>JAOANR010000012.1:22679565-23029917 GCA_030278955.1 Hygrophila difformis
GGGGGGGGGGGGGGGTTGGGAGGGAACAGCAGCAGCTTCTTGGCAATACATAACATCTTTGAAGCCATTCCGGGCATAGTGGAGTTGTCAATGGCAGCAGGGACATCAACTTCAACCTTCCAGTTTGGTAAAATTCTGTTCGTTCTTTGGATTGAAAAAAATGTTGAATCTTTATGTTTTAGTGTGGCGTCATGGATATGTGAGTAATTGTCTTATCTAGCTTTGGTATGAAATGATTTTAGAAATATGACTTTGTGAAACTTTGTTGTGGATTGAATTGAATGTTTGTTGGTCATTGGATATTTCTAACATTCCTCTATAAATATATGTTTTGAAGCCTTAATTTAATAGTTGTGGGCCACATATTAATTTATTGAATTCATTGTTAAAATTAGAATTCTTCATCCGTAATTATGTTGAATTTTAAATTAATAGTAACAAGCTAGAGCAGACACTCTAGTGAGAATTTGGGATCAATTTTAAACAAGTCCTCTTAGGAATATTGTTAAATTTGAATCGGGCCTTTTCTTGAGTTTAATGCTTTTGGAATTGTAAATTACCTTGTCGTACTTGATATTTCTCTCTCAAGAAGGGAATTAGCTAACGGTCGTACCTTAGCTATCAAAAGGGTAAGGAAAAGTTGGTATCAACCGTGTTGATTTAACTATAACCACTTTATCATATGACCAATAAATGTTAATTACTAAGTTGATGAGCAAATTCATATCCTAAATGAAATTCATGCCAAGGCTAGATCTTTTCATTATTGAAGTTTGGAGATTGATTGCTTTTTCTTATTTTTGTTTGCCTTATTTTTATTTCTTTGTTAGAATTAGGGTGAAATCAAATCCCCCTTTATATATCTATAAAAATAAATAATCAATTTTATTGAATCCTTTATCGCATCCCCGTGGGAGACGACCCTACTCACTACTACATTACTTATTGTGTTTTGTGGGTAGGAAATAATATTTATTTTGCAGCTTTACGACGAGCTAGCAATTTTTGTGGGCACCGTTGCCGGGGATGGATTACACAAAAATTAGCCTAAATAATGGAGTCATTGCTGTTAATCAAATTGATATGGAACTGAAATCTAAATTTGGAAAATTTATGGGACCAATGTGGGTTTTTATCCTATTGTAACTAATTTCGTCATGAGGGTACTTTAGCAAACTATTTTTAGGTGCTGGGGGCATTTAAACAATTTATTTTCACGACTCTAAACCGCACAAAGCCAATGTTTTGGGGGTAAAACTAACAATTTTTTAAATTTAAATACCTAAAAATAATTTTTTGAAATACTCTTAGGATGATTTCGTCACTATATGATAATCATATGAATGTTTTTGGTACAAAACCAAAAAAAAACAAAATTAATAATTATCGATACTAAAGGAATTCTTTATCCGAAAAAAAGACATTTGGGCTTTATTAGTGTATATATATATATATATAATATTATATATGGGGGGAAAATGTTCAAACCAAAATTACATACGCAACGACATACGTTCTTTCTGAGTGTACCAACGAAATTATTAATAAATTTAAACATGACAACCATGTTTACAATTGTGTGATTCACACTTCAGAATATTAGGTCAAGTTATCAACCTCGTTTCATGGTAATTAATTAGATTATTGGAAATAAAATAAAATATATATATAATATATACATATATTATTTCAGGGGAAAAAAGAACCAATGATCCACTAAATTACCAAAATTTTTCAATGATCCAATAATTTATGAATTAAACTACAATAATCCACTAAGTTTCTTAATCACGCCCAATACATCCAAATTTTCCCTTAATTGCCCTCAGTGCCGACGGGATAAGGGAGTCAAATCCTTGTTGACCTGAAGTGAGCCAAAGGGAAAGACAAAGTGGGCATTGCCACATCGGTTTTGGGTGGAAGGGGAGATCAATTACCCGCCAAACACCAAATTGTAAATGGCTTTTCCCTCCCTGCCTTCTTGTATTTAGGCTCGGACTCCATCGACATAATCCATTTATGCCCATACCCGCAAGCCGTTAACCGAAAATCCAAGAATAGGTCGCGTGGTGTGGGGTTCTGGAAATTCAAAGAAGAGTTATGGAGCCAGCGTTTTCGGTGGAATGAAAGAGAATGGACTTTCAGGTTCGCTCCATCCCCCTTTTCCATTGTTGTGAGAAATTGCAGATGGCATGGTTTTGGAAGGCTATACTACAATTGTCAAGATTGTAGGTTCTTCCAGTGGACGTATCCTCGTGAGGCTTATTGGGCACACACCCGGAGAACCAATCGAACCCCCCCTGCCGCCTCGAGGAGTGAGTATATGGGCATTGCTGTTGCTGGTGAATTTGAGGAATTCAGTGAGGTTACCTTCTCGAATGACCCGTGGAAACGTTCAAATGGTGCATATAGTGCCGCTGATGGTGTTATGCGGCTCTTTTATTTTTGTGATTGTTCGTATCTTGCTAATGAAAATGAATTCTGATGGTAGCAGAGAAGTGTTCAGTTTTAGATTGTAATTGGATGTTGCCGGGTTGTTGCTTTTGCTAATGTAAAGGAACTTGGAATGAATGTATAAATTCTACTTTTGATGGTCCTGTGATTGGTTCCTTGAATTTGAATGAAAGAGCTATTTTAATGGGATGTGTAACACCCAAATTTGGTAACCTAGGCCGGATTGCCACCGTCACACCTTCTAGCAAGACACGAATTCTTCGAGCTTGCTAAAGAGGTGCAAGGCTATGGGTATTGAAAAGAGTTTTAAAAACCAAGTCCAGAATTACTTAAAAATAATAATATAATATCATCCACACATGATAATAATAATAAGTTGCAGCGAAAATTTAAAAATAGGCCAACACAGGCAAAACTCGGGTTATACAGGCCCGATATGCATGTATCATAAAACGACAAAATAATGTTCCGAAAGAATTTCCCCCAAATGCACATGCTTATGCATTATCGCGATACTCTGAAAAGAAAAAGGAAAGCAACAATCTTATCAGTATTATAAAATACTGAGTAAATCAATCCTAACATAACAATAAAGGGGTTTAATTTAATAACTAAGATTGTACTCCTAATCATGCATGCAAAATATTTTATTTACCAATCTAAAAATAATAATTTAATTTGCATACTTTAAAGACACATGAATTCATAAAGAATAATTTAAGCATAGACATAAATTTTAAAACATAAATTCAATGCATGAATAATGACATAAATAAAAAAAAATCTAAGCTTTTAAAATTTTCCCCGTTACACCACCATCTCAACAATATTTTGTTTAGCCGGCGATCCGGCGACCACAGCCAATTTCGTAATTTTTTTCATTTAGCCGGTAGCCCGGCGGCTGCAGCCTATCCGCCATACCCAGTACCACTCCGGAGCCTCGGGAAACCCATACGGATACTCCCGAGAGTGTAGGCCCAAGATACATTACCGTTTTGGCATAATTTTTCATTCAAACTTCTCTCGTCCATTATAGGCACGCAGAGAAAAGGCTAGAGGGGCACCCTGCAGAGCACTCACCCCCTACCTATTTAACCGATATCGTTTCAACTTACTGTAACGGGATTTTCAAAATTTCATCTTTATCATATAACAAGGTTTCGATCGTTTGTTTAGAAATTTCAAAATCTCACAAGTTAAAACCGTTCGTTGTCACAGTTTACGCCTTTTTAGTTTAAAAATTCAATTGCGATTGATCTGAAATATTCAAAGTATATCAAAAACATCCTAACGAACAACCTTTATGTTTCAAGTTTTTTGGAGTAAAAAGGGGAAACATGTCAAAAAATCAAGTTTTCCACACAAACATTATACTGTCAGGATTCATGTTCGACACAGTTCCAAAATCCAATTTTCGAACTCATCAAATGGACTCCAAAAATTCTGAAATTTTGTGGACACATACTAGACATGATTATCTACAACTTTTGTTTGCATCACAAAGATTAATTCGGAATAGAAGTGATAGAAATATGCTCATCAAGTTCGATCAACTGCAAAGCCATTTTTTCAAAAATTCTTAAAAACGCAGGATATGTCCGACACGATTTGGGGTAGCAAAAGTCGATGAAAATGTCTGAAACGTTTACATAGTGTAAATTAATACCTTAGGATCAAATTCCTAGTTTCGAGTTTTTTTGGTTTGAACACTCGAAGAAGGAGTTTTGGTCGGATTTCCGAAAACACGCAGATTGGGGTTTTTAGGTTTGATTTTAATGTTTCGTTTCAAATCCAATGTTTCGGACGCCCCTAGACCACCCGTATTGACATGAAAGGTATTGACTTATTGTTAGAGAGTTCTTGAACGTCATAGGGTCGATCAAATCGTCCAAAATCGCCACGAACGGATCTACGCAACACATCCTCCTTCTCCTTTGGCCACGAACGCGTTTGCATACGAAAATCCGTAAGTTAGAATGATGGTTATGGTCTTAAAACAAATAGGAAACCTGATTTACATCTTACCAACAATCCAAAGCCTGAAATCCTTGATCTACACACTCCCTCGATCGGTTTTGGTCGCCAGAAAGTAGCCGGAAAAGTCGTCGGAAGGTCGGAACTATGTGTTTTTGGTTTTGGGAGAGTTTGGGATGAACAAAAGGTTTGAAAGAATGATAGTGGGTGGGAGAATCAATCTCGACCTACATGCCTTTCCCCCGACTGGGATCGAGTTTCCTTAGTCGGGGGTCGAAATTTTGGCAAGAAATCGCTGAAATCGCACGAGTTGGCATCTGTCTGTGCCATGGCGCGGTGGTGGCGAGGTCACGCACGGCTTCGGTCTGGACTGCGGTCCGGACCGGGTCGTGCGATCCGTCGGGTCTTTGCTCCTCTCTTTTAGACTTCTATCCTTCTACATTTTCGGGCTCGATTTTCCGGGTCATTCTCGAATTACGATTCCTATCTTAGATTTATTTCGACTTGAAATTGATTTCGTGTTTGAAATCTTAAGTCCGTCGGTTTTCGATTTGTCGGCTTCTAATTCGTCGTCTTTTGACTCCCGTGCATTTCCGACTTTACGGGTTCTCAGAATCAAAGTCCCTTCGCTCTTCGGATTAAATTCTATTTCATATCATAAAATTTACGGGTATTACAGTCTACCCCCCTTAAGAATCAACTTCGTCCTCGAAGTTGTGTTTCGGCTTTTCTCGCGCTAAGAGTTAGGGTCCTTTTGTATATTTTATTATTTTGTGACTGAACTCAGAATTGAAATTTCCAAGTTGCCTACGTACCCCGTGAAGGGATCAAGTCATTACGTAGTTCAAATAATTTGAATTTATTTATTTGGGATACAAAAATATTCGGACAAAAATATTTGGGTCGTTACATCCTCCCCCCTTAAGATTACAGTTATGTCCCCATAACTGTGGTTGCATCGTCTTGGAATAGGGTCGAGTAATGCTCCCTCATGTCTGCCTCTAACTCCCATGTTGCCGTCCTCGGCTTCGTGGTTAGACCAAAGAACCTTGACCTTCCTCACGGTCTTATTTCTTGTTACTCTCTCCTTCACATCGAGTATTCGTACCGGAATTTCCTCGTAGCTCAAGTCATCATCCAATTCAATTTCTTCCGATTGGAGTACATGGGTCGGGTCGTGCACATACTTCTTCAATTGTGAGACATGGAACACATTGTGGATACGAGCCAATTGTGGCGGTAAGGCTAGTTGATATGCTAGATTCCCGACTCTTTCTAGAATCTCATAAGGTCCTATGTATCGAGGGCTTAACTTTCCTCATTTGCCAAAGCGCATCACACCCTTCATCGGTGATACTTCAGCATGACCTTATCCCCAACTTGAAATTCTAGATCTCGCCATCTCATGTCGGCATAACTTTTCTATCGGTCTTAGGCCATTTTCATCTTTCCTTGAATCACCTTGATTTGTTGAGTCATATCTTCTACGAGTTGTGGTCCTACTACCACTGCCTTATCATTCTCTTCCCAACTCAACGGACTTCGGCACTTTCGATCATACAATGCCTCGAATGGTGCCATGCCAATGCTAGCATGGTAGCTATTGTTGTAGGAAAACTCAATTAGGGGTAAATGGTTTTCTCCAGCTACCCTTAAACTCTAGGACACACGCTCTCAGCATGTCCTCCAATGTTTGGATTGTTCTCTCAGTTTGTCCATCCGTCATTGGGTGGAATGCGGTACTCATCTTAATCTGCGTACCGAGAGCTTCTTGTAACTTGGTTCAAAAGTGAGAGACAAATCTCCTGTCTCTATCGGAGATAATGTCATGTGGTACCCCGTGTCGTCGTACCACATTGTCAATATACGCTCTTGGTAATTGGTCCATGGTCCAAGTGTCCTTCATTGGGATAAAAATGGCCGTCTTCGTTAGCCTGTCGACAATCACCCAGATCTTATTCATCCCTCTCGGTGATCGCGGTAATCCCGAAATGAAATCCATCGAGATACTATTCCATTTCCAACTCTGGATTTCCAATGGTTGCATCAATCATAAGGGCTTTTGTCGCACGGCTTTGACCTTTTGGCACGTGAGGCATCTCGCTACAAATTTTGTCACGTCCTTCTTCATCCTCGGCCACCAGTAAATCTTCCTAAAATCCTTATATAATTTGTCGCCTCCAGGGTGAACCGAGTAAGGTGTGTTATGCCCTTCTTCCATCAGTCTTTGTTTTAGCTCCACGCATTTTTGTGGTACGCACCACTTTCCCTTGAACGAATGCTTCCACCTCATGGACAACAAATCCTATCGCCTTCCCATCGGCAATAGTCTCTTTAATCCTTTCCAGCTTCATGTCGCCGGGTTGGGCAAGTTTGATCTCGTCGAATATGGTCGATTCGACTACCATTGTGTTGACCACTTCATTTACAGTGCCCGAATACACTAGCTCTAAGCTCAGTCTCGCCAAGTCCATGTACAATGCTGGCGGAATCACCAACGAATTCGCCACATGTTGGGTCTTCCGACTTAAGGCGTCGGCTACCACATTGGCCTTCCCTTCGTGGCAAGAAATTTCGAGATCATAGTCCTTGATTAGTTCCAACCACCTCCGTTGCCTCAGATTTAACTCTTTTTTAGTGAATATGTATTTGAGGCTTTTGTGGTCAGTGAACATTCGACACTTTCTCCCATAGAGGTAATGCCTCCATATCTTCAGAGCGAACACGGCTGCCGCCAACTCCAAGTCGTGTGTCGGGTAATTCGCTTCGTGAGGTTTCAATTGACGCGATGCATATGCAATGACTCTTGAGTCTTGCATCAAAATGCATCCCAGACCTTCCTTCGAAGCGTCACTGTAAACCTCGAAGTCGCCATTCTCTGATGGTAGTGCTAATACGGGCGTAGTGGTGAGTCGCTTTTTCAGCTCTTGAAACGCGGACTCACACTCACTAGTCCAGTCGTATTTCACCCCTTTCTTCAACAACTGGGTCAACGGGCGTGCGATTTTCGAGAAGTCCTTCACAAATCGCATATAATACCCAGTTAGTCCAAGGAAACTCCGTATTTCAGTTGGACTCGTCGGCGATGCCCACTTCTTTACCGCCGAAACTTTCACCGGATCCACTGAAACTCCAGTGGCGGATACTATGTGCCCAAGGAATGCTACTTCCTTCAACCAAAAGTCGCATATGGAAAGTTTTCCATAGAGTTGGTTCTTGCGCAAAATCCCTAACACTTGGTGCAAATGTTGGGAATGCTCCTCCTCGCTTCTCAAGTAGATCAGGATGTCGTCGATGAATACCACGATGCATTGATCTAGCAATTCTCTAAATACATTGTTCATGAGGTTCATGAACATTGCAGGTGCATTTGTTAACCCAAAGGATAACACTGTGAACTCGTAGTGCCCATAACGTGTTCGGAACGCCGTCTTCGGGATATCCTTCTCGGCAATCCTCAGCTGGTGATAACCGGATCGCAACTCGATCTTTGAGAACACTGAAGCTCCTTTCAACTGATCAAATAAGTCTTCAGTCCTCGGTAATGGATACTTGTTCTTGATGGTCACTTGATTGAGTCCTCTATAGTCGATGCAAAGGCGTAGTCCTCCGTCCTTCTTTTTAACAAATAAGACCGGTGCTCCCCACGGGGACGTACTTGGTCTTATGTATCCTTTATCCAACAACTCTTCGAGTTTCTCCTTTAACTCTTTCATTTCCAGTGGCGCCATGCGGTAAGGAGCCTTTGAAACGGGTTCCGTTCTCGGAATGAGATCTATGGTGAATTCAAGATCTCTCTCAGGTGGCATACCAGGGATGTCTTCAGGAAATACGTCCGGGTATTCTTTTACCACTGGGATGTTGTCGACCTTGTTCTTCTCCGCCTCTAGGTTATGTATGTAGCATGCATACAACGCGTATCCCTTACGCATTAAGCTATATAACTTGAGAGCGTTAACAACCTTGTTGCTCCTCTTAGGGGGTTGAGAGTAAAAGATGACTCTCTTTCCCCTACTTTTCGACAGAGTGATTTTCTGCTTCTGATATTCAATCACTGCTTTATACTGGGTCAACCAATCCATCCCCAGTATAACGTCGAAGTCCCTTAAGTTAAATTCTGCCAAGTTCGCGAAGAATTCTACGTTCTTGATAACTATCGGAATTCCGTTATAACGTCTAGAGCATGATACTACTTCTCCTGAAGGTAGTTGAATTCCTAAGTTAATCAGCTCGCACTTAGGTAGATCTTGTTCAGTTAAGACTCTTGATGATATAATCGAACAACTAGCTCCTGAGTCAAACAGAACTTGAAGGGGTGTACTTAAAACATGGAACGTACCTCCCATCACGTCACCCTGCATAGGTACATCTGCTTGGTTGATAACATTCAACCGTCCCATTGGCCGTCCTTGATTGCCCTGCTGATCCCGGTTCGGGTTTTGATTCTATTGCTGGTTTGGATTCTGTGGAGGGCATTGATTTTGGTTGAGATTCTGATTCTGAGGGGGTCTGTACCCCTGGTTTTTGCCATTCCACCCATTTTGATTACGAGGCTATGCTGGCCCCGAAACCAAGTCCTCCATCTTGGTGATGTTTTCAATTCGAGTGCGGCACTCATTCACCCGATGGCCAAGTCGACCACACCGGTAGTATGCGCCCTGTTGGGGGCATCCCCTTGCGAAGTGAGGTCTGCCACATCTTGGGCATGGTGGCATAGGGTTACCCTGGAAAAAGGTTCTCCCATCATTTTCCCTATTGTTGTTCTGAGGGGGTCTATTCAGGCCTCCTCGAAAGTTGTTTCCTCCAGAATTGTTACTGGATCGGTTATCTCTGTTCCTTTTATCTTGTCCCTGAGATCCCCGGCTGGACTCTCCACTCACCTTCCTCTTCAGTTGTGGCACCCTTGCAACAGCCACAACACGATCGTACACTGCCTGCAAGTCGGGGTAATGTACTCCTGTGATCACCTCTCTGATTGCTAAATTCAAGCCCATCTCGAACTCCTGGGCTTTCTCTACGTCCGTAGGCACCAACCTCGGTGCAAATCGCACCAACTCCTTGAATCGAGTGTAATACTCTTGTACAGTCTGCCCGCCTTATTTTAATGACAAAAACTCCTCGTACATTGCCGCCTTTGTGCTCATGGGATAAAATCGATCCCTGAGCAGTTCCATGAACTCCTCCCACGAGTAGGGTTCTTCTTCCTCAGTTAACTTCCCCTGGGTGGCACGCCACCAGTCGTCTGCTTCACCTCCAAGCAGTATGAGGCGACATGCACCTTTTCCCCTTCTGGGCACTTAACCGCGCTTAACAACTTGTCAAAGGTCCTAATCCACTCCTCTAGTTTTGCAGGGTCTTCCTCACCGGCGTAGTGCGGCGGGTGGTATGGGTTCACTATGGCTAGGTAATTAATGCGAGCCTGGGGCGGAGGTGCCGCAGCCGCTTGGCCCTGGTTCACCTGCGCGTTCTCTAGTGCAATGAGAACCTCCTCTAGAGTGCGTAGGCGATCGCCCATGTTGTTTGGTATAGGATCTGCTGGTTCTTCCTGCGCGTGTACACCCACGTTTGGTATCGGCATGTCGGGTTGCCTAGGTGCTTCGTTGGTATTGGAGGAATGGGCTGGGCACGCCGTCTTCCTCTCGGTGCCATTATGTTGCAAGTGCAAGAGGTTAGACTCTTTTCTTGTAAAAGTATGATGTAATACTTGTAAAGTAATTTAATGAATAGAAGAGTGGTATTAACAGGTTTCAATCCACTGGAACCTGTAATTAGAAGTTGTTTGGGGCTTAATGTACTATTCGTTGTCACTGGGAGTTGTTTACTACTTCTTGTTGTTGTTGTTTTTTTTTTCGTGAACAGTAACCTGTTCTGATTTTCTTTTTCTTTTTTTCTTTTTTTTTGTCGAGACCCTAGGGTCTGGGGTTCAGGGTTTCAGGGTTCAGGGTTCCCTTGTTTGATTGTTATCTCTTTATTATATAAATATATATATATGTTATTATTTATTAATACCTTGTACCTTTGTTTGGTTGAGTCTCAACAAGGTATTCGAAAATAATTTAATAAAATGTAAAGAAAAATTTTAATATATTTATGTATAAAATAAATGCTTATAAATTTATTGCTCAATAGAAAACTTTATTTGGCTACAAGCAATAGGAACGAGAATAGTAGTGCTGACAATACTTTGAAAATGGAAATATAACTAATAATAGTGCATCAGTAGATCACTAAGTGTAGAACGAATATGTAGGCGCATTCTCAATAGGATCCTCTTCGTCGCTTGATACGTCAATGGGTTCAGCAACATTGGGTGCAGGCCCCGGGTTCTGAAGGGCCGCTTCATCAACTTGGTTGGCTAGGTTAGTCATCTCCCAACCCAGGTCCCCTACTTGTTCCTCCAAGTCATCACTCTTGTCTTGGAGCTCAGCCACTTGGGCTTGGAGCTGCACGACTTGATTTTGCAGCTGGGTTATGTTGTGATGGTCTGCCTCCCTAAGATGTCCCAAATGGGCCATGTTATCCTCTATCTGTCCTAATCAAGCCTTGAAATGATTGATATGTTGTTGTGATTCGAGGTAGGCAGTCATTAGTTTCATCATGAGATTGACCATGTTCGCGTTTGGTTCGGCCATATAATGTCAACAAGGTAGGTTAGAGTTAGAATATATTTCAAGCGAGGTTAGGATATGCATGAATTTAAATCTACATGTAATATGCATATGCAATCCCCCCAATAAAATTTAATTTATGCATGTGTTTATTTATCCATGGGTTTTAAAAAAATAAATTTATCCTCATGGATAATCCAAAAATTTAGGAAAAAGGTTTGGGCCATTATATTGGGCCAAAAGCAATAATTTGGGCTAAGGTAAAAAAAACATGGGTATTGGGCCAAAATAATTGAACTTAACATAATAATTAAATAATGGGCTAGAAAAAATTTTGGGCTCAAAATAATAATTTTAAAATAATAATGGTTTTAAAAATAATGGTTTAAAAACAATACTAGTTTAAAGATAATAATAGCTTTAAAAATATTCCGGGCTATGATACCAATTTGTAACACCCCGAATTTGGTAACCCAGGCCGGGATGCCACCGCCGCACCTCCCTAGCAAGACACAAATTCTTCGAGCTTGCTAAAGAGATGCAAGGCTATGGGTATTGAAAAGAGTTTTAAAAACAAGTCTGGAATTACTTAAAAATAATAATATAATATCATCCACACATGATAATAATAATAAGTTGCAGCGAAAATTTAAAAATAGGGCCAATACCGCCAAAACTCGGGTTATACAGGCCCGATATGCATGTATCATAAAACGACGAAATAATGTTCCGAAAGAGTTTTCCTCAAATGCACATGCTTATGCATTATCGCCATACTCTGAAAAGAAAAAGGAAAGCAACAGTCTCAGTATTATAAAATACTGAGTAAATCAATACTAACATAACAGTAAAGGGGTTTAATTTAATAACTAAGATTGTACTATTAATCATGCATGCAAAACATTTTATTTACCAATCTAAAAATAATAATTTAATTTGCATACTTTAAAGACACATGAATTCATAAATAATAATTTAAGCATAGGCATAAATTTTAAAACATAAATTTAATGCATGAATAATGACATAAATAAATAAATAAATAAAATCTAAGCTTTTAAATTTTTCCCGTTACACCACCATCTCAACAATATTTTGTTTAGTCGCCGATCCGGCGGCCGCAGCTAATTTCGTAATTTTTTTCATTTAGCCGGTAGGCGGCCGCAGCCAATCCGCCATACCCAGTACCACTCCGGAGCCTCGGGAAACCCATACGGATACTCCCGAGAGTGTAGGCCCAAAATACATTGCAGTTTTGGCATAATTTTTCATTCAAACTTCTCTCGTCCATTATAGGCACGCAGAGAAAAGGCTAGAGGGGCACCCTGCAGAGCACTCACCCCTACCTATGTAACCTATATCGGTTCAACTTAGTGTAACGGGATTTTCAAAATTTCAGCTTTATCATATAACAAGGTTTCGATCGTTTATTTAGAAATTTCAAAATCTCACAAGTAAAACCGTTCGTTGTCACAGTTTACGCCTTTTTAGTTTAAAAATTCAAAACAAAGGCGATTGATCTGAAATTTTCACAGTATATCAAAAACATCCTAACGAAAAACTTTTATGTTTCAAGTTTTCCGGAGTAAAGAGGGGAAACATGTCAAAAATCAAGTTTTCCACACAAACAATATGCTGTCAGGATTCAGGTTCGACACAGTTCCAAAATCCGATTTTTCGACTCATCAAATGGACTCTAAAAATTCTGAAATTTTGTGGACACATACTAGACATGATTATATACAATTTTTGTTTACATCACAAAGATTAATTTGGACTAGAAGTGATAGAAATATGCTCATCAAATTCGATCAAGTGCACTGCCAGTTTTTCGAAAATTCTTAAAAATGCAGGATATGTCCGACACGATTTGGGGTAGCAAAAATCGATGAAAATGTCTGAAACTTTTACACAGTGTAAATTAAGGTCTTAGGATCAAATTCCTAGTTTTGAGTTTTTCGGTTTGAACAGTCGAAGTAGGAGTTTTGGTCGGATTTCCAAAAACACACAGATTGGGGTTTTTAGGTTCGATTTTAATGTTTCGTTTCAAATCCAATGTTTCGGACGCCTCTAGACCACCCGTATTGACATGAAAGGTATTGACTTACTATTAGAGTGTTCTTGAACTTCCTAGGGTCAATCGAATCGTCCAAAATCACCACGAACGGATCTACGCAACATGTCCTCCTTCTCATTTGGCCACGAACGCGTTTGCCTCTGAAAATCCGTAAGTTAGAATGATGGTTATGGTCTTAAAACAAATAGAAAACCTGATTTACATCTTACCAACAATCCAAAGCCTGAAATCCATGATCTACACACTTCTTCGATCGGTTTTGGTCGCCGGAAAAGTCGTCGGAAGGTCGGAACTTTGTGTTTTTGGTTTTGGGAGAGTTGGGGATGGACAAAAGGTTTGAAACACTGATAATGGGTGGGAGAATCAGCCCTATCTCGACCTAAATGCCTTTCCCCCGACTGGCATCGAGTTTCCTTAGTCGGGGGTCGAAATTTTGGCAAGAAATCGCTGAAATCGTGCGAGTTGGCAGCTGTGTGTGCCATGGCGCGGTGGTGGCGCGGTCACACGCGGAGAGCGCGCGGCTTCGGTCTGGACTGTTGTCCGGACCGGGTCGTGCGATCAGTCGGGTCTTTCTCCTCTCTTTCGGACTTCTATCCTTCTACATTTTCGGGCTTGAATTTTCGGGTCATTCTCGGATTACGATTCCTATCTTAGATTTATTTCGACTTAAAATTGATTTCGTGTTTTGTAACACCCCGGTTTTTGGTCACCCAGGTCGGGATGTCACCGCCACACCTCCCTAGCAAGACACGGTTTCTCCGAGCTTGCTAAGGAGATGCAAGGCTATGGTTTTTCAGAATTTAAAACATTCAAACAGCCCATTTGTATATAATTTAAAAATTAATACATCAAAGTTGCAGCGGAAAATAATATTTACATAAGAACAATGCAGCGGAATTTAAATATAGCCAACACGGCCAGAATACGGGTTAAACAGGCCCGTTCATGCAATTTCTAGTCTAACGTAACATTTAAAAATAAATTGTTTCCCCAACTTCCCATGAATGCATATGATGATGCATATTCTTCAGCTCTGAAATAAACAGGGAAATAAAAAAAATGGTTTGGTCAGCACTACGTGCTGAGTAAGTTAACACAAACATGATTGTGATGTTTCAAAGCCTTTAATTAAATTTAAAAACATGTGCATAATATCCATGATTTAATTTATCCAACTAATAATAATTTAATTGCGTATTTTAAAAGACAAGGGTTTCCATAAGATCATAATTCAACAACATGATAAAATAATCGCAAGACATAATTTAAAGGCATAATTTAAATAAGGAAACTATTTAAGTATTTCAGGATTTCACTATCCCTCTTTTATTCGATATAATCTAGTATAATTTATTCTCAGGGAATCGAACCCGCAAGAAAACAAACAATCGCCCTTGGGGAATCGAACCCGCAAGAACTCACATACATCCTAGGGAATCGAACCCGTAGGAATCAACACATATTCTGGGGAATCGAACCCGCAGAAAGACACACCCTGGGGAATCGAACCCGCAAGAAAACAAACACACCTTGGGGAATCGAACCCGCAAGGTTTGACACAGACATCCTGGGGAATCGAACCCGCAGGTCAAACAAGTTTCGCAAATTTCACAAGTTTCATCAAGAGTTCAAGATTTGACTCGGTCAACCACAGTTTAATCTAAAATGCGTCTAAAATCAGATTTAATTTCAAAAATTCCGAAATTTCGCGTCTGACTCCAAGACGTCAAGATCTACAACTTTCGTGTTTTAACTTTTTCAATCCGAGATACCTAAATAGGTCAAAATCGCCAATTTTCGCATAAGAACAAATCTGTCCGAATTTCCTAGGTCACAGTTTAGAGATTTCGAATTCTACCATAGCAAATCAACTCCAAAATTAACGAAATTTGACAGAGATCATCTTAAGACATATATCTACAAGTTTCTTGTTCAGCAAAAGATCTAATTCATCCTATTTCTATTGTCAAAAACGCCAACAAGTTCGGGCCAAGAATCTGTCAAGATTTCAAGATCCACATCCTCGCAGTTCGGTTTCGGGTGGATTTCATATATCAAATCATCAAGAAAAATTCTGAAAATTTACGGAGGTGTTCTTAACGCATAGATCTACAACTCTTCTGTTCAACGCTAAGCCTAGATCGGTCTAGATCCAAGGTAGAAATCACCAACAAGTTCGAACTAAAGTTCTGTCACCGTTTCAAGATCTAAACTCAAGGCAGGTCTGTTTGTGGTCGTTTTCGGATATCAAAACACGATGAAAAATTATGAAAATTTTACAGTACATAGATCTAAGTATTAGGAAGGTTTTTCATGCTTTGAGTTTTTCCGTTTGAGGTTGTTTTAAGGTTCGGAAAAATTAGACAAAACTGTTGCGCCGTTAGAAATCACATGTGGACAGATTTACGAAAGATTTGATTAAGTTTCTAGATTTAAATATTTTAACTACTCCCAAAACCGTGTAAGCGTTAACTTACTGATTTACGGATGTCTCGGCTCGATGATTCGGAGGCGTGGCTTCCACGTTCTTCGTTCTCCCTCCGAGATCCTTCGTTTTTCCTCAACGCGTCCGGATCGGGGTTTAGAATAGGAAAGAGATTTAATTAGGATTCGTTTTCGAATCTTGAATGGAAAAGAATGGACAAGAATGGTTCGAATCTTACCCCAATGATCGAAGACTCCTAATTTTCGTCCAAGTCAGTCCCTTGATTCGGTTTTGTGCCTCCGACGACTCCGGAATTAGGGTTTTGTGTGTAGAGAGATTTCGTAGGGTTTTGTAAAGATGTTCGGGGCTCCCAAGAGGGTTTATTTATAGATATTTAAGACCTAGGGCGTCCAAGATCTGACCCCAAGCGTCTTGAGTCGAGATATGTTCAACCGAAAGTCGAAAAATCCGCGTTCGGGCGAGAAAATCGCGGAACGGCCGCAACTGCCAAGTGGCGCGCTCTTGGCGCGGTGAACCCCTAAAGACCGCGCGGCGACCGCGCCGTCCTGGCCTGGACTTCGGTCTGGGCCGGGTCGTGCGATCCGTCGGGCGTTTCCTCCTCTCTTTCGGACTTCTATCCCTCTATGTTCCCGGATTCGGATTTCCGGGGTATCTTCGGGCTCCGATTTCCTATCTTAATTTTATTCGGACCTAAATTTATGTTTGGACTCGAGTTATTGAGTCCATCGATGTCGGGTCCCCGTGTAACCGTTTATTCAATTAAATTGTCTCCGGCTTCCCGGGTTCTTGGAATTTTGATTCCTTTTTAATTTAAATTTCATTTCTCATCTTTTATGATTCTTTATCCCTTTATCATGTTTATTATATTTATTTATTTATTTATTTTATTTATTGCATTTATTTTATGTTGGAAAATTCTCGGGTATTACATGTTTGAAATATTAAGTCCGTCGGTTTTGTATTTGTCGGCTTCTAATTCGTCGTCTTTTGACTCCCGTACATTTCCGACTTTACGGGTTCTCAGAATCAAAGTCCCTTCGCTCTTCGGATTAAATTCTATTTCATATCATAAAATTTACGGGTTTTACAGGATATTGCAACGTTGTTGCTTTTGATGGTCTGTGATGTTCATTTTTTTATGTATGAATTGGAGTGAATGTATGAATTTGATTTGTTATGTATGTTGTTCTTATGTATGAATTCTTATCTATATTCATTATGAATTGGAGTGAATGAATATATGAATTTGTGGCTATTCCTTGAATTGGAGCTTTCAGTTTTCTTATGTATGGGTGCTTTGGTTTTGGCAACAATGCCCTGTTATGTTGGTTTTTTATGAAACCTGAGCACAAATGGTTTATGCAATCTGAGCACAAATATTTCATACAACCTGATGAACAATGAACACAAATGCAACCTCAGCACAAATGTAATGGAATTGGAAATGATAAAATGGATTGAAATATATGAAGAATAGCATCCGGCTGTTACAGTCATATATTGATAAAAATGAATCAACAGTGATCCATCTGCACACACAGTATGAGTTGTTTGTATTTGCCAAAACCAAAATATGCAACACACAAAGTGAAATGTCATAGCTGCAACAGGCTAATGAATGATGAGTTCCAATAGTTACAGCCACAAAAATGGTACAAAACAAAGTTTACGATAGGCCAAGCTCCATGACAGCTCATGTAGATCCCTTCCCTCGGTCTTGGGCAGCTTTCTTCATAATGTTGCTCACAGTCATGAACTTCTTACCACCCTTCATGATAGATGCTATAGGCCTTGTCATCACTTGCATACCATCTTGGGAGTCCCTAAAAGGCGGCTGGAATAACAATTTGGACAGACCTTTGAGCATTTGGTACTTGGGAATCGGCTTGAGTCATAATTCGACCATAGGTTCTTCAGGCATCGGGGCATCTTGCTCCATGATCATGTCAACAGCTTTTCCTTCCTACAATATTGCAAATGAGCATATTCAAAACACTTCACAATTGGTAAAAACGGAAATCAATTTCAAGTGATGAATTCAGAGTGAGTTTACAATTAGTCCTTGATTGGCCTCACTATTTGAGACCTCTGACTTGCATCCACGCACATTGTGTCCTTCTCCCCCACACTTAGAACATGTCACAGTGTCCTGTTGTCTTCTTATTTTGCTGCCACAAGGTAGTATCTGGGGCCTACCAGCCTTCCTCTTCTTCACCTTGTTACAACCTTCACCAGTTTCCTTCATTCTCTCAGTGACAGGCCGTCCTAATTTTTTTTTTTTATCAACTCTAGGTGGAATAATGGGAATGTGGTTTGTTTTAGGCCATTCTTGAATGCTATTCATTGGTAACCCAGGTAAGGCATAAGCCTTCTTGTAAGATGAAACCTCATAGCATTTGTAGATATAATTCTCAACAGCATGTTTTGTTTTGTTAATTGCTATACATGGAAGGCCACTAAGCTGCCACTTATTACAACCACAAATCCCTCTATCCAAATGCAGAGCAAATTGCTCAAAATCATTATAGATAAAATTAACCTGTCATTTTTAACCATTATAGTTAAGCATAGCAGAAATAAGTGTCTCTAACAGCTAATATGGATGTGATCACAACAGAGTAAGTATGTAATTCCACAAAAAATCCGCCAAACAGCAATGTAATCTAAAAACAAGGGAGAATGTACCTGAAAGAAGTTGGCATTGGACCTCAATGGCACATTATCAAGCACCTTTCCATCATAACAACCTAAAATCTTTTGAATCCTGGGACATAACACATCCTTCCATCTTTTGGATTTGTTCGCGCATGTTTCTGTTTTTTTGAAACCTTGTCATCAAGTGTGTATGCAACTCTTATAACATTGTCAATAATGGCAGCTTCCTAGCTTCAACAATATTTCCATTGAAGTTCTCACAAGCATTGTTGGTCAGGATATCACACTTTCAATGTGTGCTGAAGAATGCTCTGCACCATTGGTTTGGAGGCTTTCCCCTTAACCACTCTGCGGCCTTTGGATCTTGCTTGTGGAGTTCATCCAATACCCTCTCAAAAGAGTTAATTGTGGTACATTTGGCCGCCTTCCTTAATAGTTTGTTGTGTATCCATCCTTTGAACCCAGCTGTTTGGAAATTAACCATTAAATGGCGTGCACAAAATCTATATTCAGCCCCGGGAAATATGTCCTTTTCAGCTTGGATCAAACCTTTGCAATAGTGAAATTGAGAATGTTAGGTTACTAAATAAATTAAATGGAGCTTAATGAAACATAGCAGGATGGTTTATACCTTTATGTTTGTCACACATCAATGTGATTTTGGTAAGATCTTCTATCCTCAAATCTCCCTTTAAATGTGCCATAAACCATGACCATGTATCCGTTGTCTCTTTTTTGACAACAGCATATGCAATGGGCAGGTAACTATTGTTACCATCGACACCACAAGCCGTAAGCAATACACCACCAAATGCCCCCTTCAGCCAAGCACCATCAAGACAGATCACCGGCCTACAACCACTTATGAAGCCCTCTTTCAATGAATAAAGACACACATATATTCTATCAAATCTATTCTTATCATCTTCTTCACCTGTCTCAATGACAACATTGGACCCCAGATTACTTCTTAACACCTCCTCAGCAAAACTCCACAATAATTCATATTGTTCAGGCCCCCGGTCCTTGAATTAATTTTAGTGTTGTTGCCCTTGCCCTATAAGCTTGGTGTGCTGTTACTTGGACCTTCAAATCCTTGATAGCCTCAAATCTAAATGCCTTCAGATTTCTTTTTGGATCAGCCACAAATTTGTCCTTGAACTTGTTGGCAAGCCATGTCGAACTGATATTATCCACATCAACTCGTGCTTTGCAAGAGTGTTTGTCCTTCAGTTCCTTAATCCTAAATCCCGAATCTTTGTCTTTGGACAACGGCTGCCCCCTCAAGATCCATTTACATGACTCTTCAGCACAAACAGCTACTAGCCTCTTTTTGTCATTCCTCATGAGCTTGATGCTTCTTTTCTCATTTATGGCTAGTGATTGAATTGCCAACTTTAGTTCCTTCTTGGTAGCATATACCATACCAATCCTGAATTTTGGATCAAATATATCACTTGTGTTAAACAAGGGAAAATCTTGTTTCTCCCCTTCATCCTCGTCTGAACCCCTTGGACTTTTCAGATCATCGCCACTAACAATCGCATCATCATTTGAATCTGAATCAAGAGCTTCATTGTCCTTAACCACATCAGTCTCAACCAGCTTCCCCTTGCCTTTGTCCTTACTTGACACAGCCTGCTCATCGCTCCTTAACCGTGCCCTCTCAAACACATTTTCCTGCTCATATTCCTCATCATCAGATTCATCATCTTCATCCATCATGTCATATTCATATGGTTCATCTGAATCTTCAAATCCACTAAAGCTGCCCCCTTCTTCCTCATTAGTCAATTCTCCCCAGTCCACACCCTCATCATCTTCAGATTTATCAACAACATACATGTGTATTTCTCTGATATTAGCCAATGCCTCACAAGCTGCTTTTATCACGCTGCCATCCCTTATTAACACAATCTAACTCCCAAGCGTCATATAAATGCTAAATTCCTTCCCAGTATGCAGGCCCCAGCGAATTTTTTAAGACCATTCAGTTTCAGGTCCTTCACAAACACATTATCATACTTGTATGTGGTTGTAATTTCTCGACCTGAAACCACACTTCATTTTGAATTTTACCCCCACAGTGAATGCTTAGGGTTACCCTATCTGCACTGGGCTCTGCAAATGACAATTTCACCTCAAACTAGGCATCATAAGGATTAAAAATGGTTTACATTGACACTAAATAATACAATTAGTTCTGAAAACTACATTTTGGCACAAAACAATGGTTTTTTTTTCTTTGCCGGACAAACAACAAGTGTACCTCACATTTATTTCTCTTTACTAGTTCAATGTGGGATCCACAGGCGATATAAATGCATTAACCTACCAAAACCTCAAAAATACACGCTAGGACCACTCCAAAAGTGCCTTTTTCCATATAAAATGACCCTACAAAGAGCCACTACCAGACAACAACAAAATAGCCAAGGAATCTTACCATAGTCAGGCGGTGGGTCGTCATGTTCGCTTTCAGGCCTCAAGTTTCTTGCTGCGTTGCCCATCTCCTTCAACCTCTTCACCGCGAACCCTAGCCTCAAATTCCCACGAAAACACAATCCGCACGCATGCCCAAACGGAGAAGTTAAGGTTACTGGCAGTGACTGAAATTTGGGATATGGGGGAGAACGACCTTCGGCCTTGCAAATGGGAGCTGGGGACGGTGAAATTTACTGTGGATTTGGAATAGTGAGTTTGAACCGATATTGGAGATGTGAAATCGTGTTGGGAGGGTGAAATTAGGTACCGTAGTGCAACCATTTGGGGATTTTACCATTTAACCCTGCCACATCGACATCCAACACGATCCACAGAATTTGATTCACTTAATTCGTTCGACACGTGGGCAATTAAGGCAATTAAGGGAAATTTGGATGTAATTTGCGTGGATTAAGAAACTTAGTAGATTATTTTAGTTAATTCATAAATTATTGGATCATTTGGAAAATTTTGATAAACTAGTGGATCATTTGGTTCTTTTTTCCCAGGGCAGGGAGTGATTTCAGGATGTTAACTCACTTATTTTTTTTATTCACACAAATATATTTATAATAAAAATAATTAATAATACTAATATTAAAAAATTCTACCGTTAAATAATTTAAGCCAATTCAAAAATACCAGATATGGTGGGTTAGAACTCTTTGGGTCAACTAATAATTTTCTTATTTGAAATCTGTGAAAATGATATATAATGAAGATACCCAACCTAAAATAATTGGTATATTTATTCCAACGTTAATCGGAATATAATATAATGTTAAACATAGATCTAAGTTCCAATTCAAAACCAATTGACAATGACGGATTGACTCTATCTCATACTTTCTCCGTAATTTAATGATGTTAATGTTTGCATAGTAAACATTATTAATTGAGTAACTTTGATTTGACGTACTAATACAGTTACATAAGATTAAATATAGTTAAGTGAAATGTTGTTATATTCCTTTAATCGCATAGTTTTATAATATTAAACTTTTATAGTAATTTTTACTCTCATACAATTTGAGATATTAATCGTTAAACATTTACAATGAATTACGTGAAAACATGGAATGTTAATATCATTAAATTACGGAGGGTATAACCGATGGACATCCCATCATTTCGCCAATTTGGGATCTTCAACATATAATAGTTCTCAGACATTCCATATTTCCAATAATTATATATACTAAATAGTAGCTATTCCATGATTCAACACTCCAAATCAAAAGGAGATTAAGATACCTGTAAGTCTATTACACCAAATAAAGACGTCAATAAATGTTGTTATGGACAGATATATAGATGTGTTTTGAGGGACAAGGTTTGCCTGCTGATTCAGCGCCTGCTGCATCGGTGGTTTTATATTGAATATGTGCTAGTTGGAACCTATTGTTTTCCTTTCTTTATTTATGTAGATATCAATTAATTATTATAATAATGGTTAATATTTGTCTCTTCCGTTAATTAAGGATGATTTTTATATTTTCCCATTCATTCCAAAATCCTGTTTCACCATATCCCCATTTCATTCAACTCATCACCGATTGTAAAAGCCGCCCGCCCCCGGAATCACCCATTTCGACTCGCCCAGCACCATCCATTATTCTTCTTAACCATTATCAAGCAATCGTTTATTGTAGAGATTGTTGCCTCCGCCGCCGTATTCAAGGTTTAGCACCAGAGTCCTGCGCCTTTTTTCTCTTCTTTTTTCGGAATCCAGGGTTATGTGGGGACAACAGATTTTCGGACGCTTTACGGAGGTCATCGTTGTGAAGGTTAGGGTTCCTTTGCGGAGGTCGTTGTCGTGAAGGTTAGGGTTCCGTGATCTTTTTTTTTCCTATTTTTATGCTCATTCCCGATTATTGATTTAGTATTGCCGCGTTTGGGTTTGTTGCGTTTAAGGGTTTTAGTTCAATTTCTGGATGTTCTTGCAAATTGTAGATTTAGTAGGATATGAATTGATGAGTAATTCGATGATTAAAATTTTTATTGATCAAATTCTCGTGAGTAGAAGATGTGTGGGTTTTGAATGGAAGTTACTAGGAATATTTTGGTAGCTATGCTTATGGACCATTATCTTCATAAAACATTGTTATGATGTTACTGAAAAATAGTGTGATGCTACTACCTTCTCATTCTTGATGTTTTTGCATAAATTCCTTATCGTGATTTGTCACTAGAGTTTATTTATTGTTAGACTTGTGAAATTGTTTGAGAATTTTTTTAGATCATACACAACAATGGTGAAGGCTATTGTAGTAGGTGTTGTTCTTAGCAGCAGTGAGGGTGTGAGTGGCACTGTTTACTTCACTCAGGAATGAGGAAAGGGATGGTACGTGTCTATTTCAACAATTGAATTTTCTTTGTATTTGTTCATGTTGAGTTGTATGCAACCTTATTTCCTTAATTCCTTAAATATTCTTTTTCTTACCTCGGGACCAACAACTGTCACTGGAAAGCTTTCAGGCTTGAAGTTGGAATCCATGGCTTCCATGTTCATGCTCTTGGTGAGACAAATGGTTGTATCTCGACTGGTAATTTCTGTTGTAATGCTTACTAATTTTTTGCTTTCGATTTTAGTTCTCTTTGGATAAAATATTTACCTGCAATCTATTATATTTGATGCAATTGTGATTCTAATGTGTAGGACCGCACTTCAATCCCAATGGCAAAGAGCACAGTGTTTTTTGTTTCAAAATGAAACCCCAGCCACATAAGGAAAAGGCGATACAATTTGTTGTGCTACTACTTTTAATTTTATGTGATACTTCCTATATAGCTCCGTGTTATCTGCTGAAAAGTTTGGTGCTAGGTGTCCATGATCAAGATTATATTTTCATTTTTTTGCTATGCTAGCTATGTTATTTACCAGTGCTATTTTATACCTATATCTATGATTGGTTAAATATGCAAAAACTTGCTGGTTAATGGCGTCAAAGTATTGTATAAGTTCTGGTATGATGTGCTGGTATTCTTTGTGTTCTGAGCTGGTATTATTTATATTCTGTGTTGGTATCTGATATTCTAATATACGTTGTAGTATTATCTTAAAATTCTTTTACATATATTTTGTTTTTATGTACTTGTGGTTATATATGTGCTATGCTGAGTGTATGTACTTGGCGGTTTGTAGTTACTGGCAGCACATATCATTTTTTTTTTTTAAATGTCATGTGTTGGCGGTTGCTAGTTTCATAGCACCATGTGATAGATCTAGGAAGCTGGTGTGATGATTGAATTGTAAATATGTATTGTTTTTAGATAACATTATTATTACTCGTCCTATGTGTATGGTGTGATGGGTTGTAAAATTTATTAAGCTTTGCATCCCTACCGATGATGGATTAATTTGGTGTATGTGCTGGTTTCATGTTAACAACGTGATGATATTGTAGCGTATATTTGGCTTTGTTTGTTTACTGTATTATACTATATTGTTGGTTTAGTGTCCTGGAACCTTGATATGTTCTTCGGGTAGTTTGTAATTACTATCAACTCCTGGATTTTTTTTTAAATTTTTAATTTCATTTATTAGCGAATGCTAGTTTCATATCACATATGTGATGATTGCAAAATCAATATATGCTATTTTCATATAGCATTATTATTACTTGTCCTATGTGTTGGTGTGATGGGTTGTAAATTTTATTAAGCTGTGAATAGATGATTGGATTAATTCGGTGTCTGTGCTGGTTGCATGTTAACAAGGTGATGATGTTGTACAGTATATTTGGTTTTTTTTTTTTTTTTGGCTTACTGTCTTATACTACTATATTGGTGGTGTAGTGTCATGGAACCTTTTTTTTTTAAAAAAAAAACAATCTATGTTGGCTGTTGCTAGCTTCATATCACCCTGTGATAGATCTATGAAGGTGGTGTGATGATTGCAATGTCAATGTGTGCTCTTTTCATATAGCATTATTGTTACTCGTCCTATGTATATGGTGTGATGACATTTTCTCACTTAATCCTCATTTCTTGGGTTTTAAACTTTATGTGCAGGTATTTGTTTGTGGCTTTCGAGATTGATTCTAGCTTTAATGCCATACAACCAAACGACCATCAATGCAGCATTTTCACAATGTTTTATGTTATTTCGGGGCATGTTCGTACCGATCGGCTTATTGAGATGAGTAAATTGAGAGTGGTAGATGTGTTGCTTGCCAATTTTACCGCGTTGGTGGTGCTACACCACAACAATTTATGCCTTGAGAGCGTGAAGATGCTAGTTGACCTGGAGAGGCTGCAGATGTTGAAGTGACAGAGGATGCAGTGTCGCTTGCCTTTGCTGATCCATATATAGTTGTGGAGACCACCCGCCATGTAGGGCGTGGGAAACGTAAAGCCTGGCAGACTACACGGTCACCCCGAGCTAGGAAGTAGTGTCATGCAATCTATTTAGGAGATCAAATGTGATTGTAACAGTATTCTATTTGTTTTGGAGTCCATGCACTCTTTTTTGTTTTCCTACTTTATCATTTTAGTGGTTGCTTATGTTGAATGCTTTTATTTTTTTCGAGAAATATTTTAATGACTTTTCTAATTTTTGTGCGTTTTAGACTTCTAATGTGCGTCTTGAATATTGCTTGATGGAATAATGTATTCGCTAATTATTTCATTTTCCCCTTGTGCATTTTATTCATTATTACATGATGATAATTATATACAATTCATTCAAGTACCACTCATTTTCATATTTCAGTGAATTAAGATAATAAAATGACAGGATTTGTTTCTCTTGTTTATCAAAACACATTAAATGATTATTGATATATTTTTGTTAGTAATCAATCATTCTAAAATAACAGTTTCAAAATAATGGCAATAAAATCTCACGTTACCATATTAAAGGCTTGCACAGGGAAAGAATGTTTGTAACCCCCGAACCGGTCATCACATATTATACTTCTAACCATCATGTGCAGCGTGTGCTGAACTTCATTAGTGCAGCACCCTAACCGAGCCGGTGTTTTGAGAATAGTCCAAATAATGTTTGCATCATCAAATAACGGTTTATTGTTATTGCCATTTTCCTCTCATGATATTTCTTTATCCTTACACTTTGATAAAGGGATAATTAACTCTGTTATGCGTATGTACAAATTACATAGTATATGATATAGAGAATCAAGGTCTGACTCTCTTCCAATATAAGTTACAACAAAGACCATATCTAACAAGAAGTGAGAGAATGTTAAATATACTACGAAATGCATATATAATTTCCTTTTATTTTTTTTTAAAAAAATATGAGAAAAAATATACTAGTATAATTTTATACAACGTGATGTTTATATTTAAAAAAAAATTACTAATAGCATATTATTTGAAAAATTGAATTAATATTTTATAGTAAAATTAAAATATTTAAAATTTTATATTAAATGAGTCAAACCATGCATATAAGTCTCTAACACAAATAGTTAAATAGGTATTTAAAATTTAATACAGTACATTAATATATACTACTATATATATGTCTGTGGTATAATAATAAGAATAATATAAAGGACCAAAATTACAATAAGACAAAATATAAAGCTTCAATAACATATTCCACTCCCATTTCCTGAATCCACTTGAAAAGTGTCGCACAATTATCAATGAAATTAGTTAATCACCTATACCTTTGCAGGTTGAAACATAATAGTGTGACATATGCATTATACATTCAGTTTTCTTTTTTTTTTTTTTTACTTTTGCTTTTTTGGAGATCATATGTTTAATCCCAATAACAGAATAACTGATGCATAAACTATTAGTATATCTGTAGGAATAATGAGTATAGAAAGGATTTTAGAGATAGAAGCTCCAAAACCCTTGTTGAGTAAGAGTATTAATTACTTTAAACCTGCAGGCTGCAACTTGCACTAAGCCCATACCTCATTACATAGCATTCCTTGTGGAGTACAGACATGGCCCCATAATAACTCCATCATTTTGTTCACCAATCTTGCCCTATATATACCTCTCAAGTTCGTCCCTCTTAGCACAATAACAACACACAAAACATACAAAAACAATAAAGCCTCAATCAATTCCATCTATAGAAAAAAAATGTGGACGAGGAGTTTGGGTGTTGGATGTGTTCTTGCTATCCTTTTGGTGATTTGCAGTTGTGCACATGGTGGCTTTGTGGAGACGGGGGATACCCATTTTGAGCTCGACGGAAAGCCCTTTTACTTCAATGGTTTCAATGCTTATTGGTTAATGTACATGGCATCCGATCCATCGACTAGGGTCAAGGTGACAGATACCTTTGCCCAAGCCTCGAAATATGGGATGACCGTGGCGAGGACATGGGCTTTTAGCGATGGTGGTTATAGGGCCTTGCAAACATCGCCGGGCGTATATAATGAAGATATGTTCAAGGTATATTTAATGAACACATATTTTATGAATTGTCGTCCTCTTTTGGGGGACAAAAATTAAAAGAAATTTATACCATAGTTTCTTTTGCTATTCGGATTGTTGACAAAATGTATGCATTTTTATATTTTTCAGGGACTAGATTTCGTGATCTCAGAAGCTAAGAAATATGGAATACATCTCATATTGAGCTTAGTGAACAATTGGGAAGGATTCGGAGGAAAAAAGCAATATGTTCAATGGGCTAAAGATAATGGACAATCTTTGAACAGCGAAGACGACTTCTTCAAGAACCCTATTGTTAAAGGCTACTACAAAAATCATATCAAGGTTACACAAATTAAAACATCATCAATAGAGTACATATTACTATTAAACCCTTGTTCTTTAACTCTTTGATTTATTATTATTAATTAATGTAGGCTGTTTTGACAAGAGTGAATTCAATAACTGGGGTTTCTTACAAAGATGATCCCACAATATTTGCTTGGGAGCTAATGAACGAACCGCGATGTCAGTCCGATCTTTCCGGAAAATCATTTCAAGTAAGTATTCGATCATAATATTATTATATTTGAACCAAATTTTAGTTCCGGAATATATATCTTTAATGAACAATATATATGGATTGTGATACAAATCAGGATTGGGTGGGTGAGATGTCTGCTTACGTAAAATGGATCGATCAAAAGCATCTATTGGAGATAGGGTTAGAAGGATTCTATGGGGAGACCACACCCGAAAAGAAACTCCACAATCCAGGTTACGATGTTGGGACCGATTTCATCGCCAATAATCGTCTGCCTCTAGTCGATTTCGCCACAATTCATCTCTACCCCGATCAATGGTAAGCATCATCATATATAGTATATGTTCCTAGCTAGGTAGATAAAATGATAGTAGTAAATAAGAAAACCCTAGCTTAGAAAGCATGAATATATAATGTAGGATGCCTGGTTCCAACGACGATGCACAAGCAACATTCGTGGACCAATGGATTCGACAACACATAGCCGACTCCAAGTCCATCATTGGGAAGCCTTTGGTGCTGACGGAGTTTGGCAAGTCATCCAAGTCTACTGGATTCACCGTCGCCGACAGAGACAATTACTTCCAGAATATATACAGCAGCATATTCGGTTGCGCCAGGACCGGAGGACCCTGCGGCGGCGCCCTATTCTGGCAGGTGATGACACCTGGAATGGAGAGCTGGAGCGATGGATACGATGTTATACTGGAGCAGAGCCCTTCCACAAATGCTGTAATATACCAGCAATCTAGGAGAATTGCTGGCCTTGATAACTGATCTCATCCATACATTCATCAATACTTAGTACTATTAATTTATGGATCATATGGTTGTTTCACCTTAAAATTATTATTTCTGTTTGGGATTGTTGGAACATGGGACAAGTTCGTATTCTGAATCATGACCTCATGAAATGATGTATTTTAAGACTTAATGCTGGATTTAAATAAGATGAGAGGATCTTATCTAATTAATGTTACCTTTTTTTATTTGTCAATTAATTAGATAATTAGGTATTATGTGTAAATATTGATTCCGTGATTTTTGGAGCTCAAAATGTTGCCATATTTTGGTTGGTTCTATTATCTTATTTTTAAGGTAAGATTTTAATTACTTCCTCCGTTTTTTATTGTTAGCTACATTGGAAGTTTTGCTACTATTCATTGAATTACTTTGATTTTAATTTTTCTCATAGTTATACAAGTTAAAATATAATCAAGTGTGATCTTGTTATATTCGTCTCGTCATGTAGTTTTTAAATATGAAACTTATAGAATTTTTACTTGTACCGAACTTGAGTTATTAACGGTTTAAAATGTGCATTGGACTGCGTGCAATGTGGGTCCGTAGCAAACAAATAAAAACGGAGGAAGTATTTCCAGTAAATTCAATATTCTGGATTTTTTTTACAATGTGCTAATTAGAGCAACAAGATTGACTTCATTTTTGCACATCCAAAGTGTTTTCACCCCTAATATAGAGGTTTTTTTCCCGGTATTTTACCCCTAATGCTGGATTTTATATGTAAGAGTGTTGTATCTTGCAAACTACATGCTGCTTGTTTATGCCTGAAATCCATAACCCCTACTGTTTTATCTGCTTATTTTATGATGTGCTCCAACCAATACATGTTGGGAATAATTCTATTATTTATTTTTTGTTGTTTTGCACCAATCCCATGGTGAGTATTGTATAGGTGTTTGAAATCAATCTCCTAAAATAATTCACTATATGCTTTATCAAGGTTTTCTTTACCTATGCCCTGAAGGTTTTTTTTTTTTTTTTTGTTAAAATTGGCCCATATGCAGTTTCTGTATTATTCCATGATCGAGTTGAAGCGTTTAGTGCTGTACCTTGCAAACCACAAGTCTTGATTGGTTTTTTGGTATAATAATTTACCACTCATTCATTATTTGGGAATAATTAATCAGCACAAATCTTGCCATTAACTGGGGGCAATGGATATTCTTTCCAATTTATTGATGGTGGACACACATGGTAATAATTGATTGATGATAGAATACAACACAAACATTTCACATTCAGCACAATCAGGATTTCAAGAATTGGCACATTCAGCGTAGTAACTCATCCGATATTATTAATGTCACTTTCTTTGTTTTATGTTATTATTATTATCTTTTAAAAAGACAATGTGTCTTCAACGACAATTAATGGGTTATTTCACTATATGGATCTACATACGCTAATTTTATACTCCAAGATATGCTTCAACTTGTATTTTGCCTGCCACATTTTTCCTTTTACTTTCTTTTATTAATTTTTTTTTCCTGCTATTTGCTTCCTCCCTGCAATCTTGATTGCATTTTGAATTGCCCTTCTTCCAACTACATGACAAAAATAGACCACAAGTAAGGAAATCCATAGAACACAACAAAAAGAATAAAGAAATCCTTTTAAGATACACAGAAGTTTACTCAGCACGCAAGAAGTTCATGCAACTTTCTAGCCATCTTGAGATTACAGTCAATAGTACCTGCTGCTTTAAGACCAAAACTTCCTCAGGATTGATGCAAGCGACAATACCCCTCCTAAGTTGATTGAGTTCTTCTTTGAGACATGATGATATTTCTTTTTGATACTTATTTATCAATGATTTTTCATAGATGATCTGAGAATGGATATAAATAAGAATCTCTTGGTCCACAAATCACCTCTGCGAAAGGTGATCAAACATCAAACATCCATGTATTCAAACTCACCCTATTCCGTGAGGCATATATTTCAACACGTTTTTGTTGAATCATAAACTCACCTAACTAGGCATGCTCCAGCCCTCGTCCCCGACAACGCATACTCCCGCCGTTTTCAAAAGTAGCTGCTAAACGCATGCGCACGCTGTCGTCAAAGTAGCCGCTTAGTTTGATTGCAATTGTCAAAACTTGCGGATTGCATATCCGTTGTATTTTCTATCCTTACATTTGTACTCATTACGACAATAAATAGTCGTGTAATCTCAGCAAAAAATGTAGAACTGAGTTTCAGTAAAATAAACTTCCTAAGCTCATGTTACGAAAATAGAGTTATAACTTCGAAAGTGCGCAAGGGTTTGGATGTGTCCGAGGATAGTTATTCAACGATTTCCTTAAAACAGTATTGCCCGCGTATCGGTGCAACTGTTTCCCAGGATACAACAGACTCGGCGGAGGCGAACTGGAACATTATTTCAGAATGCTTGTGTGTTGGAGGATGTTTTTCAAAATGAATTGGAATGAAGCCTAGCATGCATATTTATAGATGGCTAAGAGTTGTGCTGTTTCAATGAAACGACACAACCATTCGTTTGAATACGCAGCCATTCGTTTGAATAAGCAGCCATTCGTTTGAATACGCATCTATTCGTTTGAATACGCATCCCTTCATTTGAATTCGCACCTTTCTGTTTGAATTCGAAACTCTCTGCCAAAGGTTGCAACTTTCCGTTTGGATGCTGCTGCTTCCATTCAAATTCGAAAGAGAAGAAATAAATAAAAATTATAATTAAAGCCCTAAGAAGCAAAACCGGGTTGATCAGGTCCGTGATGCCTCAAGGAGAATTTTATCTTCTCTAACTAATGTGGGATTAACTCCCATTCACACCTTTAAAAAGTCATTTATTTCCAACAATCCCCCACATGAATGGGATATAGTCTTAAGCATTCGTTACATGATCTCTGCATAGATAAACTAGGTGTCCCTTTGAACTTTATCTTTGTTTTAATTGTTTTGCCTTACTGGCTGTCCAGTAGACACGATGTCTTTGAACTGTCCTGCCATTTGTGTAAGATTCCCACAAATAAAACGCATAGACCATTTCTTTATTAGTTCCGTTCTCATTGTTTTGTCCATTTTGGCCGTGGACACGCCTGGTTCTGCAAGAGTTTAGGAGAACTAAGCCTTCCGGTTCTCCTTTGAAGCGGCCCCACTTCACTCTCACATAGGTGATTATTTAAGTTTCGGAGTATTACACTTACTCACTTAAATATCATTAAAGCATTATTTGCTATCCTTGATCGTCATGTCACTGTTTCGCAACAGGAATGAGTAGAGGGATTGCCCCCCACAGTGACTCTGTTTAGTCTCACGGTTAGGTTGTCCCTTTGAACCTAGATCTTAGGATCTCTAGTCAACTAGGTTGGGTTTTCCTTCGTGAACTAATTAATCTATAGCTTTACACCCATTCCTTTTGTCAACTTTTCAACCGATTCTCTATTCGGTTAACGGATCCGCTAGATTATCTTTTGACTTCACATAGTCAATTGAGATAATTCCGGTTGAAAGCAATTGTCTAATGGTATTATGTCGACGACGAATGTGCCTCGACTTACCATTGTACATAGTACTATGTGCTCTTCCTATCGCGGATTAACCATCACAATGTATGCTGATAGGTGGCACAGGTTTTTCCCATTTTGGAATATCCTCTAAAAAGTTTCTTAGCCATTCGGCCTCTTCGGCACATTTGTCTAACGCAAAGAATTCGGATTCCATGGTAGACCTGGCTATAACAGTTTGCCTTGAGGATTTCCAAGACAGTGCCTCCGGCTAACATGAAAGTATAGCCACTTGTACTCTTTGTGTCTTTCGTATCGGATATCCAGTTTGCATCCGTGTATCCTTCTAACACGGACGGATATCTCGTATAATGTAGACCAAAGTTCCGAGTATGCCTTAGATACCTAAGTAATCTAATTATCGCTGTCCAATGCCCGCGACTTGGATTACTTGTATATAAACTTAATTTACTTACAGCGTAAGTGATATCTGGTCTCGTACAGCTCATTAGATACATTAGGCTTCCAATAATCCGTGAGTATTCTAATTGAGAAATACCTTCTCCACGGTTTTTGGACAGATGAACACTATTATCTAATGGCGTTCTGGAGATGCCTTTGTCATTATTGCTGAATTTATCAAGTATTTTGTCTATATAATGAGCTTGACTCAATACTAGACCATCAGGTGTTCTTATGATCTTAATTCCTAAGATAACATCAGCAATGCCCAAATCTTTCATGTCAAATTTAGAATTTAACATGTTCTTTGTAGACTTAATCAATTTTTCACTGTTGCCAATAATGATTATGTCGTCTACATATAAACATAGGATGACATAGTCATCTCTCAGTTCTTTAACGTAAATACACTTATCGCATTCGTTAATTTTAAAACCACTAGTAGTCATTGCTTGATCAAACTTCTCATGCCATTTCTTTGGAGCTTGTTTCAAGCCGTATAATGATTTTACTAGTTTACAAACTTTCTTTCCGTTTGATGGTGATTGGAATCCCTCGGGTTGTTCCATATAGATTTCTTCATCTAAATCACCATTTAGGAAAGCTGTTTTTACATCCATTTGATGTACTTCTAAATTCCTTAAGGCCGCAATAGCAAGTATCACCCTTATAGAATTTATACGTGAGACCGGTGAATATGTATCAAAATAATCAATACCTTCTTTTTGATTATATCCTTTAATCACGAGTCTTGCTTTGTACTTATCGATTGTTCCATCCGGTTTTATTTTCCGTTTGAACACCCATTTGGATCCTAAACACTTGTTCGCCGGAGGGAGATCCACTAATTCCAACGTATGATTTTGTAAGATAGAATCGAGTTCACTGTTGATGGCTTCTTTCCAGAGAGGCCCATCCAGTGAATTCATTGCCTCGGCGTACGTAAATGGTTCTTTTTCGACCAAATATGTCACAAAATCCTCACCGAATGATTTTTCGATTCTAGCTCTCTTGCTTCGTCTTAATTCTGTAGTCTGGTCTTGAGATTCTTCGTTTGGTCGTTTTAACGAAGAATCACGTTCATTACTAGACTTACACGGAAATGTCGTTTCGAAGAACGATGCATTCCTTGATTCCATGACAGAATTCTTGTGTATATCCGGTATTTTCGAATCTTACACAAGGAAGCGATATGCACTACTATTGTGTGCATAGCCGATAAAAATACAGTCCACTGTTTTAGGACCAATTTTTACGGTTTTTGGTGCAGGAACTGCTACCTTTGCGAGACACCCCCACACTCTTAAGTATTTATAGGATGGCCTCTTTCCTTTCCATAATTCATATGGAGTCTTGTCTTCAGTTTTTTGAGGAATTCTATTAATAAATAGTTTCCTGACAAGATAGCTTCTCCCCACATATTGGGAGGTAGTTCCGAACTTAGTAACATTGCATTCATCATTTCTTTTAGTGTTCTATTTTTCCGTTCGGCTACTCCATTGGATTGAGGTGAATAGGGTGCAGTCACTTCATGAATGATTCCATGTTGTGCGCAAAAGTTACCAATCGGTACTTGATATTCACCACCTCTATCACTTCTTAATCTTTTTAGTCTTTTACCGAGTTGATTTTCAACTTCATTTTTGTAAAGAATAAATTTTTCAAGAGCTTCATCTTTGCTCTTTAGCAAAAATACATAACAATATTTTGTGCTATCGTCAATAAAAGTAATAAAATATTTATTACCCCCTCGTATTTGAACATTTTTCAAATCACAAACATCGGTATGGATTAGTTCAAGCGGTTCAGTGTTTCGTTGCACTGATTGAAATGATGTTCTTGTTAATTTTGCCTCAACAAAAATTTCACATTTGTGTTTAGAGTCGATTTGGAATGTTGGGATATGATTCAAGTTAATTAATCGACATATCGAATCAAAATTAACGTGACCCAATCTACCATGCCATACATTTGAAGACTCAAGCAAGTAAGCAGAAGAGATATTTTTATTGTCAACAATAGGCATTACATTTAATTTGAACAACCCTTCGGTTGTTGCATATCCTTTCCCAACAAACACTCCAGACTTTGACAAAATAACCTTGTCGGACTCATACACGGCCCTAAAGCCACCTTTGTTTAGCTTGTATCTGGACACAAGGCTCTTGCGAACTTCTGGCACATACAAGACATCCTTTAGCGTTAGAACCTTTCCGGAAGTCATCTTCAGCTTTATGCTTCCTTTCCCTTGAACATCTGCCACTACCGAGGTTGCTGTATAGACCTTTTCTCCTTGAATAGGTTCAAAGGTCGAAAAATGGCTTCTTTGGCTGCATACATGCCTAGTGGCCCCGGAATCAATATACCATTCCTTCGGATTGGATTCAATCATGTTTACCTCGGATACGATGGCAACGAGGTTCATGTCCTCTAATTCATTTGCGACAGTTGTCACCATGTTGGCCTCGGTTTGCTTCTTGGGCAGACGACACTCAGCAGATCGATGGCCTTGTTTTCCACAGTTGAAGCACTTCCCTTGGAATTTCTTCTTTGTTATACCACCGGTAGCTCCGAGTTTTCCTTTATTTTTATTTTTGCCTTTGGAGCCTTTTCCATGTTCAATTGTGTTGATCTTTGCCTCAGCATTTTCTGTTGTCTTCTTCGATGCGAAGTCTAACAATCAAATCTTCCAAAGACATCTGCTTTCGTTTGTGCTTGAGATAGTTTTTGAAATCCTTCCAAGCCGGTGGCAACTTCTCGATGATGGCAGCCACTTGAAAAGTTTCGCCTATCGCCATGCCCTCAGCAAGGATTTCGTGAATTATGATTTTTATCTCTTGCACTTGGCTTATAACTGTTTTGGAATCGACCATTTTATGGTCGAGGAATCGTCCGACCACAAATTTCTTTGAGCCGGCATCCTCTGACTTGTATTTTCGATCGAGTGATTCCCACAATTCTTTTGCGGTCTTATACTCACAGTAGACATTATATAATGAATCGTGAACACAATTCAGAATATAATTTCGACACAGAAAATCACAATGGTTCCAAGCCTCAATAGCATGTTGAGTTTGAGAATCAGTGTTACCTTCAGGGATTTTTTGAGCTTCCTCCTTTAAGCATCTCGCCAGGTTGAGCGTGGTTATGTAGAACAACATCTTTTCTTGCCATCGTTTGAAAGTTTCCGCCGCTCCATTGAACTTTTCAGGCTTATTGACATGGCTGGTCGGGAAAGTTTGAGCAGCAAAGTTAGTCGTTCGTGGCCCCTGGTTGTTGGCAGCATTTGCATCGCCGGTAGAGGATGAAGCCATAGCGCAAGTTCGAAGTAGAATACTGTTTTAAGATTGTTACGAAAATAGAGTTATAACTTCGAAAGTGCGCAAGGGTTTGGATGAGTCCGAGGATCGTTATTCAACGATTTCCTTAAAACAGTATTGCCCGCGTATCGGTGCAACTGTTTCCCAGGATACAACAGACTCGGCGGAGGCGAACTGGAACATTATTTCAGAATGCTTGTGTGTTGGAGGATGTTTTTCAAAATGAATTGGAATGAAGCCTAGCATGCATATTTATAGATGGCTAAGAGTTGTGTTGTTTCAATGAAACGACACAACCATTCGTTTGATTACGCAGCCATTCGTTTGAATAAGCAGCCATTCGTTTGAATACGCATCTATTCGTTTGAATACGCATCCCTTCATTTGAATTCGCACCTTTCTGTTTGAATTCGAAACTCTCTGCCAAAGGTTGCAACTTTCCGTTTGAATGCTGCTGCTTCCATTCAAATTCGAAAGAGAAGAAATAAATAAAAATTATAATTAAAGCCGTAAGAAGCAAAACCGGGTTGATCAGGTCCGTGATGCCTCAAGGAGAATTTTATCTTCTCTAACTAATGTGGGATTAACTCCCATTCACACCTTTAAGAAGCCATTTATTTCCAACAGCTCATTCTCCCCAATTCAAAATTTCAACAGAATTGGTATCAGAGTCTGAGCATCAAACTCAGAGCAAAAATAACTTGAGTATAAACACTCAAAATTAAAAGACTTAAGGCACCGGTGTCTCCTCCGAGTGCTGCCGAGCAGCCTCCAGGTTGCAGTAGAGCCCCTTCCAATTAGCTTCGTAAACTCGCTAATTTAGGGCTCTAGGTTACAACTATAAGCCCCCTACTTTAATGCCTGTTTAAAGCTCAAATTTCCCGCATTTAAGCCGGATCTTCTCTATTTCCGTAGGTGATCATAGAAACTATCGAGTTTAAATGATTGGACTTTCAAAAATACCTCCTACAAATGTATGTACAAGTTCAGTACCTCTCAAAAATATTTATTCCATTTCAGTACCCTTTTTTGTCTTTTTATGAGAGACATTGACAAATATGTCCTTGGTTATGTCAAGTACATTTGTTTTACAAGTTCGATACATCATGTTCTGATTTCAATACTTTTATGCTAAAGTTTAATATCTTTTCTGGATGTTTGGTTATATTAGCAGTTTTAATTTTTTATTAGGAGTTTTAATTATGATTAACCAATATAATTAACCTGCCACTGTTTTCTTTCCCAATCTGATCCTTTTCCATATTTTTGTAGTTTGTTGATTTCATCATTTATCCAAAAACTTAAATCTAATTCCTCCATTATAAGATTTTTCTGTTTAAGAGTTGTAAGCATTTTATTTTTGCTTCGATTTGGTTTTTTACAATTTCTTTTTTAATGCGGTATCTTTCAATCACAGTTTTCTCTAATTTACTGTAGTTTCTTATTGTTTTATAAGTTATTTTTAATGTTCATTTTTTATATGATTAACAAAGTCTGTTTTAGAAGTGTTCAACTCCTCTATGTTTGTTTTAAAGTCCGTTGATTGGTAACTTATAACTTCTTCATATCTGTGAATCGAATTTAAAGTGATTTTTACTTCTTCGTCACGGTTTAACTCGTATATGAGTTCAGTACATCTTCTTTATCTTTTTCTTTGTATTCTGTTAACCTTAAAATTGTGTCCTTAAAGTCTTTTATTTCTTTTTCAATTTTCCACATGGTTTCTCCAAGTTTTCCACATTCTGGACAAATATCAAAAAGTATTTGTGCTTCCATCAGTTATTTCTTGCTAAATGTTCTTCTTGTAATTTTTTCCATATTTTTTCTTCAAGCTCACCCATTTTAAAATGGTTTTCATATTTTTCTATATGGTTGTCTCGTAGTTTTTTCTAAAACCCAATAAATTTTTGTATGCTTTGGATAACTGTTTTCTAGAATTTCTATTTCATTTTTTAGAAATTCAATTTCTTTAGTCACTTTCCATTTTATAATATTTTCAAACAATCTCTGTTCCCTGTAAATCTGGTTTATTTGATTTCGTTTATTCATCAGTCTGATAATCCAATTTTCACATTCTTGGCATAGAAAGTGTGTTTTCGGGTAAGGTACAATAACAAACCTTGTTTCTGTATTTTTAAAAGATTATGTTTTAAAACAAATCTGTTTTAGGGTTTTTAGCAGTTTTAGTCATATTCTCCATTTGTTTTGATAAAAGATATTAATTATTTCAAAAAAGTTTTAAAACACTGATTTTTTGTACGCGAGAAACTTATATGTCGTGATGTCTTACTAGGTACTTGCCTTCTCCTATTATTCTCTTGGTCGTGTTAGATTTCTGATTTTTTGTTATGGGTCCGATTGTCCTTTATTATGGAAATATTATCATAAACATTAAGTCCGTAATCCTCTTATTACTTTCACTGATGAGACATTTTCTGGGCCTGTTTCGGGTTTCAAATTCAAATTAGCATTATCCAGACCTAGATCTGAATGTAAGCACGGGGTCTAAGGGGCAAATCAAAAGGGAAAATAATAACAAAACATCATTATGTTTAACAAACATCCCTGAATTGTGGTTCCCCTAACGAGTCTTTCTTACAGCTTTTATGGCATAAAGCCTTTTAAATTTTTATTTTACTCCCCCTAATGGCATATCTCACCAATTAAGTTTTAAAAGGTTACATATTTATATTTATAACATTATCATCCACACATAAGATAATCATACCATAACATTAAATCATAAATTAACCCATACCTTGAGAGAGGAGAGGCTTTCCCATTTAGAAGGGCCCCTGTATTTCAGAAAGTAAAGAAAAGATGAAGCAATCTAGGACGGGCTTTCCCGTTCAGACGGGCTTTCCCGTTCAGACGGGTCTTTCTTTACAAACTGAAATGCTTTAATATACCAGCAATCTAGGAGAATTGCTGGCCTTGATAACTGATCTGATAGATACATTCACCTTAAATTATTATTTGTGACTATTGTAACGCTATTGATATAATTATATGCTGCGATTTACTAAGAGATAATGGAGTCAAATTCATTACTCAAGTGATCATAATATTAGTCACTTTCTTTGTTTGTGTTACTCCATCTCTTTCATTTAACTTGTCTTATTTGACTTTTACACACAATTCAATGCACTTTTTCAAACGTTAATATTTCAAAATATGTAAAAGAAAAAACTATATAAAACATATATTCTAAAACGAAATGATTATACGATTCTAACAAGACCCAACTCGACTATTCTTTTCTAACACACATAAGATAATCATACCATAACATTAAATCATAAATTAACCCATACCTTGAGAGAGGAGAGGCTTTCCCATTCAGAAGGGCCCCTGTATTTCAGAAAGTAAAGAAAAGATGAAGCAATCTAGGACGGGCTTTCCCGTTCAGACGGGCTTTCCCGTTCAGACGGGTCTTTCTTTACAAACTGAAATGCTTTAATATACCAGCAATCTAGGAGAATTGCTGGCCTTGATAACTGATCTGATAGATACATTCACCTTAAATTATTATTTGTGACTATTGTAACACTATTGATATAATTATATGCTGCGATTTACTAAGAGATAATGGAGTCAAATTCATTACTCAAGTGATCATAATATTAGTCACTTTCTTTGTTTGTGTTACTCCATCTCTTTCATTTAACTTGTCTTATTTGACTTTTACACACAATTCAATGCACTTTTTCAAACGTTAATATTTCAAAATATGTAAAAGAAAAAACTATATAAAACATATATTCTAAAACGAAATGATTATACGATTCTAACAAGACCCAACTCGACTATTCTTTTCTAAATATATATTTGCAATAAAAGTGAGTTACAGTTGAACAATGAATAGTGTCAAATAGTCAAACTTGGCATGTTAACAAGGACAGAGGGAGTATTATCCTTTAACAGAAAATGTGTCTTCAACGACAAATAATGGGTTATTTCACTATATATATATATATATATGTACTAGAACTCTTAAGTGGCGTGCGCATACGCTGCACGCCAGTAGAGGAGAAATAGGTGATGTGTATCATGCTTTGGTAAATAACGGTTGGTATAGTGGTATATTATGTGATACATTATTACAAATCTAGTAATACATCTTGTTGCTCTGATAAGTTTGGAAATCATATGCAGAGCCGGTAGGTTCTAAAAAGCAATTGCAATATTTTGGATCGCAAAACTATTGTAGACAAAATAAAAGGAGGAGAATAGAAGCAAATGACAGCACGGGAAGAAGATAATCTGCATTTCCAAAGCCACAAGAATCCAAACGTCAAATGCGCTTTAGATGTAGCATGAACTTACTCCAAATCGCCTAGATTGAGACGGTAAAACCTAACCAATGCACTGGAATTGGGGTCTTGTGGTCGAAGTTATATTCCCCCAACACTATTACTACCACTGCCTTGGGATCCCATCCTCTGAACAATCATTCAATCGCCATTTTTGTCTCTCAAATCACTCAATCTTAGAGCGACCAAACAAATTCCGCAAATTCCTTAACCTGAACAGGAAACAGCAGGAGAAATCCAAACTTGGAAGAAAATACACAGCAGGAGAAATGGAAAAAGCTAGAAACATTGATTAGAGTAGTGGGTGTGGCATGCAGAGAGCTAAGAATGGTATATTCAAAATGTTGGGCATGCCCAATAAACACAAATTGACATCTAGCAATAGAAAGGCATATATTTGTGTTGATCCAGCGACTCGATCATTGTCATTAATCAAGCCATCAAGCATATGCCTATGTTTTTCTTTTAAAAGTCTCCTATCTTTGAAGAAAACACATATTAGCATTTATCACGCCAAACATAAATAAGTCAAAATCTAAGGAGAAAGAGACAATTAACATAAATAAAAAAATATACTATTGAACTCAGGGTAAAAATCATCTTCCAACAAAAATATAATCATAACTACCTTACGGAGTTTTTTTATTTCAGGGAGCATGTTATTGTTCATTTTCTTCCCAACACAAACCTGCATTCCATTCTTACTTAAGAAGAGTTTCCCTGGAAGCAAGAATAAAATTTAATAATGGAAATAGAGGAATGAATCAACATCACATAATAAGTGCCAGAAAATAATAAAGTAGTGAAGTAGCAAATAAGAAGAAATTGACTAAGCATACATTGAATGCCATGCTAAATAAATGTGTTTTTTGAGCCAAGAACAAACACACAAAAAAATACAAAATAAAAAAAGTAATTCTCCGGTCTCCTTAGAAGCGTAAAGGAGGGATGAAAGTGGAATCAAGAAATTTAGATACCAGTTAATGGAAATAACAAAATAATGGAGAGAAATTATCCAGAGCCTTATGAATTTTCATGATATTAAGGAAATATTCACATAATATAGTCAATGAGAATGATTTTTATTGACCACATATTCCCAAACCAATACAAAAATTCAAAGGACTTTAAAAAAATAAATAATTAAATATCTGACAAGAGCACAAGCGCCATTTGCATGGCTGAATTGAAGATCTAAACATCCAAAATATGCAGCTTGCAAGAAAATAAACAAAATAGAGATTCAGTAATTGAGAAGAGAAAGAACCTTGACCTGAGACAAATTAAGTAGTTACCATAAAATTAAGTATTTAAGTGAGACAAAATATGGGATGAAATTCTAGTTTGGTCTAAAATGATGGCTACTAACCAGATTCGATATTGCAATTCAAGGTAAAAAAAATCTATAATGCAATTTTCTGTAAACATTTGCGTTCTCTGACATTCTTTTTTCTGTACTCTAGGAACATTAGGGCCTTAATGATTTAACATTTTCCACAAGTGATGAAAAGCCTGAAGAACACGGCATCTATGTTCTTTTCAGGTAGTGGATAACTTATTTGATATATGAATATTCATGATGCATAGGCAAAATTGCGAGATTTGATTGTGAAAACAAGAAGGTTCCTCTGGCCACTCTCATCTGAAGTTACAGATGTTATAGTTCTGTGTATGAACTTTGGGAGGGAGATTAGCTGGGTTCCAGTCCTAGAGGGGATCCTTTGATCCTTCCCATTCCTTGAGGACCTACTGCAAACCAAAGCCCAGGGGAAATGTTGGAGACAACCATAAGGAAAAATTGAGGAATTGTATTTGAATACATACGAAGAATAAGCAAGAAATTTTGAATAAACAGATGCACAGATCGGTCTCCTAAAAATAAAAATGGACAAGGAAAAAATAACAGAAATCCAAAAGTTAACACCCATTCAATGAAACACAAGCTTTAACCAAACCCGGACAAAAATCTTCATAACCATCAACACAAAAATAATCACCAGGCAACAAAAAATCAAAACTGAAGAAAAGGAAAAACTTAACAATCGCAAAATCCCAAATCCTATGTAACTGAGTCATACATAAATGATAAATGGACTACTACACATCCATTTAATATAGTAATAATCCTGGTTGGAGATATATGTCTTACCAACAATCTGGAGCTCCTCCTTCGATTCCAACAAGAACCAGCAAACACCGAACTGCTACAGCAGAAAAATTTTCAATATTTCAAATCGAGAATAACCTTATGCCAAGTCTCTCAAGGATATATACAAAGAAAAAATTTAAAATATTACCTACACAAGTAACCTAAGAACTTCTACAGAAAATTTTAAAAAAAAATAGAAAAAAAAATAACGGGGCTTAAAAAAGGATTAAGCATATGCACAATGCCATTGGGATGTCAGACAATGAAAGTATTATTTCCAGTGCAGACAACAACAATATTGACAAAACTTAAGACTTCAATTATAGGGTAAGCAGAAAAGAGAAAAAGAGGTGAAATCAATACTTGAATTATAAAGCCAAAAGCCCAAAATCAAGAAATAACGAAAGGATGCATTTTCTGATATTCAGTAACCCATAGAACAAAAAACATAGATGAAATAATGGAAACCTGAGAATTGAAAAAATTAGCATTCATGCGAGGCAGAATCACTATGAAAAGATTGAATTTGAGCTTAATTCTTTGTTTAGGTCTCTCACACACAACTCCCAGTGGTCTATGCTTACCTACATGGCAAAATCAACAGTAGAAAGATAAGTGAAACCTAAATCGAAATACAAATGAACCAAAAGATCCAGAAGAATCATTCCTAGCAGATTAGGGCAGGAAACATCACAATGAGTAATAGAAAGACATGTGAAGATGACAATTGACGCGGTTTGGGACGTGCAGCCAGGCAACGAGGAGCGAATATGGACCCTTAAGCGAGTGCAACGCCCAAATTAAACACATAATAAGCCGGGCACCCACAAGGCAAAAACAATCGTACGAAGAGCAGAAAATCGAATCCCCCAAAGCGTGTAATGATAGCCTACTTATTAACCTGAAATTAGTCGGCATTAAAGATTTTAAATGCACATGTTCTCAATAGGCAAACATTATATACTTCCCATGTAATAAAATTATTTTTTATTCTGTGACATGTCTCAGTTTGTTAGCTAGTGTATGGCATGTGTGGAATGCATGAGACACATTACAGGGGAATGCATACAAAATGAGATACACTCGTCCATTGTTATGTGGAATATGCAGTTCAAAATCTCATGTACAAACATGAAACATGCATAGATAATGGATAAGGGACAAGGGACAAGGGAGGACATTTGATCAACAATTTATAACAAAAGCACAACGTACCGAGGTCATCCCAGTAGCCAGCATGCATACTTGTCTTATTCAGAATTGAAGATCGATCAAGTAATCTACAGATTTTGAACAATTGCTTTCCACCACATTTGCCGCATCTGTAACTGCAAAATTAAAGGGCCAACACATTATACATCTCTTTACAACAAAGTTTAGGCAATGGATAATCCCTTCCCGATCATGCAAAGAAGCTTACACAAGCATTAAGCATGCAGTTAAAGCACAAGGCTCGAGTCAATGCACCCAATTCGGAATGTTTGATACGAAGGACTAAGGGACCGCGCTCACATCGCCGTGGGGCACCGCGCGATATTTGGAATGAGGCATGGACAGCAGGTCATTGAGGTTATGGCAGAATCGTTGAGGCTATGGCAGCTCGATTCGAAAGTCGTGCAGGCCGGAGGTGGAAGATTTAGGGGTTGCACGGGCAGTGGTGGCAACAGCAACAGGCTGAAGGGAAGATGGCGGACGACGGGTTAGGGCAAAATCAGAAGGGGGAAGATCTAGGAGGAGATGAGCGGAGATGTCGAGGATAGGTGGCGCCGTTTGGATGTGGAAGAGGGTGAATTGGAGACGGAGGCGAGGGAAGGTTTGTGGGGATGGAAACTGAACAAAGGGGGCGGGTCGGGATCTAGGGTTGCGAGTCTACGCATGATGAAAGGGAGTTGGGGTGACAGTCGCTCAAGACGGGCGCTAGTTCTCCGCGGATGAACGGCGGCGATTTGGGGGAGGCTCCAATTCCGTGCGAAGCTGCTGTGATGAACGGAAGAACAAAAAAAAAAATGATTCGGGGAAGAAATGGAATCGATGGGCACGCCGGGTCAGGGAAATGGATCCGCTGATCAACTAACTGTGGCGCCGCAATCTCGGAGGTGTGGGAGCGCAGGGACGGCAGGCGATGGTTGGGCAGAGGAGGCAGTAGGGTGGCTTGGGAGCAACGTAGGTGTGGGAGCGATGGAGAATTCTGGAGGATGCCTTCCTAAAGCAAAACGAGGGCAACGAAATCGATTGAGGCTTCAAAAAGCGGGTCGGGTAAGAAATATCACTGTTACACTGTAGCTGTAAGGTTACTGTTGTACTGTACAAACTCCTTTTGGCATATATATATATATATATATATTAGATATATAATTTACATTGACTAATTTTATAATCCAAAATATGCTTCAAATTGTATTAGTCTGTTATATTTTTTTTTCTTTTTTTTTGCGGTTTTTGCCAATCTAGTGTTTTCTTAAAAGTGTGACATTTTTAACAGACACAATTTCAATGCATAATTTAAATATTAATAATTCAAATTCTAGCAGTATAACCCCCACAAAAAAAGGGGAATTGGAGATATATACCTCCAGTGAATTGGAGATATAAGATCAGTACCCACAAAGATTCTGAATGAAAAAGTGACTCACCAAAAGAATGTAATATTATTCTGCAAGCATTGTGTAAAAGAAATGATATTATAATAAGTAAATGACAAAGAAGCCCTTTTTCTTTTGGGGGGAAATGAATATCTAACTTCTTGAGGAAGGTTCCGGAGAAAGTAAGAGGTGGGAGTGGAGGAAAGCTCATTCGAAAGGGGTATTCACTCGTTGGCCACTGTAAAATCCTTGTAGGGGATTCGATCGCGGTGACGTGAGGTGAGGATAGAGACGGTGGGAGAGATAGGAAGGGGTTTCGCACAATGGATAAAAACGGGGAGAGCGGTAACGAGATGGAGAAAATCCTGATAGGGTTTTGCAAATTGGAATAGGAGATGCATTCTATAACGGTGAAGAAAGACACGACGTTCGAAGAAATTCGCACTATTCTAATGCAGAAGAGAGCTGATTTCATTGGCCATGAGCTATACTATGAACACCCCACCGAGGGATTTCCTGTTCTCATCACCAACGATAAAGACATTGGGCACATGTTTGCTGTGCACGAAGTGGTGAAGAAGTTAATCTATCCAATGGAGGGTAGGAGAAATGAGAAAGAAAAGAAGAAAAGAACAAGGTCAGTAATCGACAGACCCTAAAATTTCCATTTTGCGTTCGATGTTTTTGGACACATTTTTGATGTTTTTGGAGTGGGTAGACGGTGATATAGGAGCATTTGAGATGCAGTGTTTGCTTGTTGTGGAGTTATGGTGTATGCAATTGCATGGTAAATGTTATTAGGTTGAATGTCCTAGAATAGCATATACCATATTGAAGTACAATTGCACCACAGTACACGACTCATATACTGCATTACTCTGTAATTGTGCATAGCTTGATTTGTGAAATGACAGTAATACAGTGATGTTGTCTTTATGTAGGATCGTATATTTCTTTGCACGAAATGTAATGTTGAGTGTAATTTTTCTTTGTGAAAAACAGGGTTTGGTGTGATAGCAGAACCGAGGATGGTGGGGGTGAGGAAGAAAGAGTAGAAAATATGGAGAATACACCCATAGCAGTATTGGTTTGGTCTAGGGCAATTCGTGGGGAAGGGCAAGAGTTCCATGATGCTGATCATTTTAGATGTGGGCTAAAGAATTACTGTATTTCCCACAAAAGGAGATTTAAGTACGAAAGGAATGACGGAACAAAGATAAACGCTATATGTGGTATGATAGGGTGTCAGTGGAGCGTGTATGCATCGTATCACAAAGTGTAGGTCATTTTGTATTAGGCGGTGTAACATGGAGCACTCTTGTGGGCTGGATAATTTAACAAGCAGGGATCAACCTCAAGCGGATGCTTGTTGGGTGGCCACGTAGATAAGGGAGAAAGTGCGTGCGGACCCGACCTATAGGCCAAAGCAAGCGATTGCATACATAAAAGCTGTATTTGGTATAGAAATAAACTATCTTGCGCGAAATTCATGGCGGTGATTCCTTTGCATTTGATAAGTTGAGATGGTATTGTGATGCAGTGATGAGTTCGAATCCTGGGAGTGTTGCAGATATGGAGGTTGATGATACAACAAAGCAATTCGAAAGAGTGTTCATTTGTTTTGGCGCTTGCGTGGTGGGATTTGTACGAGGTTGCAGGCCTATCATGTTCTTGGACGGAACCCACATCAAGTCAAAGTGGAAGGGTCATTTGTTAAGTGCAGTGACAATGGATGTAGAGGGCGGCTTTCTAACGCTTGCCTATGCGGGTATGTAAACTATAATTGTATTAGTCTATTAGATACATATGCAGGTTTGTGTAATAAAGATGGAGTGTGGTATTCTGGTGGGTAAAAGTTGAATGGCAAAATTTGATATAGTTTTTGTATTGTGCAGAGTAGTAAAATGCGGGCCCTTACATAATGTGAGTTAGCCTGAAATATTGTCTCGTGTTTGCAGGTTCTTAAGAAGAACAAGTATAGGCAATCGAGGCAGTGGGAGAGTATGTTAAAGAAGGCTGCTTATACTGAGACTTTTGGAGAATTTGAGAGGGTGATGACTGACCTTGTCACTGCGATACCAGCGGCCGGACCCTATCTTGCCAGTTCTGAGCCAAAGCTATGGGCAAATGCTCTCTTTGAGGTTCTTAGGTGGGGAGTCATAAACAATAATCTAACAGAGAGTTGGAATTCGTGGGTGAAAGAAGCTCGGACATTGCCGCCGCTTGCAATGCTTGATACCATACGTGTAAAGACAATGAAAATGATGAACGAGAAAAGAGAAGCATCGATGAAGTGGATTGGTGATCTGTGTCCTTCACCACTGCGTGATTTACGGAACAATTATGAAGCTGCCCGAACTGTGTCAGTTGTAAAGGCATCAGGGAGTGTATTTGAAGTGCAAGATATGGAGAAGACATTGGCCGTGAATGTGGATGAGATGACGTGCACATGTCGATGCTGGCAAGTGTACAGATTGCCATGCAAGCATGCATGCGCTTGTCTGGATAGCTTGAATAGAAGCGTTTACGACTATTGTGATCCATATTACCGGGTGGAGGCATACCGACTGACCTATTCCGGTTTTTTGTTTCCCATTCCTAGAGAAAAAGAGGACTCACCAAATATTGAAGATCCCAATTATGTGCGACCCACTAATGTTAAAACACAACCAGGCCGAAGGAAGAAGAGGAGGATTCCATCACAAGTTCCGTCAAGTGATATAAAGTGTGGCGCTTGCAAGAAGTACGGTAATCACAACCGTCGGACATGCAAGGAGGCTCGTAGAGTGTAAGAAGTAATATATACAGGAAGGTATGAAATTCCTAGTGTTTTGAGGCTTGGATATGGGTGTGTAATTTAGGTAGCAGCTGACGGTACTGTGTACTGATGGACTACCTTATTTTGGGGTTGGCCTTTCTATTCTGGAGTACTGCATTTCAGAAAATATCATTTTGGGCAACTGTTAATTGGATGGTGGTATGCCACTGGTATTGTTTTGTAAACTGTCATTTCATTGACCAATGTGGGTACAATTATATCTTACTTTTTTATATGGTAGGTAGTTTGTGTCATAATCAAAAATGTTTATGGTATGTATTAGTATTTTTGTTTAGACGCTTGGGATTTCACCCAAGTAATAAACTAGCTACATACATACTAAACTTGGTACATTAGCAGATTTGAGAGTGAGGTGGACCATCTACAAATGTCTAGGCGGAGCCAATGACAATCTTTAAGTTTCGGGACAAATAGTTGTACATGGGTAGTAAATTCTGTCGCAATCGACCTTAGTTCCGTTATTTCGCGGGCAAATTTGCAAGAATGGAATTGAATCCTTATTAGGATTCCCGTTTAGACACTTGGAATTGAACTGTTAATTTTTTAAGAATGCAAGTCATGTACCAATCGTCCTTATATTTGGTTTGTTTTTTATGCGATATGTGATGCACAAGCTTAATGGTTGTTTAGTCCACTATCGGGGGTGGAACCGCATACGAACATATTGACATTATGAGTTGGTTGTATACGTAGAGTGTACACTGTCACAATCGAGACTGAAATCGGTATACGTAGAGTGTAGTCCGTCACAATTAAGTAAGAATCCTGTATTTATTCCAATTTTCAATTTTGACGTTCCAATTGAAAGCTATTTTTTTGTGCACCCGTGTGGTGGCAAGGCAATTATTCATTTCAAGAGGACAGGAACATACACATTCTCAACATCTGTAAGGGGAAGTGGCCGGCCATGTGTGTAGAGTGGCTTAAGTTTGTGAGTAACGATAGTAAGGAGATATGCTAACTATACGTGTCATAGACTAAGTGCATATGCTGCTTCAAACAAGCGTGACTTCCCAAAATTTCGTAAGGTGAATTGTGTTTAGTGTGATATTAGATTCCAAAAATCGGAAAATGTGGAATATAGGGTGTTCCACTATCGGGGGTGGAACCGCATACGAACATATTGACATTATGACTATGTTGTATACGTAGAGTGTACACTGTCACAATCGAGACTGAAATCGGTATACGTAGAGTGTAGTCCGTCACAATCGAGTAAGAATCCTGCATTTGATCCAATTTTCCGACGTTCCAATGGAAATCTAATTTTTTGTGCACCCGTGTGGTGGTAAGGCAATTATAAATTTCAAGAGGACAGGAACATACACATTCTCAACATCTGTAAGGGGAAGTGGCCGGCCATGTGTGTAGAGTGGCTTAAGTTTGTGAGTAACGATAGTAAGGAGATATGCTAACTACACATGTCATATACTAACTACGTATGGGAAAGACTAACTACATATGCCATAGACTAAGTGCATATGCTGCTTCAAACAAGCGTGACTTCCCAAAATTTCGTAAGGTGAATTGTGTTTAGTGTGATATTACATTCCAAAAATCGGAAAATGTGGAATACAGGGTGTTCCACTATCGGGGGTGGAACCGCATACGGACATATTGACATTATTACTATGTTGTATACGTAGAGTGTACACTGTCACAATCGAGACTGAAATCGCTATACGTAGAGTGTAGTCCGTCACAATCGAGTAAGAATCCTGTATTTGATGCAATTTTCAATTTCGACGTTCCAATTTGGGTGTTTGAGCTCGGCTCGTTAAGCATTCGAGCTCTGCTCATGTTCCTTCGTTAAGGAAGTCGAGTTTACAATCGTGTTTGAGCTTGGCTCCCCAAAAATTCGTGAGCTCGAGCTCGAGTTCGGCAACTATGTTTAGTTCAAACGAGCCAACTTATTCTTTTGTTTAGCTCGGCTCATTTGAGCTCGTTTGAGCCAACTATGTTTCGTGTGAACATCTTCTTCGAATTCATGTCAATGATGAGTAGGTGCCAATGGAAATACTCCGCATCGTTAATCGGTACGACAATGTACCTGACTCCTCTTTTAATGGCATCAATCAAACCGGTAAGGTTGCCCTGTGCAACTAGTCTCATGGCTGCCACGTACTCGCCGATCTTAGCATTTGTGATATTTGTTGGAGACCCTTTCATCTTGCTCAAGATACAACCCTAAAACACATTTGGAAAGCATTTATCAACCGTTTGAACCCTAATATCAGAAATGTGTACAATAAATAAAACTAACCACATCGTAAGTGCACACAAATGTCATCTTTTCTGCCAAATCATCCGGCGCTCGAAACTCGTCAGATACCAAAATGTCAAGGAACCCATCGATCACATCCCCTCCAACAGGCTCGTCAAACAATAATGAGATTAAACTGCAAGGCCGAATGCCATTCGGACCTCTTGTGTACACATACTCACTACAGCAAGCAAACAATACTCAAGAATCAATTTTTTTTTTCTTTTCATAGCAACTGTAAATAAACACGTATACCGATTTCAAATACCACTACATGACTTCTCCCACCGCACATACCTGAATAGGCCACAATCAATGAAATGATCTATGGTTTCCCTCTCGCCATCACTCAATGCCTCGCGACCAACATAGTCATGCTTACCAACGTAGTCCTCCACGTAAATCACTCATTTCCTCCGTTTTTTCTTCCCGTCCATTAAATCCATATCATCATCTGATTCACCCGACTCAAGCATTACCTGGTCCAACCAACATAGAAACACATGTTACTAAAAAATTAGGATAAAGCAAAGAATCCAGTAAGTCTGTATATGCAGGATGATATCTGTCATGTCAGAACATATTAGAGGTATTTGGAAAGACAAAATTGTTATATTGTACATACCTGTGCGGCATATTCATGACCATCACCGTCTTCTCGTTCATTCACCTTCCTCTTCATAATCTTGACCGATGACTCCGGAGTAATTTGATCAACGTCCTTCGGCTTTGGCTTAGGGTCAGTTCTTTGCCTCATATTCCTCGCAATGGATGAATCGGGAATGGATTTCACCCTCTCCTTTAATTCCCCCTTGCTACCAGCCACCTTACCATTTCCTACAACATCATCCATTGTGTCCGCCCCCTCCTGTCCACTGTCTATGCTTTGCTCATCCGTCCGGCCCTTGTTTAGTGTATTGGCGGGACCAGCAACGACCTCTTTTGGGCCTTCATCAACAGCCTCCTTTCGAGCTTCATCAACATCTGGTGCACTGTCATCTTCCAGTCCACCGTCCATATTTCTATCATCATTGACCTCCACCCCCTCATTCTTACCAACCTCATCGGCTTGAGCATCACCCTCAAATTCTGCTTCTGCAACACCACCATTTCCATGCCCCATGTCTCCTACATGCTCCTCATTTGTGAGTCCATCACAGCTATCGTCCTGCTCATCATTTACAGCCGCATTTTTACACCCCGAATCGGTTGCATCCACGACCTCCATCCCACCTTCTCAACCAATATTAATTCTCTTGCTAGGGCGATCATGGCAGGCTTTCTTCCTTAATTCATCAGTTCTATCTGTGCAATGTCACATAAGCCATCAGTCATATCTTACTCACTCAATATTAAATACCCACAAATTCAATTATACAATAAAAAAATACACACCTTCTTCTTCATGCGTATCTCCATCTACGACACCGTCACTTTCCTGGACATTCTCGCTCAAATTGTCAACTTAACTAATAATTTCTACATTTATTCTCTGATCGCTTTTATCTTCCACTCGACTCTCGTTCAGCACTCGACTACAACCGGATGTGGTATTCGTGGACCATCAACCCTGACCTGTTATATCCCAAGAAATATCAGTTCCACACAGTTCCATCCACAAATTGCAAATTTCAAAAGGCAATACACTGAAACTTAGTCCAACATCCTCCATTTCATTACCTCAATCAACTGTACACATTTGGCTCGTAAATACCTTCGCTCGCCCTCCAAAGGGATGAATGGTCTAACCTCATCCTCTTTCAGTGATCTTAACATTCTTGCACATGCCTCCACTTTTGGATGTGGAATCTGCCACCGTATGAATCGCGGGATTCTTGCTCTTGTCATTGGTTTCGCAAACCGAGGGACTCATTCGAAAAACCATCCCTGCACAACAAAAATTTTAATACCACCAACAGAACATCATATTAGTTTATTCAAGCACATAAATGCAAATATTTCTGTGCGCCTCTATTACAAACTTTTTCACTTACCAAAAGTCCGGCAGTGCAACCATCTATGTATCGTTTACCCTGGCCTGACCGTTTTGCCAAAGACCACACCAAAAACTCATGAGCTGCTTTCCCCCAAGCATAATCACCAATCGTCTCCAACTCATCCACGTAATGCACAACATATGCTGGTAGGTACAGGTGCGACGTAGGAAAGATGATGGAATTGAACACAAATAATATGTAAAGCCGTGCAAAATCTTCAGGATCTTGCTTCCCTTGTATCCACTCCTCATTCCCAGCAGCCTTCCGCAACGCTTCTATTATGTCTCCTCTCTTTATGTTCCTCGCATTTCCTTTAAAAAATTTCCCCACCATTTCTGACTCCTCCTCCAACTTGGGGTGCACATCCAACCCCATTTCCTGTAGTCCTAACACACAAGAAAACTCCGATGATGGAAACTTCAAACTCATATTCTCCCCAAACACAAAGCCTTCGAACTCCGCATCGTAGCAATCCACCAAAGCTTCCAGCCATACAACACTGCTATACCCTTTCTGACAGCTTAGGAAATGAGAGGAAGGTGTCCTCATCATCGCAGCTCTTTGATTTTATGTGATTCTCTCGTCAATTTCATTCATCACTGCAATAAACTTCTGTGTCGTACACCGTGCAACTGGCCCGTCCCCATTTTTACTATGTCCATCCCCCTTATCCTCCTTACTGTCTTCTTCCTTCCTCTTACCCTTATCCCCCTTCACTACCTTCTCCTTTTCCCCCCTTTTACCCTTATCCCCCTTCACTACCTTCTCCTTTTCCCCCCTTTTATCAACCTCCTTTGTTGCTACTTTCTTCCCTTTACCGCTCGCTACTTTCGGCGCCATTCACCCCCAACCTACAAAACAGGAAACAATTCTTCAACTGTCATCCAAATTCAAAAACAAATAAATACTGCCAATAACCCGCATACACCTTGTCCATTTCCACTTTCTTCTATTAACAACCAACTGCCACCGCCATCACTACTACATGCATCCGACTAACAATCAAAGGAATAAAATTTACACAATTTCATTTCACACTGCGCAATTCTGCCATCACTACTACATGAATCCGACTAAAGGAATAAAATTTACACAATTTCATTTCACAGTCAGCAATTCTTCTCAAATACCTATTCTTTTTTCTATCGTCGACATTCCAGTTTTATTTTTTTAGTCAAATTCAAGCGCTATGGACAATTATAGCTTGCACACTAAACAACTTCATTTCTCAATCAAAATCTTCCAAATACCAAGTGTAATCTAAAGCCAAACCATTTCCATATAAAATTCGCAACTAATATTCTTCAATTCTGTAATTACAACGCCAAAACACCACTTCTTCTATCAAATTGAGACACTCAAGTTTTAGGTCGCTGTTTTCCTCTGTCTACTGCTACACTTCGCGCAATACGGCCTTCCCATTCCTCGGTTTGCCCTTCCTCGCGCTGCACTATCAATGTCCCCTTTTCTCGCTGCTCGAACACAAATAACCATAATATCGCCGCCTCCTTTAATACCTCCGCCTCCTTTATCGCCGCTGTCACTGAACTCCCTTACTACCTCCGCCTCCGCCTCCGCCCTTCCAATTTCCTCCGTCGTGCTGCAACAGGCTCCCCTACCCCTTGCTACAATCGTGCCTCCCTAACCACCCCTTTTGGAGCCCTTATGTGGAGGGGAATTGGGGAAAGAGTAAAGGGAAATGGTGGAAGAAATATTTTAGGGGGAATTGCAAATATTATAATAATATGGGGACCCATTTGCCGTATTCCCATCATTTCTTTTTCAATTTAATTCATTTTATATATTTAAAAATAAATTCTCATTTATTTGGTGTAGTTGACCCAAATAAAGAAAGTGTTGTGGGGTGCAGTGGAAGTGTCCATTTAAGTATTGGGTTTATCTTATATTTGCCGCACAAAAAAAGGAGGAATGTTGACTAAATTGGCAAATATGCGAACTTACTAGAATACTACTACTATTGGGAAAGAAAATGTTTACATGGTGCCAACTCAGCCTTCAGAAAGCTTAATCCGTGTCACGTAAGCTAATAACGTTTATTAAGTGGTCGTCGATCTAAAGACCAAATTAAATAGGCTGGTGGAATTAGTGAACATATAGAACAGATTTAATAATTTAAAATAAATAAATAAATAAAAGTATATACGCTATTGGGAATGTAGACTTGGCCCTGTAGTTATGTCCCCACTTCCAACCTTATGGTTGGAGGTTCGATTCCCACCCAGCATGATATTAAATTGGTTCTAATATCATTAAAGTCTCATCAATCCTTCATGTAAATTTCATCACATGATAATATTTTGTAAAATGTGTAGAAATAGGGTGCTAAATAGGTGAAATTCAATAGATGCTTGCTTGCTGACCTGATGAAGTATGTGTACTGGGTGTTAATGAGATGCATTTTGGGTATTTAATGGTTTTGGTTTGTATTAAAAGAATTGGCACATACAATGGTTTTGGTTTGTATTAAAAGAATTGGCACATACAAAGCACAGTATCTGGTTTCTTTTCGGTTGTATTCTAGTGCGATTACTGATTAGTCATGAAGTATAAAGGGAAAAATGCCAATATAGTCCTTTATTTTTACAAAAAAATCAAATCAGTCCTTTTTTATTTTTTGGCCCAATTGGTCCGCTACATATACTAATTACGTCTCAATCGGTCCTTCATCCACTAATTATGCCCTAATTACATATTTTTGGTCAATTCAGTCCTTTTTTTTCTTTAAAAATCTAAATTGGTCCATTATTAATTTTTGCCCCCTTTCATGCAGTCCAATGCACATTTCAAAATTACTAATAACTCAAATTCGGTATAAGTAAAAATTCTAAAATTTCGATATTTATAAACTACACGACGAGACGAATCTATAAGATCCTACTTAGCTCATTTTAATTTTTATATCTATGTTTAAAATTGAAGTCAAAACAAGTCTTGAATAGTAGCAAATTAGACAATGTAGTTACTAAAAAAAATGGAGGGAGTATATCGCAATTGGTCTTCATTTTATGAAGAAACACCAGAAACCACCGAACTCTAAAAGATGATCCCTTTTTTTAATAACTACATTTTTTTATTAACTACGTTTTATGTAGAAACACCATTTTATGCGATATACTCCCTCCATTTTTTTAATAATTACATTATCTAATTTGCTACTATTCACACATATGTTTTGACTTAAAGTTTAAAAATAGATATACAAGTTAAAATGAGCCAAGTAGGATCTTGTTAGATTCGTCACGTCGTGTAGTTTATAAATATCGAAATTTTAGAATTTTTACTTATATCGAATTTGAGTTATTAGTGGTTTGAAATGTGCATTGGACTGCATGAAAGGGGACAAAAATTAATAACAGACCAATTTAGATTTTTGAAGAAAAAAAGGACTGATTTGGTCAAAAATATGTAATTATGGTATAATTAGTGGATGGGGGACCGATTGGGACGTAATTAGTATATGTAGCGGACCAATTGGGCCAAAAAATAAAAAAAAAATGACTGATTTGGTTTTTTTGTAAAAATAAAGGACTATATTGGTCTTTTTTCCTGAAGTATAAATATCCAATCCATGTATTCAATATATCATCTATTTCCCCTTTGTAATTGTGTGGCATGGGCTCCCACCACCCCTTTCCAGGCCTTCAATGGCTCCTCCAAAAAAGAAAAAAGCATCTATTTGGGATTAATCTTGGATCTAATGTGACTAGCATCCATTTGCAAGTAATTAGTAGTATTATACTACCTCCGTTATTTTTTAATTGCTCCATTTCAATCACTGTTTTCAACTAGCAGACTTTGGATGATTTGATATGATTCGTTACAAGGCTAAATAAAAAATTGTAAAGTAATAATAAAAGTAGAGATTACAAACTACGAAACTCATGTTAGACTTACCTTCAAAATCATTCTCTAACCTAACCAAATAAAGCTCCAAAGTCAGCTAGTTGAGAACAGTGACCGAAATGGAGCAATTAAAAAAGAACGGAGGTAGTATTGTAGTAGAAACTAGGTAGAGAAAGTTGTCTGATATGATAAGGTTTTAATTTCTGTCAATATAAAAATGCAATATAATGTCCCCTGCATGTTTATATTTAAAATTCATATAAATAGCTTCCCGGAAAAAAAAATCATATAAATAATTATATACAATATTCTATATATTATAATATTATTTATATATTAAATGTTATTTAGATTTATTAAAATAGAGAGTCCACGATATTTTCCACAAGTGATGTGACCACCCAATGCTCACAAGGTCTCGAGTTTGAGTCTTTGTGTATACAGAATTCTATTTTAGGAGAAATCATCCTTCAATGCCCACCCCATTCTCGAGTAATAGTCGTGGGTCCAATGAGGCATGAGGATACCCTGGTAGATTGGTATTCACCTAAAAAAAAGTTATGTGACTATCCAAAATTCCAAATATATTTAATGGGAAATGACCCATATCGTCTGATAATTTAGCAAAATTTCCAAAACAGTCCAATAAATATCGAATTAGATGAACCCGTCCCATAAATACCCTGATCATCGTCTAACCATCCATGAACCGGTTTTTCCGCTAATCATTGCCGAACCCGTCCATTAAACTACCCTAATGGAGGGACCGGTTCGGCGATGTGTAGGTATTTAATGGATGGGTTCGGCAATGATTAGCGGAAAAATCGGGTTCATGAACGGGTTCGGCAATAATTAGAGTATTTATGGGACGGGTTCATCTAATTCGATATTTTTTGGATTGTTTTAAAAATTTTACTTAATTATCGGACGATATGGGTCTTTTTCCCTATATTTAATTGCAGCTATTATAATTAATTCCAATTTTCAAGCGTAATTTAAGTATAGTGTCTGCCTATTTGAATATGAATAGACTGACAAAGTAATTAAATTGAATCAGCTAATTTGTGAGACAATGTGAGACAAAATAACTTTTTTAAAGTGATAATATAATTTAAAATATTGTCCAATTAGCTCTTTTTGAAACCGCTTCAAATAGTAGCATTTTAGATTTCAGCTTATTATAGGCAAAAAGTTGACATCGAAATTGACAAACAGCGAATTTTAACTATTTTATTACTTATGTAATCAATTAACAGTTAACAACAGTAATTTCTGGACAACCCTATATATGGAGAGAGATTGAGAATTCGCTTCCTAATATAGGGCATGTTTGGGGGTTTAAGTTAGGGTGCGATTGACACTTTTGTCTTGATGTACTGCGGTGTGCTGGAACCATTGATTTAATTTGTAAATTGATGGTTGAGATTAACTTGAGGTTAAAATAGTAAATTTGTTATATTATTGGAAAATGAACGTTGTTGTTCTTCTTCTCGGCATTTCATCTTGCATTACCCTCCAATTTTCTTAATTATGCTGCTATACATAGATATACGTCGCTGAAATATTTTTAAATAAAGTCATTGAATTGTTCATGAAAACGTACCCTAAATGCTGCTACTTGAGTCGCTGAATTGTTGATGAAATGTCGCTGAATTATTCTTGATAGCATCGCTGAATTGTTCTTGATAAGATCGTTGAATTGTTCATGAAAATATTGATGAATTATTTTTGATATTATCGCTGCATTGTATTCTGTAGCATTGCTGAATTCTTCTTGCAGAGTCGCTGAATTCTTCTTGGTAGGGTCGCTGAATTCTTCTAGGTATGATCGCTGAATTCATCTACATATAGTCGGTGAAATATATTTGATAGCATAAGTGGTTTGATTTTTGGTAGCATCGCTGAATTCTTCTTGTTTCCGTCGCTGAATTATGCTAGTCATGATCGCTGAATTCTGTTAGATAGTGTCGCTTAAATATTTTGATAGCATCACTGAATTATTTTTGGTAGCATCGCGGAATTGTATTTTAGTAGCATCGCTGAATTATGCAGTGCAATGTCGCGGAATTATGCTATGTACTGTCGCTGAATTCTTCATGAACTATTTTTGATACCATTACTGAATTGTTTTTTGTAGCATCGCTGAATGATTGATTAATAGATTTGTTACCCTATTTATTAAGTATAATTTATCAGGAAAAAATCTTATTTGAAATATTAGATATGGTTACCAAATATTTGATATGATTTACCAAATATTAGATTGATAACATACTAAATATAGGGTTATGTCTTACGTTAGATATTTTGTTGGACAACTTTACCCTTTTCCATTTACAACCCTTGGATTTGAAATCAATGCTCCAGATTTTCGCCTTGATATGGTGCGATTTTCTTAATCGCACCATTACTGGACCCATGTTTGGGAATTAGTTGTTAGGTGTTAACTGAATGTGAGCAATTTGAGTAATAAATTAGTTAATATTAGCTATTTGGCAGTTTCGAGATAAATTTTTGTATTGAATAAGCTAATTCCAAAATGTTCTATTTTAATATTCTCTATTTTCACGCAATTCAATACATATTTTTAAAAAATAATATCTCATATTTCACTATGTCAATGAATAGTATTTACTATGCAAACATTAATATTAATAAAATACCGAGGAAGTATTTTTAATCTAGCACTCATTAAACTCGACATAAATCCTAAAGTGGTACTCCAAATCTCCAATTGATGAATTGAATAATACGATATGGATATTATATGTGAATAATACTAAGAACCATAATCCCGTTTGGTCCAGCCCAATAAATGAGTTGGGCCTGTCAAATTGGATACACAATGCATACCTTGCCTGTTTTCTTTTTTCTTTTTATTTATAAGAAAATCCATAAAGACATCTAGAGTTGTTCAAATATGCTTGGGTTGCTTTCCCAAAAAAAATATGCTTGGGTTCTACTCAGTTCGATTAAAGTTTGGCTCGTTACTTCAAGCTCGAAAATATTTCAATACAAGAAAAATAAATGAGTCAATTTGGTTGCACCCGTTAAGCTAAATAAAATTTAGTAAAAATTTAAATTATATACAATTTTATTAGATATTTGTTGTATCTTTTGATATATATGTATATTAAATTATTCAACGAGTACATATGGCTCAATATCAAAATTAAGAATTAGAATTGAAGAGGTAGTAGGGGGAAGATAGTTTGGTCTGGTGGTTAAGTTTTTGACTTTCAACCTCATTATTGGGAGTTAGAATCACCATGCAACCCCTTATTCATTCCATTTATAAATTGTTTACTGCTACAACCTTTTAAGCATGAAGCCTTAGCTTCATATAACCAGTAAAACTGAGGTAGTATCTAGTATGGAATGATTTGATCATATTTTTTATATAATCAGTAAGGACACGGATATGTGCACCCACTAAAACTCCACAAAAACCCAATCTTAAAGCCTATGAGCCCACAAATATTGTAACATCCCACATCGGTTGAAGAGGGAAATGACTTGCCTCATAAGGGCGTGGACACCTCTCCCTTCGAGACGCGTAAAAGCCGTGAGGGGGTTGGCCCAAAGCGGACAATATTTATAAGTGGGTGTGATAGGGACGTTACAGATGTTATTAGAGCCAGTACTCAGGTAGACGTGCGAGCGTGGAAGCTGGGCCCCTAGGAGGGTGGATTGTAATACCCCACATTGGTTAGAGAGGGAAATGAAGCATGCCTTATAAGGATGTGGACACATATCCCTTGTAGATGTGTTTTAAAGCCGTGATAGGGTTGGCCCAAAGCGGACAATATTTACAAGTGGATATGACTGAGATGTTACAATGACTAAATCCCCAGCAATGACGATTGATGGGAAATGGAACTACTTTGAATTCAGAAAAAAAAAATACTAAAAATATTTATGAAAACCCTTTGAACAATTTTATAAAGAGTCTTATTGACAATTGAGCTCGAGTGTCGGCAAATAGTGGTGAAAACTCATGTCACACAAATTAAAAAGTACTCTCTCCGTGGCTCTATCCCAATAATCTTGTTTAAAAACTTTTGCATACGCTGTCTAATGCATTTATTTAATCGTCAATATCTAAAAATGTATAGAAGAAAAAATTCTATAAAATATACTCTCTCCGTCCCACTAATTCCGTCTCATTTTCATTTTTGGTCCGTCCCATTACAATTGTCACATTTCCCTTTTAGAAAATTTTACATATTTTAATTATCAAACCCACTATCATCACATCACATTAATAAATAAATATATTAAAATTTTAAACACACAACTATCACATCACACATAAATAAATCAATAAAAATTCAAATACATTACAATCACATCACATAAATTCCTAATTTTGCCCCTACTTTAAATACTAATCTACCCCTGCATTAAATACTAACAATCCCCACTTAAAATACTGTACCCAAAATAGATGAGACACTATTAGTGGGACGGAGGCAGTATATTCTAAAACTATGCAAAAAAAAAAAAGAATCTAACAAGGTCCATTTGACTATATTTTATATATATATATATACAACAAAAAGTTATGTCAATAAAGTTCAGGTATATGGCCGGATGAGAATTCCAACATGGAATAATTGTGAAATATGTCCATTTTCTTGTCATTTTTACCGGATCCGTCCTATTTGAATTTTTGGCCCCTATTAGTCCGCTTCGTTTGCTAATTAAAATCAAATCTGTCCTAAACTCACTAATCCAAGTTAATTAGATATTTAATCAGAAAATTGCCAAAAACGTCCATTTTCTTGTCTTTTTGTCCGAATCCGTTCTCTACAACCTTTGCAAATATTGACTCCAACTGTTGTGACCAGTGCATTAAATATATTCTACTTTTGTGCATTATATTATGTTCTTTTTTTTGTTTCCACAGTCTACATTATATTGTCACAACTACAAGAATATGTTTTCAATGCATATCATATTCCTATATGAAACATGAAGAAACCTAATTATATGCATTACATACTTTCATTACAATACCATCAAACACTGGGTTCGAAATTAAATATTTTCATCAGCGTCTTTCTTCAAAATAAAAATGGATGGCAACCAAATGACATTAAATCTTACTCATTACCACTTTTACTAATCACAATAACCTTCTTTAAAATAATAGAAGAAAAAAAAAGAAAAAAAAACAAATCAACCATGTTGAAATCCGGATGGCATATCAAGACGTTGGAAAGGATACTCCATTTCAATAATACAAAAAAAGGGCATAATCAACTCCAAGCAAATAAGTTTCCAATCTCTGCCTTCATTTCTTTCAACATTTGAGTGCTCCACAAATTCATCCGCTCTCTGAAATGCCTCATTCACATTGACAATTTCCATACCCAATTCATTCTTTGTTTGGATGGCGACTTCACTAGTTTGTCACTGAGCCTTTATTGGTTGTGTCAATGGTTACATGTTTGTTTTTATGTTGATGGAAGACGCCGTTGGAATATGTAGTTTCAAACATAATGTTTGATGTCATTATAATGATAATATATAATGCATCTAATTAGGTTTTATTGATATTTGACATGTGAATATGATATGCATTGAAACTATTTTACTTATAGTTGTGACAATATAATGTAGACCGTAGAAACAGAAAACGAACAGAATATAATGCACAAAGTTAGATTATATTTAATGCAATAATCGCAACAGTTGGAGCCAATTATTTGCAAGGGTTGTAGAGGAATGATTCGGACAAAACAACAAGAAAATGGACATTTTTGGCAATTTTCCTGATTACATCTCTAATTAACTTGGATTAGTGAGTTTAGGATGAATTTGGTTTTAATTAGCAAACGAAACAGACTAATAGGAGGCAAAAATTCGAATAAGACGGATTCGACAAAAATGACAAGAAAAATGATGTATTTGGCAATTGTTCCATTCCAACATTGAACCATAAAGTTGAAAATCAAGGGACTTCATCACAAGATCAAGCTCCATCACCAGTAATTATATTTACTAATTAATTAACCATTTACTAATAAAAAAAATATCCGAAAAACATATTTATTCATGTTTTAAATCGAACAATGTTTTAAAGTCATACCTACAAATAAAAAATATATATATAATTTTTATTGATAAGTATTTAATTTTGAAATGAGCGAACTACCCAAATTTCGTAATTCTAACATCATGGACCTAGATAGCAATGCCAATTTTATTTTTTTTTGTTACAACTCGACAATTCTAAATATTTAAATCATTTTTTAATGAATAAAATAAACTCCATTCGTTTTCTTTTACTTGCTACAGACTCACCTTTTATGCAGGCCAGTGAACATTTTAAACCGTTAATAACTCAAGTTCGGTACAAATAAAAATTTTAAAAGTTCGATATTTGTAAACTACAAGACGAGAAGAATCTAACAAGATTCTACTTTACTATATTTTAACTTGTATAAGCAAGTATGATACAATGAACAATAGCATTTCTCAAAGCGTTGGCAAAAGAAAGAATGGAGGCAGTATGTCACAAAGACGGCAAAAAAATTATAACACAAAACATTATTACTACTACATTAAGATAATTAATGCAATTGTCACACCACCTCTTAATCTGGTAAAGAATTGAATTTGACCAAACTTGGACCGCAAATTTCTAAATTTTTATATTAAAATTACAATTGTAACTTGATGATGGTGAAAAAAAAAATTGTAGTAGAACCCTTTTGCTTGAAAGTTCATGCGCTAGACTAATTTGGCATCTTCTGATGGTTCAAAAATAATTTTTGATTTTTTTTAAATTTGGCTAAAGGTGAAAAGTAAATCACAATTCACACGATTCACCTTTCAAATTCAATACGTACAGTGTTCTATATTCAGATTTATTACCTAAAACTTCAAGATTTTCAATAAAAATTTTCAACATTGGCCTGATGAGTTTTGATGTCCCACCAACCCCACTCAGGAATTTCATAGTAGTATGCTTTTTAGTTACTTTTACTGTAAGTTATTATAAATAACTGTACGGTATACCACATACGGTCACTACAAGAAAATTCTCTTATAGCGACCGCCTCCACGACCGTCTGCCTGCAGTCGTTACCAGCGACGGCCTTATGTCGGTGGTTGAATCAACGAGCGCCTTAGCAACCGCCTTGCTGGATTCTGGTGGGCTTTGACGCAGCGACCGGACTCTACGGCCGAATTTATTGCCGGTCGTTGGCTGCGACCGTCACTACGACCGCAACTGACAGTCGCTAACTTAGGGTTATATTGTTTCCCCTTCGCTCGCTGTAAAACTCAATTACAGAGAAATCAAATTGGGTGCGGCGATTTTTACTCCCAAGTAGCCGTTCCACACCTCCGACCACCGCCCACCGTCGCAACCAGCCCGGCGACGAGGTCCGAGCCACCCCTCGAAACCAGTGACCCCCCTCACTCCGGCGCACTCCGTTGAACAGCAGCCCATTTCTCGGCGCTTCTGAAACCGCCTCTGGCGCCTCTCTGCCCGGCGACTCTGTGCGTCGGAAAGGCCGTCCAAGGCCGCACCAAGGTGGCAGACGGTGCGGGAGTAACGTCGGCAGTTCACATTTGGGCGAAGGTAATGCTTAGCTTGTTCGATTCTTGCATTCCTTTTCATTTTGGATTTGTAATCTTACACAACTTGTTATGATTTTTGGTAGAAATGCAATCTGTTAAAGCTATTATCATTATTATTAATTTTTTTTTGGTATTTTTTGCTGGTGAACGGATTATTTTTGGATCGCTGGTTCTGTTTATTTTTCTTGGGAAGATGATGTGAATTGTGTTTTTTTGTATTAGGATTCAGTTTGTTGCAATTTGCTCGGTCCTTACATCAATTTTTCTATGAAGCTGTCCTATGTGTGAATCTGTTACATTGGATGTGGCGAATTTGATGTGAATATGTTCCAGTAACATTAAATCATTTGTATCTTATTTTGATGGTGTTGGAATCGCTCACCAAGATTCGGTTTGACAAGAATTTTAAATTGACTAGGGAATTTATTGTCAGCTTTGTTTTTTTGTTTAAATTGTTTTTAGGTATTTCTGGTTTGGTTAAAAAGTGACTTGTAGTTCACTTTGGAACATTATTGGGAGAGTTGGTATTTCTAAATTGGAGTTAGGAATTGACTTGGAATTGCTAATGGTAGTTTTTCGAGAAATTTCAAAATCAGATAACATTTGAGGATACTGGACAAGACTTGGTAATTGATAATAATAAGACACACAGTACATATTTTGATTGATTATGGAATTACTCGAATGAATGTCTTTAATGTAGGGGCATATTGAATTAATGGATCGCACTTGGATGTACCGCCCACGTGGTGGGGAGCTAACAACTGAATTTAAGCAAGGCGTGATATCCTTTCTTCGGGTTTGTCGTGCAAACCCCGAATGTGATATAGTAGAAGGGATGATAAGGTGTCCTTGTGCAAGATGTAGGAATAGATGTTATTTACCAGATAAAGAAATACAAGGACACTTATACAAGAAAGGATTTGTAGAAAATTACGAACGATGGACTTGTCATGGAGAGCCACACACTTTCGCCCTCTGTATGATGATGAAGCACCATCGGGAGGTGCAGCAGGTTGGGGCATAGAACCGCCTTCAAATGACTACAGACAGATGATAATTGATGGAATGGGTTATGGATTTCCAAATGATTTACCAAATAACGTAGATGATGAGCCAATGCCACCTGAGGAGCCTAACCCAAAGAAAAATTGTTCTATGCCATGTTAGATGCAGCGGATAAGGATTTATGGCCGGGATGTAAGAAAATGACATTATTGTCAACAGTTGCAAGGTTGTTAAACATCAAATCAGAGCACAATCTATCGAAAGATGCTTCGATACCTTATGTCAGCTCATGATTGATACCCTTCCAGAGGAGAACTCAATGGTGAAGAGTTTCTACGAGGCAAAGAAACTTCTTGAGGGCCTTGGATTACCCGTTCAGAAAATTGATTGTTGTGATAAAGGTTGTATGTTGTATTGGAGGGACGATGTTGCCTTACAGAATTGTAAGTTTTGCACTAGACAATGATATAAAGTTTTCAGTAATGGATCACAAGTTGCTATTAGTTATATGTTCTATTTCCCTTTAAAGAATAGACTGAAACGTCTGTATTCGTCCGTCCGAGGCGACTGCGAAACACATGACATGGCATGTAGGACATGACCATGGGCGTACCGGTGAGATGTGTCATCCATGTGACTCCAAAGCATGGAAACACTTTGACAACATTCACCCCGAATTCGGTTCGGAGGGACGAAATGTGAGATTAGGGTTGTGCACCGATGGTTTCCAACCGTTCGGTCAATCAGGTGCCCAATACTCTTGCTGGCCTGTTCTATTGACACCATACAACCTCCCCCCAGGTATGTGTATGAAGGATGAATATATGTTCTTGACAACCATAATACCTGGCAAATCGAGTCCAAAACAAAGGATTGACATGTACCTACAACCTTTGATTGATGAGCTAATGGAGCTGCGGGACGTTGGCATAACCACATACGATACATTTAGAAAACAAAACTTTCAGATGAAGGCGGAACTGATGTGGACAATTGGAGATTTTCCAGCGTACGCAACGTTGTCTGGTTGGAGTACCTACGGGAAAACTGCATGTCCGGTCTGTATGGAAAGAACTGAATCTATACGATTGAAGGAGGGTGGGAAACAGTCGTGGTTTGATTCGCATCGGAAATTCCTTCCTATAGACCATCCATCGTGGTTTGTCATTCATTAATGTTATATTCTAAATTCAACATCGTTCCTCTTATAGGTTGTTCCATCAGGACATGCGTTCCTTTAATCCCCGGATAACTGTTTCTGAGCTCTCAGTTGCCATGTCTGACCATTTTCCAAAATGGTTTGAGGAGTACATATTGGGTCATCCGCCCGATATACCGTGTTTATTCGAACTTGCACAAGGACCCCTTCCCATTGCTCAATCATTTCCTATGTATTTTGTAAATGGGATGAAATTTCACACCGAGAACCACGGTAGTCGCCGAACCACGTACAATAGTGGAGGTGCATTATGGGCGAATCTCGGGATTTCTACGGTATCATCGAAGAGATTTTAGTTCTAGAGTACCCTGCATTGCCTTTGAAGCAAATTGCATTCTTCAAATGTAGATGGTTTGACACTCGCGAGGGGATTGGGACGCGTACTCATGAGAATTACAATATTGTTGAGGTGAATCAGACAAAAAAGCTGCCCTACTACGACCCATTCATATTTGCCACCCAAGCTGAACAAGTGTGTTATGTTCAATTTCCAACGAACAGACCAAATGCTAGGACTCGTGATTGGTTGGTTGTATGTAGAATTAAGCCTAGGGTGTGATTACTGTAAAGATGGGCGAAGATGTTGAGGCATTCCAAGTAGATGTTGCAGAACAATTTGGTATTGAAACTGCAACCATTACGTCTCGTTGAGAGCGGTTAACAGACGATGTAGTCCAACTTGTAGATCTAAATGAGGATGAGGATAGTGTTTCTGAAACATCCACAGACCATATGTCTACATCAGATGACACCGACTTGGATGAATCATCAGAAGAGAAATCTGATGAGGATTACCAAGTTTAAATATGAAAATGTAACACACTACCTTTGAAATTACTTGTTGCATTACCATTGATTGATTTAATATATATGAATGATTCACTAATATTCTATCGTGTTTTGTTTACAGATGTCTGAACATGGGGGTGGCTCAGGTTCAGGCACTCCAAGCCGGCCTGGATCGCAGTCAGAGTCTACACCACGACTGCCTACGCCTGCCGAGACTCCGAGAATGGTGCGAGAGGCACGCGAGCGATGGGCTCTGGACTTGGCAGGTTCATGTAATTCAACGTCTTTATTTATTCTATATACGTACTTAACTGTGAATATATTTTATGCAACAGCACAATCCTCAAGCCCTGAAGATCCACCCGTCCATACACCAGGATCTGACTCTGCGATACCAGAGACTCCCCCACCACAGACTCCAGGTATTAACATATAACGTTATGCACAGTTAAACATTAAATTTAATTCCAAATTTGTTAAATGTTTAGGATCAGGAGCTGAGGCACACGGTACACTTGCTCAACAAGCCCCACAAGCCCCGCAACCCATAGAGAACAGGACAGAGCTTAAGCCCAAAAAAGGCGTGTAAGTTTGGAGCTTTGACTGTTTCATAGTTGTCTTAATTTTCATAACAGTTTCCCAATTAGTGACTAATTAATTTAAATGTTAAGTATCACTATCCCGGGTGCACTGGTGAAGAAGATGTGGGATTGTTATCCCATGCGGGCAGATAAGGAAGGAATCTCGTGGATGAAAGTAACCAAAAGGACAAAGGACTTTTACTGGGGTGAATTTCAAGTAAGTAATGAATTGAACTCAATTACATATATAAATGTTCGATACTTATATTTATTACTAACAGTCAGAAATGACTTTGAAATGTGTAAATCAGAAAATTGCCCGATGGGATCCTGCTCACGAAATGCAAGTCAAGAAAGAGTGGGAGAGGAAGAACGTACAAAGGTAAATGTTTACGGCACTTATACGTATAATAAGTTGATATTTATATACAATGAATTATTATTTAACTGTATACTTGACCCTAATGATGTTACAGGTACAAAGACTATACCCTGGACATCAGAAGTGGAAAAAAACCTTTTCCACTAGATAGAGAAATTGCTGAGGCCTGGCGGAATTATTAGAGCTCCGCGAAATTCAAGGAAACGCAAACGAGGAACAAGTTGAACAGGCGGCGAGGTCAGGCAGACGGTCCAGCTCTTCCGACACACACAGCAGGTTCTAGATCACACGATGCGACACTAGATCACTTGGTATGCGTTGCATTGATATATATATTCTAAATACATTCACATTTACCTATTTCTTCATAAATTAATTAAACTTTTCATTTTAATGTAGATAGAAGAACAGGGTAGGGAAATCGACTATCCAAAGTTGCACGAGCATACGCACACAAGGAAACATAAGAAGGGTGCTTGGATTGATACCAAATCAAAGACGGTCCATGTAAACTGGCAAAATTATAATTGTTTTACCAATATTATAACTGCATACATGATAATTAATTAGTCCGTTAACTCAATTACTTAATTGTTGTCACTTCAAACAGGAGGAGTACCATGCTATCAAAGAGATAATTACACAAACTCAAGCCCCCTATGATCCAAACCGCTCCTTTTATGAGGTTGCTGGTGGGCACGATAGGCGGAAGGCCGTTTATGGACTAGGTAAAACACAATTACTACTTGTTTTCATCCCGAATACGTTAACGTTAATTTAACACGTTATGTGTACATCATAAATATGTTTTAGGATCGTTGGCTAAATTCATTCAGCCTACGGGGAAGGGCGGAAGCAGTACCCCACAGTCAAGCACGAATGAGATCACTCGAGAGGAGTTTGAAGAGCTTAAGGCAACTCTGGAACGCTATGGACAGAAGTGGGAGACTGTGGTGGAGGTGTAACACCCCGGTTTTTGGTCACCCAGGTCGGGATGTCACCGCCACATCTCCCTAGTAAGACACGGTTTCTCCGAGCTTACTAAAGAGATGCAAGGCTAGGTATTGCAGTATTTAAAACATCTAAAGCATTCAAAATAGCCCATACAATATAATTCGAAAATAATAATAGCATAGCGCAGCGGAAATATTTAGTTTAGTACAGTATCGCAGCGGAAATTATAAAAAGGGCCGACATGGCCAAAACACGGGTTAAACAGGCCCGCTCATAATATAGTCTAAGTACGAAATTTAAAAGCAAAATAACAATTCCCAAAATCCCATGCATGATTCGTGCTCATACAGGCTCATTCCACATATTCTGTAAAGAAAGGAATAAAAATGGTTTTGGTCAGCAAAATTTGTTGAGTAAGTTAACACATGCATGATCGTAGGGTTTAAAAGCCATAAATTTGATAATTTAACAAAAGCATGATAATAACATAATATTTAGTTTCATCTAATCCATATCCAATAGCATAATTTATCTCAGGCTCTATTTAACAACACATATCACATGGTTCAAGATAATAGCCATAATTTAAATAAAGCATTTAAATAATTTAATTTGACAACAATATCATTTAATCTAGTTTAATTTAATTTAGAATCCCCATTACATTCCCGATTTGGTATTTCAAAGTTTCACGATAAAAATCGCGATGTCAACAAGTTTAGCCGGTAGCCCGGCGGCCGCAGCCGTATCAGCCATACCCAGTACCACTCCGGAGCCTCGGGAAACCCATACGGATATTCACGAGAGTGTAGGCTCTAAGTTTCGCCATTTAGGCAATCCATATCTCAAGTTTAGCGCGCGGGGTCACCATCGTCCATTACGGCACGAAGTGAATCGTTAGGGGGCACCCTGCAGAGCACTCACCCCTAATTTTAATTTATCAAGTTTGTAAGGGGATTTAGTTTTTAAAATCTGCCTTCCATTGTATTAATTTAGAAACAATATCTCAATTCGTTTCAACCCTAAAGGTTAATTCCATGTTTCAACGAGATTTCAAGATTTCGTTTCGGTAAATCACAGTTTACTCCAAAATTCGTCTAAAATCCGATTTAATTCCAAAAATTCCAAACTTTCATATCTGACTCGGAAACATCAAGATCTACAACTTTCGTGTTTTAACTTTTTCAATCCGAGATACCTAAGTAGGTCAAAATTACCAATTTTCGCATAAGAACAAATCTGTCCGAGTTTAATGCATCACAGTTTAAAGATTTCAAATTCTACCTTATCAATTCAACTCCAAATTTAATGAAATTTGACAGGGATCATCTTAAGACATTTATCTACAAATTTCATGTTTGGCCAAAGATCTAAAACAGCCTAGATCCTATGTCAAAAACGTGATCAAGATCATTCCTAAGTTCTGTCCAAGATTTCAAGATCTAGATTCAAACAGTTCGGTTTCAATGGGTTTTCACATATCAAATCAACTCCAAAAATTCCCAAATTTTTACAGTAGCTAGGTCTAAGTCTTAGGAACGTTTTTCATGTTTTAAATTTTTCCGTTTGAGTTCGTTTTAAGGGTCGGAAAAATTCAACAAATCTGTTGCATCGGTAGAAAAGCAAAAGTGGACAGATTTATGGTTCTTGTTGAATCTTTTAGGTTTCGAATGTTTTAAAATCTCCCAAAACCATGTAAGGTTAACTTACAGTGTCTATGAACGTCGGGAATGTCTAGTTCGGAGGCGTGGCTTCCAGATCACCGTTTCTCCTCTCCGTTCGTCGGGTTCTACGATCTAGATTCGATACGGGGTGTAGAAAGAAAAGAATCGAAGTTAGAATCCGTTTTCGGATTGAAACGTGAAAAGATTTATTGGACTAGAGCTTACCACAACGTTTGGAGACCTTGGATTTTCGTCCAAAGCTGCTGCCTCCGTTTGGTGCTTCCCGTCGACTCCGAATTTAGGGTTTCGAACGTATAGAAGATTGTAGGGTTTTGTAAACTTGTTTGGGGCTCCCAAGGGGCTTATTTATAGAATTCTAAGTCCCTGGGGCGTCCACAACCGACCTAAAAGTCTGGAGTCGAGAGATGTTCAACCGAAAGTCGAAAAATCCGCGTTCGGGCGAGAGATTCACGCAACAAACGAATCTGTGGGGTGGCGCGGTCGTGGCGCGCTAAAGCCACTTCACCGCGCGGCCACCGCGCCGACTTCGCCTGGACTTCGGTCCGGGCGGGTCGTGCGATCCGTCGTGCTTTTCCGCCTCTCTTTCGGGTTTCTATCCCTCTATGCTCCCGAATTCCGATTTCCGGGGTATATTCGGGTTCATACTTTCTCTCTAATTTTATTCTCAGTCTAATTGGATGTTTTGGACTCGAATACTCGAGTTCATTAGTGTCGGGTTTTGGTGTACCATTTATCCATCCTTTTGTTTAATTAAATTCCTTTAATTCCTTTTTAAGTAAAATCTCATTTCTCATTTCCTTATCTTTATTTATTTATTTATTTGCTGGATTTATCTATTTATTTATGGTATTTATTTTATTTATTATTTATTTATTTAATTATTGTTTTATTTTATGTTAGAAAATTCTCGGGTATTACAGTCTACCCTCCTTAAGAATCAACTTCGTCCTCGAAGTTGTGTTTCGGCTTTTCTCGTCTCGTGCTAAGGTCTTGTGTTTGTTTTATTGTTTTGTGACTGAACTTAGAATTAAACTTCTAAGCTGCCTACGTACCCGGTAAAGGGATCAAGCCATAACGTAGTTCAAAAGTTTACAAAAATGCACGAAAAATTAGGGGGTATGACATCCTCTCCCCCCTTAAGATTGCAGTTATGTCCCCATAACTGTGTCGGTATCGGTTTGGAACAATGTCGGGTATCGTTCCCTCATATCGGATTCTACTTCCCAAGTTGCCGTTTCACTTTCGTGATTTGACCAAAGAACCTTGATCATTTTGATGGTTTTGTTCCTCGTTACTCGTTCCTTAGTATCGAGAATACGCACTGGGACTTCTTCGTAAGTCAAATCCTCATCGAGCTCAATTATCTCCGGTTGAAGTACATGTGTCGAGTCCGGCACATACTTCTTTAGTTGCGAGACATGGAAGACATTATGAACTCTATCTAAGTGTGGCGGTAAAGCCAATCGGTAGGCTAGAGTTCCGACTCGTTCTAGAATTTCGTAAGGTCCTATGTATCGCGGACTTAACTTCCCTCGTTTGCCAAAGCGCATCACCCCCTTCATGGGTGATATCTTTAGCATGACCCTATCTCCCACTTGAAATTCTAGGTCTCGTCGTCTCACGTCGGCATAACTCTTTTGACGGTCTTGAGCGGCTCTCATCTTCCCTTGGATCACTTTGATTTGTTGAGCCATGTCTTCGATAAGTTGTGGTCCCACTACCACGGGCTTATCGTTTTCTTCCCAGCTCAAAGGGCTTCGGCACTTTCGTCCATACAATGCCTCGAAAGGTGCCATGCCGATACTAGCATGGTAACTATTATTATAGGAAAACTCAATCAAGGGTAAATGAGATTCCCAATTTCCTTTGAATTCCAACACACATGCTCTCAGCATGTCTTCTAGTGTTTGGATTGTTCTCTCGGTTTGTCCATCCGTCATCGGGTGGAATGCGGTGCTCATTTTGATTTGAGTACCGAGAGCTTTTTGTAACTCCGTCCAGAAATGAGAGACAAATCTACTGTCTCTATCGGAAATGATATCGTGTGGTACTCCATGTCGTCGTACCACGTTATCAATGTAGGCTCGGGCCAATTGGTCCATAGTCCACGTGTCTTTCATTGGGATAAATATGGCTGTCTTCGTTAGCATATCCACAATCACCCAAATCTTGTTCATGCCTTTAGGTGATCGGGGTAATCCCGAGACAAAGTCCATCGAGATGCTATCCCACTTCCAACTTGGAATCTCTAGTGGTTGCATCAATCCTAAGGGTTTATGTCGCACTGCCTTAACCTTTTGGCAGGTGAGACATCTCGCCACGAAATTTGCCACTTCCTTCTTCATTCCCGGCCACCAATAGATCTTCTTCAGATCCTTGTATAGCTTGTCACCTCCGGGATGTACGGAATATGGCGTGTTGTGCCCTTCCTCCATCAACCTTTGCTTCAACTCGGCACATTTAAGAGGCACACACCATCTACCTTTAAAACGGATGCTTCCATCCTCGTGGACAGCAAATCCTATTGCCTTTCCTTCGGCAATATACCCTTTTATCTTCTCGAGTTTCGGGTCGCCCGGTTGAGCGAGTCGAATCTCGTCTAATATGGGAGTTTCTACGACCATGGCATTGACCGTTTCTCTCACTGTGCCAGGATGCACAAGTTCTAACTCCAATCTTGCCAAATCCATGTACAATGCCGGCGGAATCACCAACGAGTTTGTCACGTGTTGGGTTTTCCGACTTAGGGCATCGGCTACCACATTCGCCTTCCCCTCGTGGTACGCTATCTCTAAATCGTAGTCCTTAATGAGTTCCAACCACCTTCGCTGTCTCAAATTCAACTCCTCCTGAGTGAATATATATTTCAAGCTCTTGTGGTCGGTGAACATTCGACACTTCCGCCCATAAAGATAATGTCTCCATATCTTTAGAGCGAAAACGACCGCTGCCAACTCCAGGTCATGTGTCGGATAATTTTCCTCGTGAGGTTTTAGTTGGCGTGATGCATAGGCTACGACTCTCGAGTCTTGCATCAAAACACAACCTAAACCTTCCTTCGAAGCATCGCTATATACTTCGAAGTCACCATTCTCTGATGGTAATGTTAATACGGGTGTGGTTGTGAGTCGTTTCTTCAGCTCTTGAAACGCAATCTCACAAGCTTCGGTCCACTCGTATTTTGCTCCTTTCTTAAGTAGCTGGGTCAAAGGACGTGCAATCCTTGAAAAGTCCTTCACAAATCGTCTATAATATCCGGCTAATCCAAGGAAACTCCTTATTTCCGTTGGACTTTTCGGAGTTGCCCATTCAGTGACGGCAGAGACTTTTGCCGGATCCACTGATACTCCATCAGCGGATACTATGTGTCCGAGAAATGCCACTTCTTTCAGCCAGAAGTCACATTTCGACAGCTTGCCGTATAGCTGATTTCTTCGCAAGATTTCCAACACTTGATGTAAGTGTTTCGCATGCTCCTCCTCGCTCTTCGAGTAGATCAGGATGTCGTCAATGAACACTACGACACACTGGTCTAACAATTCTCGGAACACGTTGTTCATGAGATTCATGAACATGGCCGGAGCATTTGTTAATCCGAAGGATAACATTGTGAACTCGTAATGGCCATATCGCGTTCGAAATGTCGTCTTCGGAATGTCCTTCTCGGCGATCCTCAATTGATGATACCCAGATCGCAAATCGATCTTCGAGAATACTGAAGCTCCCTTCAGTTGATCAAACAGATCCTCTATTCTCGGAAGGGGGTATTTATTCTTAATGGTCACTTGGTTTAGTCCTCGGTAATCTATGCAAAGACGTAGTCCTCCGTCTTTCTTTTTGACAAACAAAACCGGTGCTCCCCAAGGGGACGTACTCGGTCTTATGTAACCTTTTCCCAATAGTTCCTCGAGTTGTTCCTTTAACTCCTTCATTTCCAGTGGTGCCATCCGGTACGGAGCTTTTGAGACAGGCTCTGTCCCCAGAATGAGATCTATCGTGAATTCAAGATCACTCTCAGGTGGCATGCCCGGAACGTCTTCAGGGAACACGTCCGGGTACTCTCTTACCACTGGTATGCTATCAACCTTGTTCCCTTCCGCCTCAAGGTTGTGCACATAGCACGCATATAGTTCGTACCCCTTACGCATCAAGTTACTTAGTTTAAGTGCACTAACGATTTTGTTACTTTTCTTAGGGGGCTGAGAGTAAAAGATAACTCTCTTTCCCCTACTTTTTGACAAGGTGATCTTTTGCTTTTGGCATTCGATCACCGCTTTATACTGGGATAGCCAATCCATCCCCAGTATGATGTCAAAGTCTCTTAAGTTAAATTCTACCAAGTTCGCGAAGAATTCTACGTTCTTTATCACTATAGGAATTCCGTTATATCGTTTAGAGCAAGACACTACTTCTCCAGAAGGCAATTGAATTCCTAAGCTAATTCTCTCGCACTTAGGTAGATCTAACTCAGGCACTATCCTTGATGCTATAATTGAGCAACTAGCTCCAGAATCAAATAGGATTCTAAGGGGCGTATTCAAAACGTGAAATGTACCTGCCATCACTTCTCCTTGCGCAGGCACGTCCGCTTGGTTCACCACGTTCAGCCTCCCCATAGGGCGTCCCTGATTGCCCTGCTGATTCGCATTCGGCTGCTGATTTTGTTGCTGGTTTTGATTCTGTGGGGGCGGAGGTCGTTGGTTCTGGTTCTGGTTTTGCGGCCTATTTTGAGGGGGTCTGTACCCTTGGTTATTCCCGTTTCGACCGTTTTGGTTTTGAGGCTGTTCTTGCCCCGCGACCAAATCGTCCCTCTTCGTTATGTTCTCGAGCCTAGTCCAACAATCCCGTCGAACGTGACCCATTCGACCGCATCGGTAACAGGCGCCTTGTTGCGGGCATCCCCTTGCCAGATGTGGTCGTCCACATCGCGGGCAAGGCGGTACCGGATCTTCTTGATTGAACCTCCTTCCCGTGTTGTTTTGTTGGGGCCTATTCGACCCTCTGCGCTGCTCGTTCCTTCCAGTGTTGTTCTCGTTTCGCGAGTCTCGGCTTCTCTTGTCTTGAGGACCCCTGCTGGACTCCCCACTCACCCTTCTTTTCAGCTGCTGCACGCGTGCTACCGCTACAGCGCGATCGTATACGGCTTGCAAATCGGGGTAGTGTACCCCCGCGATCACTTCGCGCACAGACAGGTTCAGTCCCATCTCGAACTTCTGTGCCTTCTCCGCATCAGTTGGCACTAGCCTTGGTGCGAACCTCACCAGCTCCTTGAAGCGGGTGTAGTATTCCTGCACCGTTTGGCTTCCTTGCTTCAGTGACAAGAATTCTTCGTACATGGCAGCTTTGGTACTCAAGGGATAGAATCGATCCCTGAGTAGTTCCATCATCTCCATCCACGAGTAAGGCTCGTCATCTTCAGTCAGTTTGGCTTGCGTTGCTTGCCACTAGTCATCAGCTTCGCCTCCCAAGTAGTATGAAGCGACATGTACCCTCTCTCCTTCCGGACATTTGACCGCTCCCAGCAGCTTGTCAAAAGTCCGGATCCATTCCTCCAGTTTAGCTGGATCCTCCTCACCAGCATAGTGGGGCGGCTGGTAGGGATTCACCATCGCCAGGTAGTTAGGGCGAGCTTGGGGCGGAGGTACCGCCGCAGCTTGACCCTGGTTGACTTGCGCGTTTCCAAGCGCAATCAACACTTCCTCTATCGTCCTAAGACGATCGCCCACATTGTTCGGTGCGGGGGCGTCCTGCGCACCTTGGGGTTGTTCCTCATCAGGTTGAATTGGTTCAGTGACGTTTGGTGGTGTTTCAGTAGGTATCTCAGTGGTGGTTTGGGGAGTGGTTTGAGTTCTTCCTCTTCCTCTTCCTCTGGGTGCCATTCTGGTACAAATATGATAGATTAGGGCTGGTGAATTTAGCATATAGTCTAAGCAATTTCTATAAATGTATATGTGTGTAGTAATTTAGCACGTGGTGCTTTGTTCGGATTAAGAAGCATCGTATGCCTCGGGGTTTTACTTTATTTTGTCTTGTTTTGTTTTGAAAATAAATCGAGCATTTTATTTCCTCAAAAGAAATTTTAGTACAAAAGTAGAAATATTTTTCTAGCAAAACAATGTCTAACAATAGAATCTCTAGTGCCTCATGACGTCTCCCGGTGGGGTAGCAGGATCTTCCTCCGGATCTTCCTCCTCCGAACTCGACGGTAGTAGGTCGTCAAAGATAGTGTTTAAATCTTGCCCGTGGGCATCGATGTATTCCTTTAGTATTAAGTTTTGTGTAGTGAGGGTTTGGACTTGGCGTTCGAGTTGGTTTATGCGGTGATGATCCGCCTCTCTCAAGTTGCCCATGTGATGTAAATTGGCCTCCAACTGAGCCATACGGTACTTCATTTGCTCTAGGGTTTGGTGGGAATCGAGATGAACGCTCATCATCCTGACCATCAACTGCATCATGTCTTGACTAGCCATCTAGCGCAAGCAAGAGATCTAGGTTAATATTCGCCAAGATTCTAAGTTCAATTCGCCAAGATTCTAGGTTCGAGTTTCCAAGATTCTAAGTTCAAGTTTCGCCAAGATGCTAAGTTCAAGTTTCGCCAAGATTCTAAGTTCAAGTTTCGCCAAGATTCTAAGTTCAAGTTTCCAAGATGCTAAGTTCATAGCAGAGATGCGACATGCATATGCAAATGATAATTCCCCCCAATAATAATTTAATACACCATATATTTTTCCATGGGTTTTAAAATAAAGAATAAAATTTCTTCCATGGAGATAATACTTTAAAATTTAAAATAATAGTCAAAATATTAATAGTAGTTTAAAAATAATAATGGTTTAAAAATAATAGTTTAAAAATAGCCGGGCTCTGATACCAACTTGTAACACCCCGGTTTTTGGTCACCCAGGTCGGGATGTCACCGCCACATCTCCCTAGTAAGACACGGTTTCTCCGAGCTTACTAAAGAGATGCAAGGCTAGGTATTGCAGTATTTAAAACATCTAAAGCATTCAAAATAGCCCATACAATATAATTCGAAAATAATAATAGCATAGCGCAGCGGAAATATTTAGTTTAGTACAGTATCGCAGCGGAAATTATAAAAAGGGCCGACATGGCCAAAACACGGGTTAAACAGGCCCGTTCATAATATAGTCTAAGTACGAAATTTAAAAGCAAAATAACAATTCCCAAAATCCCATGCATGATTCGTGCTCATACAGGCTCATTCCACATATTCTGTAAAGAAAGGAATAAAAATGGTTTTGGTCAGCAAAATTTGCTGAGTAAGTTAACACATGCATGATCGTAGGGTTTAAAAGCCATAAATTTGATAATTTAACAAAAGCATGATAATAACATAATATTTAGTTTCATCTAATCCATATCCAATAGCATAATTTATCTCAGGCTCTATTTAACAATACATATCACATGGTTCAAGATAATAGCCATAATTTAAATAAAGCATTTAAATAATTTAATTTGACAACAATATCATTTAATCTAGTTTAATTTAATTTAGAATCCCCATTACATTCCCGATTTGGTATTTCAAAGTTTCACGATAAAAATCGCGATGCCAACAAGTTTAGCCGGTAGCCCGGCGGCCGCAGCCGTATCAGCCATACCCAGTACCACTCCGGAGCCTCGGGAAACTCATACGGATATTCACGAGAGTGTAGGCTCTAAGTTTCGCCATTTAGGCAATCCATATCTCAAGTTTAGCGCGCGGGGTTACCATCGTCCATTACGGCACGAAGTGAATCGTTAGGGGGCACCCTGCAGAGCACTCACCCCTAATTTTAATTTATCAAGTTTGTAAGGGAATTTAGTTTTTAAAATCTGCCTTCCATTGTATTAATTTAGAAACAATATCTCAATTCGTTTCAACCCTAAAGGTTAATTCCATGTTTCAACGAGATTTCAAGATTTCGTTTCGGTAAATCACAGTTTACTCCAAAATTCGTCTAAAATCAGATTTAATTCCAAAAATTCCAAAATCTCATATCTGAATCGGAAACATCAAGATCTACAACTTTCGTGTTTTAACTTTTTCAATCCGAGATACCTAAGTAGGTCAAAATTACCAATTTTCGCATAAGAACAAATCTGTCCGAGTTTAATGCATCACAGTTTAAAGATTTCAAATTCTACCTTATCAATTCAACTCCAAATTTAATAAAATTTGACAGGGATCATCTTAAGACATTTATCTACAACTTTCATGTTTGGCCAAAGATCTAAAACAGCCTAGATCCTATGTCAAAAACGTGATCAAGATCATTCCTAAGTTCTGTCCAAGATTTCAAGATCTAGATTCAAACAGTTCGGTTTCAACGGGTTTTCACATATCAAATCAACTCCAAAAATTCCCACATTTTACAGTAGCTAGGTCTAAGTCTTAGGAACATTTTTCGTGTTTTAAGTTTTTCCGTTTGAGTTCGTTTTAAGGGTCGGAAAAATTCAACAAATCTGTTGCGTCGGTAGAAAAGCAAAAGTGGACAGATTTATGGTTCTTGTTGAATGTTTTAGGTTTCGAATGTTTTAAAATCTCCCAAAACCATGTAAGGTTAACTTACAGTGTCTATGAACGTCGGGAATGTCTAGTTCGGAGGCGTGGCTTCCAGATCACCGTTTCTCCTCTCCGTTCGTCGGGTTCTACGATCTAGATTCGATACGGGGTGTAGAAAGAAAAGAATCGAAGTTAGAATCCGTTTTCGGATTGAAACGTGAAAAGATTTATTGGACTAGAGCTTACCACAACGTTTGGAGACCTTGGATTTTCGTCCAAAGCTGCTGCCTCCGTTTGGTGCTTCCCGTCGACTCCGAATTTAGGGTTTCGAACGTATAGAAGATTGTAGGGTTTTGTAAACTTGTTTGGGGCTCCCAAGGGGCTTATTTATAGAATTCTAAGTCCCTAGGGCGTCCACAACCGACCTAAAAGTCTGGAGTCGAGAAATGTTCAACCGAAAGTCGAAAAATCCGCGTTCGGGCGAGAGATTCACGCAACAAACGAATCTGTGGGGTGGCGCGGTCGTGGCGCGCTAAAGCCACTTCACCGCGCGGCCACCGCGCCGACTTCGCCTGGACTTCGGTCCGGGCGGGTCGTGCGATCCGTCGTGCTTTTCCGCCTCTCTTTCGGGTTTCTATCCCTCTATGCTCCCGAATTCCGATTTCCGGGGTATATTCGGGTTCATACTTTCTCTCTAATTTTATTCTCAGTCTAATTGGATGTTTTGGACTCGAATACTCGAGTTCATTAGTGTCGGGTTTTGGTGTACCATTTATCCATCCTTTTGTTTAATTAAATTCCTTTAATTCCTTTTTAAGTAAAATCTCATTTCTCATTTCCTTATCTTTGTTTATTTATTTATTTGCTGGATTTATCTATTTATTTATGGTATTTATTTTATTTATTATTTATTTATTTAATTATTGTTTTATTTTATGTTAGAAAATTCTCGGGTATTACAGGAGGAGTTACACAGGATGCGTGGAGGTCGTAGACCTCCATCTCCGGGCTCGGGAGATGATGTCCATGGAGGAGGTCATGGATTCGGAGGTGATATCACAGTTGGTTGAGTGGTTTCACTTGTTAGTACATTTTTGCATTTATGTGGATTGTCAGATATTAGTGACCACTTTTGGATGGTGTCTTAATTACTTGGTGACACCTTGTGTAGTTTTTGCCTTTTGAATACTTTAGGATGTTCTCTTACTTATTACTAGTACTTGCTATGTTGGTATTGCATTTTTAAACTTATGAATTTTTGCTTTGAATGTACATAATGTAGTTGCTATCAATGGAGAAGTCTTAATTTAAAGGTTTTAATGAGTTTTTCTATGGTGTATTGTTTGAATGAGTGTTATTGGAATGCTTTGTGGTGTTGATAGGAAGATTGGTTTTACAGCAGGTTGGATTGCTGCCATTAAAATTGGCATGTTGGCCAGTGTCAGATCTAGCGACCGTCACATACGGTCGCTATATCGGTCGCTGACACCTGCGACCGTCGAAGACGGTCGTTAAGACGGTAGTTAAATCAAACCGGTGTGTGGCCCGGTTTGGTGTCTAACGACCGCAATAGACGGTTGTTACGACGGTCGTAAAGTATTAACGACCGCCGTGACGGTCGTGAATGCCGTCGTTAAGGGGACGACCGCATCCAACGGACGTCGCTGCACGGTTACTAATGAGTGATTTAGCGACCGGCCTTATGCGGTCGCAGAGGCGGTCGCTAAATCAAATTAGCGACCCGTATACCCTGTTAAAGACCGCAACTGACGGTCGCTATAGGGCTTTTTTCTTGTAGTGCGTTAACGTTAAAATTGTACTCCCCCCGTCCCGCGAATTGTGGCTCGTTTCTTTTGGGCACGGTAATTTATGTGATGAGGTGTGGTGGGGTTTAGTGGTTAAAGTGATGTAGGTTTTGTGTGTAAAATTTTAATGAATTTCGGCTTTCTTTATTGTTTAACTTTGACAAAATATTATTGTAATGATTTAATTAGATAAAAATATTCAAGTACAGTCTTGTTAGAACCGTCTAGACGTCTAGATTTAGAATATATATTTTATATTAATTTTTATTTGTACCAATTTTAAAATATGAAGAATTAAAGAAATGCAAGGGACTTTGTATAGAAAAATAAAAGTGTATTGAGAGTTGTGCAGAATAGTAAAAAAATAATTACTTTTAATGGAATTTAGAAATCATTAAGATTATAATCATATTTATATTAAATAAATTTATTTAAAAAGGGAAAGTGGCCACAATTCGTGGGACAGCCCAAAGAGGAATACGAGCAACAATTCGTGGGATGGAGGGAGTAATGATTATCTTTTTTTAAGGTAAAACATCTTTAAATAAAACTTAAATGAATTTTTATATGTAGATTCATTTTAAAAAGTATGCCCTAGACTAAATGATTGACTAAATGATTGTTTTAACTTGTGAATTGGGTATATGATATATCTATAAATTATATTTATATTATTAATTTTAAATACTTTTTTAGTGAATAATCGAGTATCCATAGACCACATTATATCCAAGACTAATCCTTCCATATTTTTAATTTTAAATACGTTGACTTATGTATTGGGCATTTAACGTAGAAATATAATTAATAATATAATTTATATATTTGTAAAAAGAATTTTGGTAAAAAGTATAATACTCTATAATTCTTATTTTTTGAAAGATAATTAGTACTCCCTCTGTCCCACTTAAATTGTCCTTGTTAAGTCCTTGAGTCCTGTGTTGTGAAGATGATCAGCATTGTTCTGTAATTGTGACGATGACTCATTAACAACGCAATCTGATAATGGAGAAAGGACAAAAAGGGACGCTGTCGTGGCAAAGTTTGTACAGCAGATTTGAATTTTTGTGCAGATACTCGTTGTCCCTCTGATGTTGAAACAACCTATCAACAACGGGTATAGCACAACTGGAAAGTACAAAGGACAGTGACGTGGCCACTTCCTCCCAGCAGGCTTTTAGGGTTTTAAATGGGCCTTGTACTCCTATAAATACCTGTTTTCGAGTCTTCCTCATTAGCAAAAAATATTCAGCCACTCTAAAGAAGAGAAAACAGAGCGTTTCTAAGGTCATTTCATTGCCATGGATTGCTGAGGAAGCTGAAGCCACAAAACCCCCTGAAGTTTGTTGTCTACAGAAGGCATCAACAACCGCCCTGCAACTGGTATAGCTCTAGTTGTTCTGCCTGCTGTATTTCTATGGGGATTTGGGTTTGTATTTATGCATTTCTTGGCATATTACTTGTAAACACAACTTGTGCTTAGCTTGGGTGTTTTTATCACCATCGCGCGTAATCTGTTGAGTAGCTAGGATTCTACAAACACCACTTTAACACCTGCTAGTGAATTGAGTGCATTTGGGTAGATAGGTTGAAGCTCCCATGTGATTCTCTAGTCTAGTTGATTAGATAGAGAAGTTCACCGGAATGTAAGGATGTGTAAGGTGTGTTGATGTGTGATAAAACTGTTTGTGAGGATCTAGTGAAATCCTAGCTTGGTGCCCCCAGATGTAGATCGGTGGATCGAACTGGGTGAACAATTTTGTGGTGTTCTCTATTTTATTTTCGCACTCTGTTCTGTTCATAGCTTCTGGTTCTTCATTGGTTGTTTGGATAACGCTCCGACAACATTTCCGCACTGATTTGTTATCTTGACAACTGGGAAACAATATACTCTGTTTTGGTATTGGTTTCTGCCCATCTTTAGCATTTTTTGTTCTTGAGGGAACCTGTCAGTCCTGTTTGACTTTTTTACACGGTTCATTGTTCAACTTTGACTCGATATTATTGTAATTATATATTTGGAAAAAATAGTCGAGTTCGGTCTTGTCAGATCCGTCTAATCGTATAGGTTTAGAATATATATTTTACATAATTTTTACTTCTATATATTTTGAGATATTCACGATTGAAAAAGTGCATTGGATTGTGTGCAGAAATCAAACAGGACATTTCAAATGAGACGGAGGAAGTAATTTAATATATCTAAATTATTTTTTTTATTTTATTTATATAAATGTAATTGACTACATGGAAAAATTTAATTTAGAGATAATAAATTTTTTAGGCCACTAGAAGGAGTCATTTCCAGATTTAGGACACGATAAATTTATTTAGGATTTTGAGACATCACAAGAACACCGGGCTTCATATTGAGGCCAAACGACCGGAAAACGCTCAACCTCGGGCTACGTGGATTACATAGCCCCATTAAGACACGCGCCGGCATGTTGTATTTAAATAAATTTTTTGAAATCCCCTTTCGTTGCAGAAAACAAAAAATCCAAATCAATCAAGAAACCCATACTAAATAAGAAAACCAATTCAAGATCAAGAAAACCAATTCACGATCAAGAACTAAATCAAGAAAACCAATTCACGATCAAGAAAAGAAAGCCACTTCAAGATGTTAAAAAAATGCACCATGTCAAGTGCCCTGCTGCCGCTCCCAATAAGACCCATGGTAAATCAAGAAATTCATTACAAATCCATTCCTACGAATATTATAATACATCCCTAAATTATATATAACATGCCTTCATCAAGGAATTGTTACAACTTCGATATTATTGATCACTCATTTGGCTTCATCAAATCATGGTTCTTGAATTGGTACTCATTTTGTATTTTAAAAACATTATAAATTATCGTACTACCATACAAATCTTCTATAATCTTTTATAACAAATTATTATAATATTTTAAGAATTGCATCCATAGATCTCCACTTCAGCGCTACTCTTCGCCGCCCCACTCAGCCCTGAGCACGCGCGGTGCCCCTGCTCCAGCGCCTGCGCTGCCTATGTTCGCACTGCTCTCCCTTCTGGCCTCCTCGCATGGGCGTCGCCCCAAGCAGACCTGCGCACGCGGCCTGAGCACCGCCCTCGCTCAACCCCCATTGCAACCTTCTCCTGGAAGATTTACGTTCCTGTTCGTATTAAATCACAATTGCCCAAATTGGATTTGGGGATAGTCGAATAACCCATTCCAGCGAAGTAACATGTTAGGACTTTTTTTTTCCTCCTAATTTTCCAGCTGGCCCGCGATTGAAGTCTCACGGCCCACATCTTGTAACTGTCCGACCATTTTTACTTATTTTTCAGGCCCGATCTCCTTATGATGGCCCAGAATCCTAAATAAATTTATGGTGGCTCAAATCTGAAAATACCTCCTTTTAGTGGCCTAAAAAATTTATTATCTCTTTAATTTATAATGAAAATGATAAGGTTAGAGAATTAAAATTAAAATTTTATTTTTATTTTAAACAGAAATAATATGTTGATATAATTTTACATTTATATTAAAAATATTATGAGGTCAAAAATAAAAACCTAAATAATAATTTAATATATAGATTTTTGTGAAATTAAATGTAAACTCTTCATTGTTGTATAATATAACAATTAGCCTATTAGTATATTTGTAGGATGTATAATATATTTATAAGAGAGTGTATATTTATATAGTATATATACTGATATATCAAAGAAAATGAGGGAATGAGATTACTGCAGCAAGTGCTTTTCCAATTCATGTGAGTGTATCTTACATTAATGTAATGAGCCTTATTTATAGGCAATATTCCCACAATACTAAGTAAGCTTAAGCGGCTAAGTATCTAAAAATAGAAAACTAATTACAAGATAGTAAGCATCCACACTTCCGCCACGATATGTCGACGTCGAAGCAATTATGCATTTGGGATAGTGGTGATGTCGATGTAATACTCCCCCTTGTGGATGCTTTTATACAAAGAATATGCCTCGTTAAAACCTTACTATGAAGAAACCCCGTGGGAAAAAATCCTAGTGAAGGAAAAAGAGTACAATATTCTTGTATTTATTTCTCCCCCTGATTTGGACATCACTTTATATCTCGAAGCCGCCGCATTCCAATTTTCTTCACGAGCTTCTCGAACGTTGCAGTTGGCAATGCCTTGGTCAACAGATCCGCTAGATTTTCTTCTGATCGAATTTGTTGCACATCAATTTCACCATTCTTTTGAAGATCATGTGTATAGAAAAATTTTGGTGAAATGTGTTTAGTCCTATCTCCTTTTATATAACCCCCTTTTAACTGGACTTTACAAGCCGAATTACCTTCAAATAAAATTGTTGGGGGCATTTTTGATTCAGAGACTAAACCACAATTTTTCAATATATGATTAGTCACTGACCTTAACCAAACACTTTCTCGACTAGCCTCATGGATTGCTAATATTTCAGCATGATTTGATAAAGAAGACGTTAATGTTTGTTTCATAGATCTTCATGAGATAGCAGTTCCACCACACATAAAAATATAGCCTGTTTGAGATTTGGCTTTGTGTGGATCAGATAAATATCCTGCATCGGCATATCCGATCAACTCATGTCGAGAATTTTTTGAATAGAATAACCCAATGTCAATTGTTCCCTGGAGATAGAGAAAGATGTGCTTTATACCTTTCCAATGTCGTTGAGTAGGGCGATAACTAAATCTTGCGAGTAAGTTATGAACAAACGCGATATCAGGCCGTGTGCTATTTTCCAAATACATCAATGCGCCAATTGCGCTTAAATATGGCACTTCTGGGCCAAGTTGTTCTTCATCATCTTCTTTTGGCCTAAATGGATCCTTTGCAGGATCAAGTGCCCGAATGACCTGTAATACCCGAGACTTTTGATGATAGGAAATGGAATTAAATGCGAATAGAAAAGGAATTTTAATTCCAAGAACCGTGAAATCGAAAATGATTTAAGTAAATATATCATTGTACGAGAATCAAAAGACGACGAATTCGACGCCGAAGAATTTAAATAAATGGATTCAAGATTTCGAATACGAAATCAATTGAAGACGGAATAAATTGAGGATAGAAATCGGAATTCGAGAATGACCCGGAAAACCGAGCCCGAAAACGTAGGAGGATAGAAACCCAAACGAGAGGAGGAAAGGCCCGACGGATCACACAGCCCGGCCCACGACGCAGCCCTACCGGGGGCCGCAAGGTGGCCGCGCGGTCTGGAGAAATTCCGCGCCACTCCACAATGTGCGATCAACTTTCGGTTTTCGAAGAATTTCTTACCATATTTTCGACCCCGACTTTGGAAACTCAATCCCGGTTGAGAGAATGAGTAAATGGTCGGATTTGGAGGTCTTGAGGCTCATTATTTTCGAGCTCCAAACCCTAGCAGCCCCTAAACACTCTCCAAACACTCCCAACTTCTTCCAACACCCGAAATCACCAACTTCGAGCTTTCCGATCACTTTCCGACGACGAAAATCAACGGAGGAAGCGTGGAGAACAAGCTCTTTAGTGTTCCAGATTGTGGTAAGTCGTGCATAGGTTTTCGTTTAGCTTTTCGAACCCGAAAACTCGAACTAACATTAGATTTCTTCTTTCGATTCGAATCCGTGGCCAAAGTTGGAAGCTTCGCGTTGAGGAGATCCGTTCGTGTCAAATCTTAGAGCCCGGACGACCCCGAGACAGTCTAGGACGAGATTCAAGTAAGATAATGCCTTACATATCAATATTGGTGGTTCGAACCGTTAGAAACATTAGTTTTAATCCAAACACTAAAATCGGACATAAAAGATTCAATCTTTACGCGTTTTTGAGATTGTCCAAAAAACTCTATTTCGAGAATCCGAAACGAGAAACTCCAAACTAGAGATTTGTTCCTAACATCTTAATCTAGCTTATGATAAAATTTCATGCATTTTCATTAAGATTTGATACCCAAATCACGTCGAACATATTCTGTTGTGCATGAACCTTTGAAAACTGAGACAGATTATATAGTCAAAATTGTTGAGCGTTTTTCTATCACTTGTTGTCAAAAATAATCTTTGGTAAAAGCATAAAAGTTGTAGATAAATATCTTGAGAATATGCCTGTAAAATTTCGTGCATTTTCATTAACGTTTGAATAGTCAAAACCTGTTTTGAATACACTGTGTCCGAGAAGGAAAAGTTGACAGATTTTGAGTCCGAACTTAGGGAATTATTCTGACTTGATTCGTAATGAATTAGCATAATTTGCCTCTAATAAACCTTGTTTATTTTGGTATCTTTTATGTGCCTGTAAAATTTCATAAATTTTGGACGTCGTATGCTATGTTAAAAATGCTTTTGAAAATCAGTATGCTTTGTAAACAAAGTTGACAAATTTTGTACTTTACAAAGATTGTAAAATTTCACTTGTTTCCTCACATAATTTCGTAAAACACATTACTTGTGAGATATGTGTAAACAATAAAAATATTATTTTAAACCCCGTTAATCTAGGCTGAGCTAGATCTCCACGTAAGTAGAGGGTGAGTGCTCTGCAGGGTGCCCCTCTATCTTGAAATTCGTGCCCGAGTGGACGAAATGTGATATATTGTGAAATTGTGCCAAAACGGCCATTGTGAAATTAGTCTACACTCTGAGTGTATCCCTATGGGTTACTCGAGGCTCCAGAGTGGTACTGTGTATGGCGTGATACTCGGATTGCTTCCGCAATTCTGAAACTTGATACTCGGATTGCTTTGGCAATTCTGAAACTTGATAATCGAGAAACTTGATACATGAGAAACGAGATACTTGAGATATATGGTTGTGGCGTCCTCTCCTTAGTTAACGGGCGAAGATCTAAAAGACTTGAGTTTTTATTTATTTAACTATTTATGTCGTTAATTATGCATTTTAAATTATATCTTTAAATTTATGCCTATGCCTTAAATTATCATTTTTAAATTAAATGGCTTATGAGAAATTATGGATTTTATCATTGTCCAACATGCATGCTTAAAATGATTTTTTAAATTAAAAACCCCTTTGTTGCTATGCTAGGAATTGTCTTACTCAGTATTCCGATAAATGTTGTTTATGTTTTTCTATGACAGAGTATGAAGCATGAGCATACATCCAGGGGGGATTTATTTTGGACATTTTATTATTTTCTGCGTGCTACTGCATACGGGCATGTTAACCCGTATTTTGGCCATGTCGGCCCTGCATTTAAATTCCGCTGCATAAACTTATATATTTTCCGCTGCGTAGACTTGATATGGACGATTATTATTTTTAAGTAAAAGTACTTCCAGACTTGGTTGTTTTAAATTATTTTTATACCATTAGCCTTGCTTCTCTCAAGTGAGCTCGAATGAAGTCGTGTCTTGCTTGGGAGGTGTGGCGGTGGCATCCCGACCTGGATGATCAAATCCGGGGTGTTACAAATTGGTATCAGAGCCCGGAATATTTTTAAAGCTATTATTATTATTTTTAAACTATTATTTTAAAAACTAGTATTATTTTTAAACTTATTATTTTTAAACCCACTAATATTATTTTTGAGCTCAAGTTTTTGGCCCAATCACTTTACTTATTATTATTTTATGAAAATCCCAAACTTTTGAGCCCAAATTTTTTTTTTAGCCCAATAGTTTAAACCAAAGATTTTTTAAATTTTGGCCAAATATAGAGGTCCAACTTTTAAATTATTATTATCCATGAAGTAAATTATTTTTAAACACATGGATAAAAAATAAATTGAAATTGGGGGGGATTACATATGCATACATGCATGTAGACTTAAATTTTTGCATCTCCTAACTCTACATTCGACATATTCTAACTCTAACCTACTTGTTGACACTAGATGGCTGAACCAAATGCTAATATGGTGAACCTTATGATGAAATTAGCCAATGCCTATCTCGAACATCAACAACATATAAATTATTTCAAGATGCGGGTAGGACAGCTAGAAGCTAACATGGCCCATCTGGGACACCTTAGGGAAGCTAATCATCATGACATAACCCAACTCAAGGCCCAAGTCACTGAGCTCCAAGCCCAAGTGACCGAGCTCCAAGTCCAAGACAATAACGACGAACTAGAAACACAAGTTGAACATTTGGAATGAGAACTGATCAACCTAACCGATGACATATTCCCTCATAACCCCGAGCCTACACCCGATACTGCTGAGCCCGTTTGGACATCCAGCCCGATCGACATATCCAGTGACGAAGACGATCCCATTGAGGATGCACCTACCTATTCACTCTAGACTTAGAGATATCCATTGATGCACTATATCTATTAGTATTATTCCTATTTATTTCTAGTACTACTATTCCATTTCTATGATTGTAACCGAGAAAAGTTTTCTATTGAACAATAAAAATTTCGAGCATTTATAGATTACACAAGTATATTTAAACTATTATTTATATTATATTAGAATTATTTCTCAAATGCCTTGATGAGTCTCAATCAAACAACATACAAGGTATTGTTAAATAAATAAAAAATATATAAGTATATATAATAAAGAATCAAACAAGGGAACCCTGAATCCTGAAAACCCTGAACCCTAGACCCTGAGGTCTGGAAAAAAAATCAGAACAGGTTACTGTTCACGAAAAAAATAGTAATAATAATAATAAAATAAAAAAAAATTATCTTTATCATCTTCTTTAAAACTCGGCGTAAACCTACGCCAAGAAGATTGATTTACAAACTCCAGCGAGTAAATACTGTCAACTCCAAACGACTTAGTCAACACAGTTCTTATTTGATAGACCAAGCTGACGTACCTGAGCAAGGTGAAGTGATGGCAGATACATTTCATATTTTAAGCGTACCTCTTAAAGTTATGTTTGACCCAAGAGCTAGTTGTTCTATCATATCAACACGCGTTTTGCCTGAACTAGATCTACCTAAGTGCGAGATAATTAGCTTAGGAATTCAACTACCTTCAGGAGAAGTAGTGTCATGCTCAAAACGTTATAACGGAATTCCTGTAGTCATAAAAAACGTAGAGTTCTTCGAAAACTTGGTAGAATTTAACCTAAAAGATTTCGACATTATATTGGGGATGGATTGGTTGACCCAGTATAAAGCAGTGATTGAATGTCAGAAGCAGAAAATCACCCTGTCGAAAAGTAGAGGAAGGAGAGTTGTCTTTTACTCTCAACCCCCTAAGAGGAGTAACAAGATTGTTAACGCTCTCAAGTTATGTAGCTTAATGCGTAAGGGATACGCGTTACATGCATGCTACGTTCACAACCTTGAGGCGTAAGGGATTTAGTTTACGTCGTTATCGGAGTGTTGTAACGTTGTGTGAATGGAAAGCAACAAGAACGCCAAGAATTTGTTGACCCAGTTCGGTTTTGCAACCTACATCTGGGGGATACCAATCCAGGCTATCTAGACTAAGAAGAACCAAAAACTCTACAGACTTCAACCTAGATTCAAACTAGAATCGGACTCAACCCTCGACGAACTATCTCGATGAACTCCATTGTTAAGACGCCCCCTCAACAATGGCCTGTAGGAACACCTCCTGATCCAAATCTCCAGAATCTCCTTGAATCTGATCTTCTTCGTTCTTCTTCTTTGATACACCTGAATCTTCTTCTCCAGAATTTTACAATAAGCGCAGATCAATTACAACTCAAGTTCTTCAATGCATAACAATCTTGAAAAACTATCCAACTCTTTTGAAGACTCAAGAACAGAGAAAAACTCTCAAGACATATACAGTAAAGATCTAAACAATAAATTCTCAACCTCTATCTAAAATTACAGACTCAATACAAATATATATACAAATCATTAATTCCAGTCGAGTCTGGTAACTGTCGTCGTCAAGGCAATGTGCTATCACCTGTGTTAACATCTCAATGAAAAGTACAGGTTATAAAGTTCTAACAATGTATTAACAATCTCCTCCACATTTCATGGAGATGATGATCCATCAAACATGTTTCATTCAGAAAGTCAGATAAGCACAAGTTAGCACATCCAAAATATATATGGTCAACATATGATCAATTCAGAATACCATCATTAGCATCATAGAAGACAGTTCAAACAAGTTATCAACATAGCAAAAACCAAAATAAGCAACAAGCATAGCAGAGTATCATCAATACAAAGTCTTAACATCCATCAAACAACCATTCAAAAGCATTCACGAAAACAGATAAAAGTTCACAAAAGTTATAGTCAGAAAATGTTACCAAACCATAGAAACAGAAACCAGAAAATGTTACTAAACCATAGAACCAGAAACCAGAAACCTATTTTTCTCCCCATTGATGGATCAGATAACTCCATCGGATGAGTCTTCCTCATCAGCAAAAGGGTTGTGCTCAGTAGTGCGGGCAGTGCTTGAGGAACCCTTCCTAGGAGGAGACAGAGAACCTGAAAAAGTCTTTTGGGCCAGATCAAATGTAGTAAATGTATAATTAACCACATAAGAATAAGATTGAAAGAATTAGTTTGAGTAACAAAGGCCCATAACAGATCTAAGAGTCTCAAACCTTTCACCATCGAGTGCTTTAGTTAGGATGTCAGCGCATTGTTCCAACGTCCCAATATGTTCAATGTTGCACACACTTTCCTCTACAAGATCGCTTATGAAATGATACCTTATATCAATATGCTTGCTGCGACTATGTAGAACAGTGTTCTTTGAGATGTTTATCGCACTAGTATTATCACAATAGACCTTGAAGTCATCCTTCTTAATGCCATAATCTTTCAAAATTTGCCTCATCCACATCAATTGTGAGCAACAACAACTAGCGGCAATATATTCTGCTTCAGCTGTTGAGAGTGCTACTATGTTCTGCTTTCTAGAAAACCAACATACAAGATTGTTCCCAAGATAGAAGCAACCTCCAGTCGTTGAGCGTCTGTCATCACTACAGCCAGCCCAATCTGAATCCGTGTACCCTAATAAGTCTAAATTTGATCTCTTTGAGAACCAAATACCTAATCCAATAGTTCCTTTGATATACCTCATAATACGCTTGACTGCTTTCAAATGCATTTCCTTAGGATTTGCTTGAAATCTTGCGCAAACTCCAGTGCTAAAAGAGATATCGGGTCTAGTAGCTGTCAAGTAAAGTAGACTGCCTATCATACTTCGGTACAATTTCTGATCTACATTAGCTCCTTGATCATCCTTTGAAAGTTTCTGTTATTGTCCTTGTGGTATTCTAGCATCCTTGCTATCATCTAGCTTAAATCTCTTTAACATGTTACGAGTATACTTCTCTTGACTAAGAAAGATCCCATCATCCCGTTGTTTCAATTGTAGTCCTAAGAAGTAGGTTAGCTCTCCTAACTTACTCATTTCAAACTCAGATTGCATAGCCTTAACAAAGTCGTTCCTGAGATGTTCTGACGTTGCACCAAAGATGATGTCATCAACATATACCTGTGCAATTATGAAGTGGCCGTTCTCATGTTTGATAAACATCGTCTTGTCTGCTTCTCCTCTCTTATATCCATTACAGATAAGAAATGAAGACAATCGATCGATCATACCAAGCTCTTGGAGCTTGCTTGAGTCCATAAAGTGCACTTCACTCGATAAACATGATTTGGTCTAGATGGATCTTCGAAACCAGCAGGCTGTGCCACATAAATCTCCTCCTTGATCTTACCATTTAGGAAAGTTGTTTAAATGTCAAGTTGAAACAATTTGAAATCCATGGAACAAGAAAAGGCTAGAAGAATTCGGACTGCTTCCATTCTTGCTACAGGAGCGAATGTTTCACCATAATCCATTCCTTCTATTTGTGTGAAACCTTGAGCTACTAAACGTGCTTTATTTCTTATAATGTTCCCTTGTTCATCAGTCTTATTCCTAAAGACCCATTTCGTACCAATGACATTGATGTTCTGTGGTTGTTGGACCAACTCCCAAACATCATTCATTTCAAATTGAATCAGCTCATCCTGCATGGCAGCTATCCAGTATTCATCCATAAGTGCTTCAGAAACATTCTTTGGCTCCACTCTAGTTATGAAGCAATTTAATCCTGCCAATTCTCTGTAATTAACCTTCTTGATTCTAGTTAGACGTTGAGCACTTGGATCTCCAATAATATCTTGATGTGAGTGATGCTTCAGAGTTCTTGGACCTCTTTTCTTATCAGGTACAGTAATTTCAGAACTTTCCACATTCTCTTCTAAACATTGCTCAGATTGACCTTCTTCATCATCATCTATGTCTACTCCCTCAAACTGATGTTGGTCTGATGTACTAACTACAGGTGCTTCAGAATTATTGAAGAAAGGAACACTGGGTACTGGATCATCAACCTCTCTAGTAGGTAGAGCATATTGATCTTTGAATAGTACATTCACTGACTTAGCAACCTTTTTAGCTTGAATTAGATAGACACGAAAAGCTCCTGAGTTATTTGAGTAACCCAAAAACCATCCTTCTTTAGATCTTGCATCAAACTTTTTGAGATGTTCCCTATCCCTGTAGATAAAACATTTCGATCCAAAAATATGAAAGTATTTAAGAATAGGAGTATTACCATTCCAGATTTTGTATGGAGTGTCGTTAGTATGAGGTCTCAACAACACTCGATTGATGATGTGACAAGCAGTGTAAACTGCTTCGGCCCAAAATGACTTGCTAAGAGTACTAGCATGTAGCATAGAATGTGCTATCTCCTGGAGAGTTCTATTCTTTCTTTCAGCAATCCCATTTTGTTGAGGCGTTTTAGGTGTAGAGAACTCATGAGAGATTCCATGGTCGTTACAGAAATGTTCAAACTCCTGGTTTTCAAACTCGCATCCATGATCAGTCCTGATCCTCTTTATTTTGATCTACTTCTCATTCATCAGCTTCAGGCTCAATTTCTCAAATTGTTGAAAGGCTTCACAATTACTCCTGAGAAAACAAACCCAGGTAGATCTTGAAAAATCATCTACAAGAACTAAAGTATACCTTTTGCCATTTAGGTTTTCAATTTCTATAGGACCCATGAGATCCATGTGAACAAGTTCTAAGCAGTGTATTGTAGAGATTCCATCAGTCTTTTTATTTTTGGTTCGCGTCTGCTTTCCTTTGGAACAATCAACACAGGTAAGGTCTTTGTTGTTGTGAAGTTTTGGCAATCCTCTAACAGCCTTGGAGCAGCTGATCTTGTACAAGGTTTGATAGTTGATATGTCCAAGCCTTTTGTGCCACAAATTTTGTAAGATCATCTTTGCTAACCAGTGCCTTTGCCAAATTCACTTCCAAGGTATAGCAATTGTTTTTGAACGTTTCCCTGTCATTATGTTATCTCTCCTGCAATCAAATACTTCACAAAAGTTTTTAGTAAAGATAACAAGTGAGTCTTCATCACATAATTGACTTATAGAAATGAGATTAGTAGTAAGTCCATCCACATGATAAACTTTAGAAAGTTGAGATAAATCTCCACTCTCTATATTACCAAAACCTGTAATCTTACTCTTTGATCCGTCACCAAAAACAACATCTCCACAATCTTTGGCAGTAAAATTACTCAAAATATCCTTATTACCAGTCATATGCCTTGATGTAACACCCCGGTTTTTGGTAACCCAGGTCGGGATGTCACCGCCACATCTCCCTAGTAAGACACGGTTTCTCCGAGCTTACTAAAGATATGCAAGGCTAGGTATTGCAGTGTTTAAAACATTTAAAGCATTCAAAATAGCCCATACAATATAATTCAAAATTAATAATAGCATAGCGCAGCGGAAATATTTAGTTTAGTACAGTATCGCAGCGGAAAATATAAAAAGGGCCGACATGGCCAAAACACGGGTTAAACAGGCCCGTTCATAATGTAGTCTACGTACGAAATTTAAAAGCAAAATAAAAGTTCCCAAAATCCCATGCATGATTCGTGCTCACACATGCTCATTCCACATATTCTGTAAAGAAAGGAATAAAAATGGTTTTGATCAGCAAAATTGCTGAGTAAGTTAACACATGCATGATCGTAGGGTTTAAAAGCCATAACTTTAATAATTTAACAAAAGCATGATAATAACATAATATTTGATTTCATTTAATCCATATCATATAGCACAATCTATCTCAGGCTCTATTTAATAACACATATCACATGGTTTAATCATAAAAGCCATAATTTTAAATAAAGCATTTAAATAATTTAATTGGACAACAATATAATTTAGTCTACTTTAATTTAAATTAGAATCCCCATTACATTCCCGATTCGGTATTTCAAGTTTCACGATAGAAATCGCGATGTCAACAAGTTTAGCCGGTAGCCCGGCGGCCGCAGCCGTATCAGCCATACCCAGTACCACTCCGGAGCCTCGGGAAACCCATACGGATATTCACGAGAGTGTAGGCTCTAAGTTTCGCCGTTTTGGCAATATCACATTTCAAGTATAGCGCGCGGGGTCACCATCGTCCATTACGGCACGAAGTGAATCGTTAGGGGGCACCCTGCAGAGCACTCACCCCTAATTTTAATTTATCAAGTTTGTAAGGGGATTTAGTTTTTAAAATCTGCCTTCCAATGTATTAATTTAGAAATAATATCTCAATTCGTTTCAACCCTAAAGGTTAATTCCATGTTTCAACAAGATTTCAAAATTTCGTTCGGTAAATCACAGTTTACTCCAAAATTCGTCTAAAATCAGATTTAATTCCAAAAATTCCAAAATTTCAAATCTGACTCGGAAACATCAAGATCTACAACTTTCGTGTTTTAACCTTTTCAATCCGAGATACCTAAGTAGGTCAAAAATGCCAATTTTCACATAAGAAGAAATCTGTCCGAGTTTAATACATCACAGATCAAAGATTTCAATTTCTACCATATCAATTCAACTCCAAATTTAATGAAATTTGATAGGGATCATCTTAAGACATTTATCTACAACTTTCATGTTCGGCCAAAGATCTAAAACAGCCTAGATCCTATGTCAAAAACGTGATCAAGATCATTCCTAAGTTCTGTCCAAGATTTCAAGAACTAGGTTCAAACAGTTCGGTTTCAACGGATTTTCACATATCAATTCAACTCCAAAAATTCTCAAATTTTTACAGTAGCTAGGTCTAAGTCTTAGGAACGTTTTTTGTCTTTTAAGTTTTTCCGTTTGAGTTCGTTTTAAAGGTCGGAAAAATTCAACAATTCTGTTGCGTCGGTAGGAAAACAAAAGTGGACAGATTTATGATTCTTGTCAAATCTTTTAGGTTTCAAATGTTTTAAAATCTCCCAAAACCATGTAAGGTTAACTTACAGTGTCTATGAACGTCGGGAATGTCCAATTCGGAGGCGTGGCTTCCAGATCACCGTTTCTCCTCTCCGTTCGTCGGGTTCTACGATCTAGATTCGATACGGGGGTGTAGAAAGAAAAAGGAGATGATTAGGATTCGTTTTCGAATCGTTTATTGAATAAAGATTGGACCGAGACTTACCACGACTATGGAGATCTGTAGAGAAACTCGTCCCACAGCGTTCGTCTTGGTTTCGTGCCTCCGACGACTCCGGATTTAGGGTTTCGAACGTATAGAATGTTGTAGGGTTTTGTAAACTTGTTCGGGGCTCCCAAGGGGCTTATTTATAGAATTCTTAATTCCTAGGGCGTCCACAACCGACCTAGAAGTCTGGAGTCGAGAGTTGTTCAACCGAAAGTCGAAAAATCCGCGTTCGGGTGAGAGATTCACGCAACAAACAAATCTGTCACGTGGCGCGGTTTTCCCCATTGGGCGCGCGGCCACCGCGCCGTCTTCGCCTGGACTTCGGTCCGGGCGGGTCGTGCGATCCGTCGTGCTTTTCCGCCTCTCTTTCGGGTTTCTATCCCTCTATGCTCCCGAATTCCGATTTCCGGGGTATATTCGGGTTCATACTTTCTCTCTAATTTTATTCTTAGCCTAGTTGGATGTTTTGGACTCGAATACTCGAGTTCATTAGTGTCGGGTTTTGGTGTACCATTTATCCATCCTTTTATTGAATTAAATTCCTTTAATTCCTTTTTAAGTAAAAGTCTCATTTCTCATTTCCTTATCTTTATTTATTTCTTTTATTTGCTGGATTTGTTTATTTATTTATTTATAGTATTTATTTTATTTATTATTTATTTATTTAATTATTGTTCTATGTTATGTTGGAAAATTCTCGGGTATTACAGTCTACCCTCCTTAAGAATCAACTTCGTCCTCGAAGTTGTGTTTCGGCTTTTCTCGTCTCGTGCTAAGGTCTTGTGTTTGTTTTATTATATTGTGACTGAACTTAGAATTAAACTTCTAAGCTGCCTACGTACCCGGTAAAGGGATCAAGCCATAACGTAGTTCAAAAGTTTACAAAAATGCACGAAAAATTAGGGGGTATGACATCCTCTCCCCCTTAAGATTGCAGTTATGTCCCCATAACTGTGTCGGTATCGGTTTGGAACAATGTCGGGTATCGTTCCCTCATATCGGATTCTACTTCCCAAGTTGCCGTCTCACTTTCGTGATTTGACCAAAGAACCTTGATCATTTTGATGGTTTTGTTCCTCGTTACTCGTTCCTTAGTATCGAGAATACGCACTGGGACTTCTTCGTAAGTCAAATCCTCATCGAGCTCAATTATCTCCGGTTGAAGTACATGTGTCGGGTCCGGCACATACTTCTTTAGTTGCGAGACATGGAAGACATTATGAACTCTATCTAAGTGTGGCGGTAAAGCCAATCGGTAGGCTAGAGTTCCGACTCGTTCTAGAATCTCGTAAGGTCCTATGTATCGTGGACTTAACTTCCCTCGTTTGCCAAAGCGCATCACCCCCTTCATGGGTGATATCTTTAGCATGACTCTATCTCCCACTTGAAATTCTAGGTCTCGTCGTCTCACGTCGGCATAACTCTTTTGACGGTCTTGAGCGGCTTTCATCTTCCCTTGAATCACTTTGATTTGTTGAGCCATGTCTTCGATAAGTTGTGGTCCCACTACCACGGACTTATCGTTTTCTTCCCAGCTCAAAGGGCTTCGGCACTTTCGTCCATACAATGCCTCGAAAGGTGCCATGCCAATACTCGCATGGTAACTATTATTATAGGAAAACTCAATCAAGGGTAAATGAGATTCCCAATTCCCTTTGAATTCCAACACGCATGCTCTCAGCATGTCTTCTAGTGTTTGGATTGTTCTCTCGGTTTGTCCATCCGTCATCGGGTGGAATGCGGTGCTCATCTTGATTTGAGTACCGAGAGCTTTTTGTAACTCCGTCCAGAAATGAGAGACAAATCTACTGTCTCTATCGGAAATGATATCGTGTGGTACTCCATGTCGTCGTACCACGTTATCAATGTAGTCTCGGGCCAATTGGTCCATAGTCCACGTGTCTTTCATTGGGATAAATATGGCTGTCTTCGTTAGCCTATCCACAATCACCCAAATCTTGTTCAGGCCTTTAGGTGATCGGGGTAATCCCGAGACAAAGTCCATTGAGATGCTATCCCACTTCCAACTTGGAATCTCTAGTGGTTGCATCAATCCTAAGGGTTTATGTCGCACTGCCTTAACCTTTTGGCAGGTGAGACATCTCGCCACGAAATTTGCCACTTCCTTCTTCATTCCCGGCCACCAATAGATCTTCTTCAGATCTTTGTATAGCTTGTCACCTCCGGGATGTACGGAGTATGGCGTGTTGTGCCCTTCCTCCATCAACCTTTGCTTCAACTCGGCACATTTAAAAGGCACACACCATCTACCTTTAAAACGGATGCTTCCATCCTCGTGGACAGCAAATCCTATTGCCTTTCCTTCGGTAATATACTCTTTTATCTTCTCGAGTCTCGGGTCGCCCGGTTGAGCGAGTCGAATCTCGTCCAATATTGGAGTTTCTACGACCATGGCATTGACCGTTTCTCTCACTGTGCCCGGATGCACAAGTTCTAACTCCAATCTTGCCAAATCCATGTACAATGCCGGCGGAATTACCAACGAGTTTGTCACGTGTTGGGTTTTCCGACTTAGGGCATCGGCTACCACATTCGCCTTCCCCTCGTGGTATGCTATCTCTAAATCGTAGTCTTTAATGAGTTCCAACCACCTTCGTTGTCTCAAATTCAACTCCTTCTGAGTGAATATATATTTCAAGCTCTTGTGGTCGGTGAACATTCGACACTTCCGCCCATAAAGATAATGTCTCCATATCTTTAGAGCGAAAACGACCGCTGTCAACTCCAGGTCATGTGTCGGATAATTTTCCTCGTGAGGTTTTAGTTGGCGTGATGCATAGGCTACGACTCTCGAGTCTTGCATCAAAACACAACCTAAACCTTCCTTCGAAGCATCGCTATATACTTCGAAGTCACCATTCTCTGATGGTAGTGTTAATACGGGTGTGGTTGTGAGTCGTTTCTTCAGCTCTTGAAACGATGTCTCACATGCTTCGGTCCACTCGTATTTTGCTCCTTTCTTAAGTAGCTGGGTCAAAGGACGTGCAATCCTTGAAAAGTCCTTCACAAATCGTCTATAGTATCCGGCTAATCCAAGGAAACTCCTTATTTCCGTTGGACTTTTCGGAGTTGCCCATTCAGTTACGGCAGAAACTTTTGCCGGATCCACTGATACTCCATCAGCAGATACTATGTGTCCGAGGAATGCCACTTCTTTCAGCCAGAAGTCACATTTCGACAGCTTGCCGTATAGCTGGTTTCTTCGCAAGATTTCTAACACTTGATGTAAGTGCTTCGCATGTTCCTCCTCGCTCTTCGAGTAGATCAGGATGTCGTCAATGAACACTACGACACACTGGTCTAACAATTCTCGGAACACGTTGTTCATGAGATTCATGAACATGGCCGGAGCATTTGTTAACCCGAAGGATAACACTGTGAACTCGTAATGACCATATCGCGTTCGAAATGCCGTCTTTGGAATGTCCTTCTCGGCGATCCTCAATTGATGATACCAAGATCGCAAATCGATCTTCGAGAATACTGAAGCTCCCTTCAGTTGATCAAACAGATCCTCTATTCTCGGTAGGGGGTATTTATTCTTAATGGTCACTTGGTTTAGTCCTCGGTAATCTATGCAAAGACGTAGTCCTCCGTCTTTCTTCTTGACAAACAAAACCGGTGCTCCCCAAGGGGACGTACTCGGTCTTATGTAGCCTTTTCCTAATAGCTCCTCGAGTTGTTCCTTTAACTCCTTCATTTCCAGTGGTGCCATCCGGTACGGAGCTTTCGAGACAGGCTCTGTCCCCGGAATGAGATTTATGGTGAATTCAAGATCTCTCTCAGGTGGCATGCCCGGAACGTCTTCAGGGAACACGTCCGGGTATTCTCTTACCACTGGTATGCTATCAACCTTGTTCTCTTCCGCCTCAAGGTTGTGCACATAGCACGCATATAGTTCATACCCCTTACGCATCAAGTTACTTAGTTTAAGTGCACTAACGATTTTGTTACTTTTCTTAGGGGGCTGAGAGTAAAAGATAACTCTCTTTCCCCTACTTTTTGACAAGGTGATCTTTTGCTTTTGGCATTCGATCACCGCTTTATACTGGGATAGCCAATCCATCCCCAGTATGATGTCAAAGTCTCTTAAGTTAAATTCTACCAAGTTCGCGAAGAATTCTACGTTCTTTATCACTATAGGAATTCCGTTATATCGTTTAGAGCAAGACACTACTTCTCCAGAAGGCAATTGAATTCCTAAGCTAATTCTCTCGCACTTAGGTAGATCTAACTCAGGCACTATCCTTGATGCTATAATTGAGCAACTAGCTCCAGAATCAAATAGAATTCTAAGGGGCGCATTCAACACATAAAATGTACCTGCCATCACTTCTCCTTGCGCAGGCACGTCCGCTTGGTTTACCACATTGAGCCTCCCCACAGGGCGTCCCTGATTGCCCTGCTGATTCGCGTTCTGCTGCTGGTTCGGCTGTTGGTTTTGATTCTGCGGGGGCGGAGGTCGTTGGTTCTGGTTCTGGTTTTGCGGCCTATTTTGAGGGGGTCGGTACCCTTGGTTATTGCCGTTCCGCCCGTTTTGGTTTTGAGGCTGTTCTTGCCCCGCGACTAAGTCGTCCCTCTTTGTTATGTTCTCGAGCCTAGTTTGGCATTCCCGTCGAACGTGACCCATTCGACCGCATCGGTAACAGGCGCCTTGTTGCGGGCATCCCCTTGCCAGATGTGGTCGTCCACATCGCGGGCAAGGCGGTACCGGATCTTCTTGATTGAACCTCCTCCCAGTGTTGTTTTGTTGGGGCCTATTTGACCCTCTGCGCTGCTCGTTCCTCCCAGTGTTGTTCTCGTTTCTTGAGTCTCGGCTTCTCTTGTCTTGAGGACCCCTGCTGGACTCCCCACTCACCCTTCTTTTCAGCTGCTGCACGCGTGCTACCGCTACAGCGCGATCGTATACGGCTTGCAAATCGGGGTAGTGTACCCCCGCGATCACCTCGCGCACAGACAGGTTTAGTCCCATCTCGAACTTCTGTGCCTTTTCCGCATCAGTAGGCACTAGCCTTGGTGCGAACCTCACCAGCTCCTTAAAGCGGGTGTAGTATTCTTGCACCGTTTGGCTTCCTTGCTTCAGTGACAGGAATTCCTCGTACATGGCAGCTTTGGTACTCAAGGGATAGAATCGATCCCTGAGTAGTTCCATCATCTCCATCCACGAATAAGGCTCGTCATCTTCGATCAGTTTGGCTTGCGTTGCTTGCCACCAGTCGTCAGCTTCGCCTCCCAAGTAGTATGAAGCGACATGTACCCTTTCTCCTTCCGGACATTTGACCGCTCCTAGCAGCTTGTCAAAAGTCCGGATCCATTCCTCCAGTTTAGCCGGATCCTCCTCACCAGCATAGTGGGGCGGCTGGTAGGGATTCACCATCGCCAGGTAGTTAGGGCGAGCTTGGGGCGGAGGTACCGCCGCAGCTTGACCCTGGTTGACTTGCGCGTTTCCGAGTGCAATCAACACTTCCTCTATCGTCCTAAGACGATCGCCCACATTGTTCGGTGCGGGGGCGTCCTGCGCACCTTGGGGTTGTTCCATTTCAGGTTGAATCGGTTCAGTGACGTTTGGTAGTGTCTCCGTAGGAGTTTCAGTGGTGGTTTGGGGAGCGGTTTGAGTCCTTCCTCTTCCTCTGGGTGCCATTCTGGTACAAATAGGATAGTTTAGGACTGATGAATTTAGCATATGGTCTAAGCAATTTCTATGATTGTATATGTGTGTAGTAATTTAGCACGTGGTGCCTTGTTCGAGTTAAGAAGCATCGTCTGTTTTGGGGTTTCATTTTATTTTATTTTGTTTTGTTTTGTTTTGATTTAAAAAAAATAAATCGGCATTTTATTTCCTCATAAGAAATTTTAGTACAAAAGTAGAAATATTTTTCTAGCAAAACGGTGTCTAACAATAGAATCTCTAGTGCCTCATGGCGTCTCTCGGCGGGGGTAGCAGGATCTTCCTCCGGATCTTCCTCCTCCGAACTCGGCGGTAGTAGGTCGTCAAAGATAGTGTTTAAGTCTTGCCCGTGGGCATCGATGTATTCCTTTAGTATTAAGTTTCGTGTAGTGAGGGTTTGGACTTGGCGCTCGAGTTGGTTTATGCGGTGATGATCCGCCTCTCTCAAGTTGCCCATGTGATGTAAATTGGCCTCCAATTGAGCCATACGGTACTTCATCTGCTCTAGGGTCTGGTGGGAATCGAGATGAACACTCATCATCCTGACCAACAACTGCATCATGTCTTGACTAGCCATCTAGCGCAAGCAAGAGATCTAAGTTAATATTCGCCAAGATTCTAGTTCAATTCGCCCAGATTCTAAGTTCGAGTTTCCAAGATTCTAAGTTCAAGTTTCGCCAAGATGCTAAGTTCAAGTTTCGCAAAGATTCTACGTTCAAGTCTCCAAGATTCTAAGTTCATAGCAGAGATGCAACATGCATATGCAAATGATATTTCCCCCCCAACAATAATTTAATGCACCATATATATATATTTTTCCCATGGGTTTTAAAAAAAATTTCTCCATGGAAATAATAATTTAAAATTTAAAATAATAGTCAAAATATTAATAATAGTTTAAAAATAGTAATGGTTTAAAAATAATAGTTTAAAAATAGCCGGGCTCTGATACCAACTTGTAACACCCCGGTTTTTGGTAACCCAGGTCGGGATGTCACCGCCACATCTCCCTAGTAAGACACGGTTTCTCCGAGCTTACTAAAGAGATGCAAGGCTAGGTATTGCAGTGTTTAAAACATTTAAAGCATTCAAAATAGCCCTGTAACACCCCGGATTTGATAACCCAGGCCGGGGTGCCACCGCCACACCTCCCTAGCAAGACACGGTTCCTCCGAGCTTGCTAAAGAGATGCAAGGCTATAGGTGTTGGAAAAAGTTTTAAAAGCAATTCCGGAATTACTTAAAAATGATAAAGTAATATCATCCATACATTATAATAAAAATAATAGGTTGCAGCGGATATTAAATACAGGGCCGACATGGCCAAAACTCGGGTTAACAAGCCCGTATGCAAGTCATGTAGAACAAATAATTAAATACTCAAAGTGATCCCCGATGCATGATCATGCTCCGTACTCTGTAATGGGAAAATGAACAACGGTGTTTATCAGTATATAAAATACTGAGTAAGTTAAGCCCTTACAAAGCAATTTAAGGGGTTACATGTGTTTAAATCCAAAGATTCACTTGTCATGCATTACTTTTAAAATCCATATTTTATTCGCAGCGGAAAACATGTTTAATTTATTCAAGACGACAATGCATAATTTAAAAGACTAAATTTTAAAGGCGGAATTTAAAGGCATAATTTAATGACGTAATTTAAATGCGTAATTTTAAAAACATGATACAAAAGATTTAAGCGTAATCAACACTCACACAAGTCTTTTATATTTTATCCCGCAACTAAGAAGAGGACACCACACAAGAGAGATCACTAACGAGGCAATCTCAAAAATCATAATCAGTTAGCCGGTGAACCGGCGGCCGCAGCCATATCAGTATTGACTGCCGTTTTGGCTAGCCATGTATCTCGATTGCCATTTCGGCAAGCCGTGTGTATCTACTGTCAATTTGACAGGCCTTTCAAACGGTTTCACTACCACTTGGGCAGGCCGTGTATTTCCCACTGCCGATCTGGCAGGCCATGTGCACAACTGCCGTTTTGGCATAGTAAGGAGACCACTAACGAGGCAGTCTCAATAATCGTAGGACCACTAACGAGGCAGTCCAAATAATTTGTATGAAGATCGGCTCAGCCTAGTGAACGGGATTTTTCGAAAGTTCGTATTTCAAAGTTATCAAAGGATTGATATCGCGTTTTCATAGTTCGGGTTTTCTCAAGTTCGAAAAATCCTATTCGAGGCAGTTCGCGCCTTTCTTAATTTAAAATTCGTTTTTCCTCCAAAAATTCTGAAACTTGGCCAGTAATTCAAAAACACACACACGAACAACTTTCATGTTTTAAGTTTTTGGAAATAAGGTTCCGAAGTGAGTTGAAATTTGAGTTTATTGCAAAGAATAATTTACGTCTTAAAAACTGTTTTCGTCGCAGGTTCGTGTAACGCCGATTAAAAATTCATTTCAAAACCAATCGATGTGAAATTTTTACAGTAACTACACGACACATTAAGGAACAACTTTCATATTTTAAGTTTTTGGAAATAATGAATTCTTGGTACTCAAAAATCGAGTGCAACTCACTGCATACTCATGGCCCTTAAAACGAATTCAAAACAGTTCTAAAAACTTGGCCGATTGGCATATCAAATGAACACCAAAATTCGTGAAATTTTGTAGGCATAATCTAGACACAATTATCTACAACTTTTGTTTAGAAATGCAAAGTTAAATCATTCGAAAAATGGGTGAAAAACATGCATCAAGTTGAATGAAGGAATCTGCCACAGATTTGAATCGTTCGGTTTGATACAGAAAGTTCATGGCGAAAATTGGGATAGTAAAACTTAATGTCAATGGCTGAATTTTGGACACAAGATAGATAAAGGTGTTAGGAACAACGTTTATGTTGAAAAGTTTTCGGTTTGAATTCCCGAAGGTCGAGTTTTTGGCGAGTCTTTAAAATTGGACGAAAATAAGGTTTTTGAAAACCGATTTTTGTTACATGTCTATATCTCGAGATTTAAACAACAAACAACCACGAAAATTTGTGAGTAAGGTTTTAACTTACTTAGTTAGAGAATAGGGTCGCTGGATTGGGTTTCCGGACGTCCTAGGGTCACGACGAACGGCCAACTTCTCCGATCGCTTTTTGTTCGTTTTCCGGCGGGAAATCGTAGTAAGGAAAAAGGGTTAGAATATGAGTTTATGAGATCTATGGATGAATTGAAACTTTGTATAATAGCTTACCAAGAGTCTAGAGGGCAGGGGCTTGTCCCGGTCGTCCCGTCGTCGCCGGAATACTCGCCGGAAAGTGGTGTCGAAGGAGTTTTGAACTTGGAGAGGGAAGATGGAGTGTCTAGGGTTTGTTTACTGAAAATAAGGGGTAGGGGGCGCCCAATACCGAGTTTATGCACTTCCCTACTGCTGGGATCCGTTTACCATCGAAGAGAATGTTAATTTAGGCAAGAAAATTGCCATGGAAGGAAATTTTACACCTCCTGCACCTCTGGCGCGCTGGTGACGCGCACCTAAGCTTTTGTCCGCGCGGAGCACGCGTGGTCTGCCCTGGAGTCGCGACTCCTCTGTCCGCGCGGTGGCCGCGCGGCGGCGCGCGGAGGGCGCGGGCCGGCCGGACCGGCCGGTTCGGCGGTCCGCGTGGTCCATCGGGTCTTTTCTTCTTTTCTCGATCGGGTTTCTATCCCCTACGTTTTCGGTTCGACTTTTCGGGTCATTTCTGGGGTTACGATTCCTTTCTAAATTTTATTTTGACTCCGATGAATTTCATATTCGAAACCTTGAATCCGTCGAGTTTGAATTCATCGTCTTAAGACTCCCGTGTAGTAATTTATCTGATTAAATTACTTCCGACTTCACGGGTTTTTGGAATTAAAATTCTTTTCCTTCTTGAATTTAATTCCAATTCTTTTAACTCGATTCATGGAATTTCTTCGGCTTCCTTTCCCTCTTTTATTCCATTTTGAGTTTTTGAATCTATCGGCGTTTCATTTCCGAGCAATAATTTATTGTAATAAATTATTTTCTTTTCGGAAATAAATTTTTATTTTGCTGTAAAAATCCCGGGTATTACAGTCTACCCCCCCTTAAGAATCAACTTCGTCCCCGAAGTTGCGCCCTCACTTCCTTTTGACTCAATTTAATGTTGGGGTATTTCCATCTACCTTCCTTTAAGGATGAACGTCTTCCACGAGAAATTAATTACATTCCTTTGAATGTGAATTAAATTTCTCGGGTGTTACATCCTCTCCCCCTTAGGAATCAACTTCGTCCTCGAAGTTGGGCGTTAGCTCCTCGCGAGCTCGGTCGTTGTTTGGTTGCGTGATTGTATTATTGCGTTTTATTGTTTGTTATTATTTGACTGAACCCAGAATTGAAATTTCCAAGTTGCCTACGTACCCTGTGAAGGGATCAAGTCATTACGTAGTTCAAAACAATTTGAATTCATTTATTTTTGATTGGATACAATTCTTAGAGTCGTACTCAAAAATAAATGTAGTTTGTCGATGCTTGAAAACTTCTTACGGTTACTTGGGCCGAGTGGTCACGTCCTCCCTCTTGTTTATATTCTCTATTCGCGTCCGGCAGTCACGCAGCCGATGACCATGTCGACCGCACCGAAGGCATGCTCCAGGCTGAGGGCATCCTCTCGCATAGTGTGGTTTACCACACTTTGGACATGGTGGCGCATAGTCGCCATGGTTGAAGACTATCCCCTTGTTTCGTCCATTGTCGTTTTGATGTGGTCGGTCCAAGTTTCTACGGAAATGGTCCTTATTCCCCTTGTATCGTCCTTGTGGTCCTTGCTTAGTCCCACCTACCGGTTTCTGTTTCAGTCCTTGAACTCGTGCAACCGCTACTGCACGATCATACACAGCTTGTAGGTCAAGATAGTGCTCGCCCGTGATCACCTCTCTAATAGATAAGTTCAGTCCCGTCTCGAACTTCTGTGCCTTCTCTACATCAGTTGGCACCAGTCTCGGCGCGAACCGCACCAACTCCTTGAAACGGTTATAGTATTCTTGGACCGTCTTTCCTCCTTGCCTCAGTGTCAGAAATTCCTCATACATAGCAGCCTTCATGCTCATGGGATAAAAATGATCCCTAAGCAGATCCGTGAATTCTGACCATGTGTAGGGCTCGTCGCACTCTGCACGTTTCCCTTGGGTGACTTGCCACCAATCATCCGCCTCGCCTCCTAGGTAGTATGAAGCTACGTGAACCTTTTCCCCGTCGGGACACTTTACGGCGTTCAACAACTTGTCGAACGTCCGTATCCATTCCTCTAGCTGAGCCGGGTCCTCTTCGCCGGCGTAGTGGGGTGGTTGGTAAGGGTTTACCAAGGCTAAGTAGTTGACCCGGGTTACCGGTGGTGGTACACCCGCTGGTGCACGTTGCACTTCAGCATTTCCTAATACTACGAGAACTTCCTCGACAGTCCTTAGACGCTCATCCATATTGTTGGGAACATGAGGCACTCGCCCTTCTATGTTCTGAGGGATCTCATTATTGTTCGGTGTGTTGGGGAGGTCAGCGTTAGTGTTGTTTGGGATTTCCTTTCTCGATTTTCCCTTAGGTGCCATTCTCTGTTACCAACACACGTGAAGATGAGTTTCTAATCTAAGGCAAGTTAGCGTTCAAGAAAATCTATAAGGTAGGATTGGAAAGAGGTAATAGATAGGAGAATGCTAAACTTAGGTGATCAAATTATAAGACTGAGGCAGAATTAGTTTAAAGCAAACGCTTCTAAGTCAATGTCATAACCAATTAAAAAAAATTAGCGCGATATTCATGTATGTATGTATGCGAATGCATGTATGCTTTATACAATGCTACCCCAACCCCGAAAAATATTTTCGTGACTTTAAAAACTTGTTGGAAAAATTTCTATGCATATGTAAATATTTTCCATGGGTTTCAAATAAATTTTGTTCCATGGAAACGAAACTTAAAATTTAAATAATAATAATGGTACTTAAAGACTTAAAAATAATATTAATATTTGTTTAAAAATCCTTGGGCCTCTATATTGGCCAGAAATAATAATAATTTAAAAATATTTCCGGGCTCTGATACCACTCTGTAACACCCCGGATTTGATAACCCAGGCCGGGGTGCCACCGCCACACCTCCCTAGCAAGACACGGTTCCTCCGAGCTTGCTAAAGAGATGCAAGGCTATAGGTGTTGGAAAAAGTTTTAAAAGCAATTCCGGAATTACTTAAAAATGATAAAGTAATATCATCCATACATTATAATAAAAATAATAGGTTGCAGCGGATATTAAATACAGGGCCGACATGGCCAAAACTCGGGTTAACAAGCCCGTATGCAAGTCATGTAGAACAAATAATTAAATACTCAAAGTGATCCCCGATGCATGATCATGCTCCGTACTCTGTAATGGGAAAATGAACAACGGGGTTTATCAGTATATAAAATACTGAGTAAGTTAAGCCCTTACAAAGCAATTTAAGGGGTTACATGTGTTTAAATCCAAAGATTCACTTGTCATGCATTACTTTTAAAATCCATATTTTATTCGCAGCGGAAAACATGTTTAATTTATTCAAGACGACAATGCATAATTTAAAAGAATAAATTTTAAAGGCGGAATTTAAAGGCATAATTTAATGACGTAATTTAAATGTGTAATTTTAAAAACATGATACAAAAGATTTAAGCGTAATCAACACTCACACAAGTCTTTTATATTTTATCCCGCAACTAAGAAGAGGACACCACACAAGAGAGATCACTAACGAGGCAATCTCAAAAATCATAATCAGTTAGCCGGTGAACCGGCGGCCGCAGCCATATCAGTATTGACTGCCGTTTTGGCTAGCCATGTATCTCGATTGCCATTTCGGCAAGCCGTGTGTATCTACTGTCAATTTGACAGGCCTTTCAAACGGTTTCACTACCACTTGGGCAGGCCGTGTATTTCCCACTGCCGATCTGGCAGGCCATGTGCACAACTGCCGTTTTGGCATAGTAAGGAGACCACTAACGAGGCAGTCTCAATAATCGTAGGACCACTAACGAGGCAGTCCAAATAATTTGTATGAAGATCGGCTCAGCCTAGTGAACGGGATTTTTCGAAAGTTCGTATTTCAAAGTTATCAAAGGATTGATATCGCGTTTTCATAGTTCGGGTTTTCTCAAGTTCGAAAAATCCTATTCGAGGCAGTTCGCGCCTTTCTTAATTTAAAATTCGTTTTTCCTCCAAAAATTCTGAAACTTGGCCAGTAATTCAAAAACACACACACGAACAACTTTCATGTTTTAAGTTTTTGGAAATAAGGTTCCGAAGTGAGTTGAAATTTGAGTTTATTGCAAAGAATAATTTACGTCTTAAAAACTGTTTTCGTCGCAGGTTCGTGTAACGCCGATTAAAAATTCATTTCAAAACCAATCGATGTGAAATTTTTACAGTACCTACACGACACATTAAGGAACAACTTTCATGTTTTAAGTTTTTGGAAATAATGAATTCTTGGTACTCAAAAATCGAGTGCAACTCACTGCATACTCATGGCCCTTAAAACGAATTCAAAACAGTTCTAAAAACTTGGCCGATTGGCATATCAAATGAACACCAAAATTCGTGAAATTTTGTAGGCATAATCTAGACACAATTATCTACAACTTTTGTTTAGAAATGCAAAGTTAAATCATTCGAAAAATGGGTGAAAAACATGCATCAAGTTGAATGAAGGAATCTGCCACAGATTTGAATCGTTCGGTTTGATACAGAAAGTTCATGGCGAAAATTGGGATAGTAAAACTTAATGTCAATGGCTGAATTTTGGACACAAGATAGATAAAGGTGTTAGGAACAACTTTTATGTTGAAAAGTTTTCGGTTTGAATTCCCGAAGGTCGAGTTTTTGGCGAGTCTTTAAAATTGGACGAAAATAGGGTTTTTGAAAACCGATTTTTGTTACATGTCTATATCTCGAGATTTAAACAACAAACAACCACGAATATTTGTGAGTAAGGTTTTAACTTACTTAGTTAGAGAATAGGGTCGCTGGATTGGGTTTCCGGACGTCCTAGGGTCACGACGAACGGCCAACTTCTCCGATCGCTTTTTGTTCGTTTTCCGGCGGGAAATCGTAGTAAGGAAAAAGGGTTAGAATATGAGTTTATGAGATCTATGGATGAATTGAAACTTTGTATAATAGCTTACCAAGAGTCTAGAGGGCAGGGGCTTGTCCCGGTCGTCCCGTCGTCGCCGGAATACTCGCCGGAAAGTGGTGTCGAAGGAGTTTTGAACTTGGAGAGGGAAGATGGAGTGTCTAGGGTTTGTTTACTGAAAATAAGGGGTAGGGGGCGCCCAATACCGAGTTTATGCACTTCCCTACTGCTGGGATCCGTTTACCATCGAAGAGAATGTTAATTTAGGCAAGAAAATCGCCATGGAAGGAAAGTTTACACCTCCTGCACCTCTGGCGCGCTGGTGACGCGCACCTAAGCTTTTGTCCGCGCGGAGCACGCGTGGTCTGCCCTGGAGTCGCGACTCCTCTGTCCGCGCGGTGGCCGCGCGGCGGCGCGCGGAGGGCGCGGGCCGGCCGGACCGGCCGGTTCGGCGGTCCGCGTGGTCCATCGGGTCTTTTCTTCTTTTCTCGATCGGGTTTCTATCCCCTATGTTTTCGGTTCGACTTTTCGGGTCATTTCTGGGGTTACGATTCCTTTCTAAATTTTATTTTAACTCCGATGAATTTCATATTCGAAACCTTGAATCCGTCGAGTTTGAATTCATCGTCTTAAGACTCCCGTGTAGTAATTTATCTGATTAAATTACTTCCGACTTCACGGGTTTTTGGAATTAAAATTCTTTTCCTTCTTGAATTTAATTCCAATTCTTTTAACTCGATTCATGGAATTTCTTCGGCTTCCTTTCCCTCTTTTATTCCATTTTGAGTTTTTGAATCTATCGGCGTTTCATTTCCGAGCAATAATTTATTGTAATAAATTATTTTCTTTTCGGAAATAAATTTTTATTTTGCTGTAAAAATCCCGGGTATTACAGTCTACCCCCCCTTAAGAATCAACTTCGTCCCCGAAGTTGCGCCCTCACTTCCTTTTGACTCAATTTAATATTGGGGTATTTCCATCTACCTTCCTTTAAGGATGAACGTCTTCCACGAGAAATTAATTACATTCCTTTGAATGTGAATTAAATTTCTCGGGTGTTACAAGCCCATACAATATAATTCAAAATTAATAATAGCATAGCGCAGCGGAAATATTTAGTTTAGTACAATATCGCAGCGGAAAATATAAAAAGGGCCGACATGGCCAAAACACGGGTTAAACAGGCCCGTTCATAATGTAGTCTACGTACGAAATTTAAAAGCAAAATAAAAGTTCCCAAAATCCCATGCATGATTCGTGCTCACACATGCTCATCCCATAATGTAGTCAACAAGTTTAGCCGGTAGCCCGGCGGCCGCAGCCGTATCAGCCATACCCAGTACCACTCCGGAGCCTCGGGAAACCCATACGGATATTCACGAGAGTGTAGGCTCTAAGTTTCGCCGTTTTGGCAATATCACATTTCAAGTATAGCGCGCGGGGTCACCATCGTCCATTACGGCACGAAGTGAATCGTTAGGGGGCACCCTGCAGAGCACTCACCCCTAATTTTAATTTATCAAGTTTGTAAGGGGATTTAGTTTTTAAAATCTGCCTTCCAATGTATTAATTTAGAAATAATATCTCAATTCGTTTCAACCCTAAAGGTTAATTCCATGTTTCAACAAGATTTCAAAATTTCGTTCGGTAAATCACAGTTTACTCCAAAATTCGTCTAAAATCAGATTTAATTCCAAAAATTCCAAACTTTCATATCTGACTCGGAAACATCAAGATCTACAACTTTCGTGTTTTAACGTTTTCAATCCGAGATACCTAAGTAGGTCAAAAACGCCAATTTTCACATAAGAAGAAATCTGTCCGAGTTTAATACATCACAGATCAAAGATTTCAATTTCTACCATATCAATTCAACTCCAAATTTAATGAAATTTGACAGGGATCATCTTAAGACATTTATCTACAACTTTCATGTTCGGCCAAAGATCTAAAACAGCCTAGATCCTATGTCAAAAATGTGATCAAGATCATTCCTAAGTTCTGTCCAAGATTTCAAGAACTAGGTTCAAACAGTTCGGTTTCAACGGATTTTCACATATCAATTCAACTCCAAAAATTCTCAAATTTTTACAGTAGCTAGGTCTAAGTCTTAGGAACGTTTTTCATCTTTTAAGTTTTTCCGTTTGAGTTCGTTTTAAAGGTCGGAAAAATTCAACAATTCTGTTGCGTCGGTAGGAAAACAAAAGTGGACAGATTTATGATTCTTGTCAAATCTTTTAGGTTTCGAATGTTTTAAAATCTCCCAAAACCATGTAAGGTTAACTTACAGTGTCTATGAACGTCGGGAATGTCCAATTCGGAGGCGTGGCTTCCAGATCACCGTTTCTCCTCTCCGTTCGTCGGGTTCTACGATCTAGATTCGATACGGGGGTGTAGAAAGAAAAAAGGAGATGATTAGGATTCGTTTTCGAATCGTTTATTGAATAAAGATTGGACCGAGACTTACCACGACTATGGAGATCTGTAGAGAAACTCGTCCCACAGCGTTCGTCTTGGTTTCGTGCCTCCGACGACTCCGGATTTAGGGTTTCGAACGTATAGAATGTTGTAGGGTTTTGTAAACTTGTTCGGGGCTCCCAAGGGGCTTATTTATAGAATTCTTAATTCCTAGGGCGTCCAAAACCGACCTAGAAGTCTGGAGTCGAGAGTTGTTCAACCGAAAGTCGAAAAATCCGCGTTCGGGTGAGAGATTCACGCAACAAACAAATCTGTCATGTGGCGCGGTCGTGGCGCGGTTTTCCCCATTGGGCGCGCAGCCACCGCGCCGTCTTCGCCTGGACTTCGGTCCGGGCGGGTCGTGCGATCCGTCGTGCTTTTCCGCCTCTCTTTCGGGTTTCTATCCCTCTATGCTCCCGAATTCCGATTTCCGGGGTATATTCGGGTTCATACTTTCTCTCTAATTTTATTCTTAGCCTAGTTGGATGTTTTGGACTCGAATACTCGAGTTCATTAGTGTCAGGTTTTGGTGTACCATTTATCCATCCTTTTATTGAATTAAATTCCTTTAATTCATTTTTAAGTAAAAGTCTCATTTCTCATTTCCTTATCTTTATTTATTTCTTTTATTTGCTGGATTTGTTTATTTATTTATTTATAGTATTTATTTTATTTATTATTTATTTATTTAATTATTGTTTTATGTTATGTTGGAAAATTCTCGGGTATTACACTTGAACAACCTGAATCAAAATACCATCGTTTACAGCATTGTTGTTGTTGTGAAGTCGAAACAACAAGGCATTGAGCTTCTTTTCTCTTTGGCACCCACTCTTTCTGAATTCTGATCTTTTTCTTTAAATCCTCACGAGGCCAAACCACTGGACGACCATCCATAAGATCACGAACTATTCTCATGCAAGTTTCAGCTGTATGGCCAGGGAGACTACAGTAAACACATTCCCTGCGTCGTTTAGATGATGTTGGCACATCTTGATAGGACAGTGAGCTTGACTCTGCATTAAGGTTTCCTCCACTAACAAACATTCTTTTTCTAGTAGAAGCTTGATTTTTATATCCAATTCCACTCATATCTTTATAGCTCTTCCCAATAGAAATAACTTCATCCAGTTTTCCTTTGCTCTTGACCGTCTTCTTCAAGTCAGCAATTTGATCTTTTAGATTTTCTAGCTCCTTCTGAAGAGATTCCTTATCCTTGGACAATGTAGAGTTATGAACTTTGAGCTCTTCATTTTCTGTCTTTAGGACACTTAGATCATTAACAGCTTTGACCTTCTCAGTCTCTTCTTTGTTAAGTGCCAGTTCAGTGTCAGAGAGTTGTTTCAACAACTTCTGATTTTTCAGAACAGCTTCATCAAACCCCTCTTTAAGTTCTTCATAAATTTCAACAAGTTCGGCATAAAGACTACCTAATTCACCTGAAACAATAGAAGAAATATCAGCAATTAATTGTATTGACTCAGGATTACCTTCCGAAGGAGTAGGACTAGCTTCTCTTGTCATGCATGCTACAACTTCTTCATCGTCACTGGATTGTTCATTTGAAGCTTCAACTTCTGATTCATCATCACTTAGGGTAGCTTGAAGTGCTTTCCCTTTCCTCTTCCTAGTTGTAGGACACTCCATTTTGACATGGCCTTTCCCATCACATTCAAAACACCTGATTTCATTGTCTTTCTCAGTATCTTCATCATCTCTTGACTTCTTAGGCTTCCGAAACATTCCATCAAATTTCTTCTCCTTTTTGAAACTCTGCACCTTGGTTGTTGACGGGTTGTCAGAACTTCGATGTTAACTTTTATTTGACTGGAACCTTTGAAAGCGTTTGTTCTGTAGCAACTTTGCAATTTTCTTGGAGAAAAAAAATACATCATCTTCAGTGATTTCTTCAACATCCTCCTCAGCTTTGAATGCAATGTTATTCTGGGATTTTTCAAATGCAAGATGATTCATCTCGTACATTTGCAAAATTCCCACCAATTCTCTAAGTGACATGGTCTTGATCTTCTCCACTTCTTCAAGGGCTGAAACTTTTCCAGAATATTTCTTTGAAATAGATCTAAGAAACTTTCTCACCAATTTTGGCCCTTCAAAAGTCATTCATAAGGCTGTGGCTTGATTAACAATGTCGATGAATCTTCCATAATATGTTGTAACATATTCATCATTTGTCATCCGTAGACTATCGAAGAGAGACTCAATTCGATGTAGCCTGGTAGATTTAACATCCTCTGAAACTTCGTGTTGAGTTTCCAAGAAATTACATGCTTCATAGGCGGTTGTGCAGTTGGCGATCATTCGGAATTGAGGTTCATCCATGGCACCACTAATGCGTTTAGGGCTGTGTAATTTGCTTACCTTGAATTCTTTTCATCCTGTGTCAATTCGGACTTCCTCGCTGGACGGATTTTTGGAGCTTCAGTCGATCCTTCAGGGGGTTTGTCTTCTCTGGTTGGATGTGTCCATGGCTCAAGAACTGAATCCCATACTTCTTCTCCTTGTGCTAGCAAATAATTCTTCATCCTTGCTTTCCAATATGCGTAATGTTTCCATCGAACAATGGTGGTCGTGCATTCGATGCTCCTTCTCGAATCATGATTCTTTAATCTTGAATGAATGGATTTTTCTCAGTTACGTTTGAGAATCAGCTCCGATACCAAATTGAAGGTCCCTTTTAACCAAGATTCAGTTTACGTCGTTATCGGAGTGTTGTAGCGTTGTGTGAATGGAAAGCAACAAGACCGCCAAAAATTTGTTGACCCAGTTCGGTTTTGCAACCTACATCTGGGGGATACCAATCCAGGCTATCTAGATGTAATACCCGAGAATTTTCCAACATAAAATAAATACAATAAATAAAATAAATACAATAAATAAATAAATTCATCAAATAAATAAATATAAGGAAATGAGAAATGAAATTTAACTTAAAAAGGAAGTAAATGAATTTAATTAAATAAAAGGAATTAAATAATGATAAATAAATTGTTACACGTGTACCCGACACCAATGGACTCGAAAACTTGAGTCCAAACATAAATTTAGATCCAAGAGAAATGACGATACGGAATAGGAACCCGAAGATGGCCCGGAAATTAGAATCCGGAAGCATAGAGGGATAGAAGTCCGAAAGAGAGAAGGAAAGGCACGATGGATCGCACGACCCGCCCGGACCGAAGTCCAAGCGTGGGCTGCGCGGTGGCCGCGCGGTGAAAGGGCAATTGGTGCGCCACGACCGCGCCACACGACAGATTCGACGGTTGCGAGATTCACTCGCCCGAATCCGGATTTTCCGACTTCGGTTGAACACCTTTCGCCTCAAGACTCACCAAGGCCGACCTTGGATGTCCCTAGGTCGTGTCTACCTATAAATAACCCCTCTTGAAAGCCCCGAACACTTTCCAAAACATCCATACTCCCTATACGTTCGAAAACCCTAATCCCGGAGTCGTCGGAGGCACGAAACCAAGGCGAGGACTGTCGTGGACGAATTCGGAAGATCTCTAACATCGTGGTAAGCTCCGATCCGATCCTTGTTCCATATACGATTCGAAAATGAATCCTAACTTCCTTCTTTTTCTTCTCTACACCCCGAATCGGATCTAGAACGAAGAACCCGACGAACGGAGAAGATAAACGGTGGACTGGAAGCCACGCCTCCGAAATCGACGTTCCCGGATGACTGGAAATCTGTAAGTTGACACTTACATGGTTTTGGAAGTAACTAAAACACTCACATCTAAAAGCTTAATCAAGAATTTCGAAAATCTGTCAACATGGGATTTTTACCGGCGCAGCGATTTTGTACGATTTTTCCGAACCCATAAAAGTCTTCAAACGAGAAAACTTAAAACACAAAATATGTTCCTAAGGCTTAGATCTATCTCCTGTAAAATTTTCAGAATTTTTCGTGATGATTTGGTTCTGAAATCAACCCAGAAACGAACTGCTTAAATTTGAATCTTGAAATTCTTGACAGAACTTAGGTCTGAACTTGATGACGTTTTTGACTAGGGTTCTAGGCCGATTTAGATCTTTAGCCGAACATGAAAGGTGTAGACAAATGTCTTAAAAAGGTCTCTGTAAAATTTTGTTAAGTTTGGAGTTGATTTGCTATGGTAGATATTGAAAATCTTGAACTGCTGTATGATAAATTCGGACAGATTAATGTTTCTACGAAAATCGATGTTTTTGACCTGTTTTGGTGTCTCGGATTGAAAAAGTTAAAACACAAAAGTTGTTCATCTCGGTGTTTCCGAGCCAGTGGTAAATGTTCAGAATTTTTGGATATGAATCTTATTTTAAATTAATTTTAGAGTAAACAGAGGTTTACCGGAGTCAAATCTTGAAATCTTGTTGAAACGATGGAATTAGCCTTTAGGGTTGAAACGAGTCGAAATCTCTTTTTAAATAAATTAAGTAAAATCAGAATTTTTGAAATAAATCCCCTTAAAAACTTGATAAATTAAAATTAGGGGTGAGTGCTCTGCAGGGTGCCCCCTAACTGCTTCACTTCGTGCCTTTATGGACGATGGTGACCCCGCGCGAAAATTGAGATATGATATTGCCAAAACAGCATGAGATATATGGCCTACCCTCTCGAGAATGTCCACATGGAATTCCCGAGGCTCCGGAGTGGTACTGGGTATGGCAGATACGGCTGCGGCCGCCGGTTTCCAGCTAAACTTGTCGAGACCGCGATGCAATCGTGAAACACTTGAAATTACTAAATCGGGGATGTAATGGGGAATTTAAATTAAATTAGATTATTTATCATTGTCGTTTAAATTGCTAAATGCTTTATTTAAATTAATTATGACTTTCATTTTGAATTAAGCTAAATGTATTATTGACTAGTGCCATGGAATAATTATGCAAATTGGTTAGATAACTAAATTGAATTATTTATGGCTTATTATCATGTTTTTATGTAAATATTAAATTAATGGCTTTTAAACCCTACGATCATGCATGTGTTAACTTACTCAGCAAGTTGTGCTGACCAAACCGTTTATTTTTCCTTTTCCTTACAGAGTATGTGGAACAAACATGAGCACGTTCATGCATGGGAGAATTATATTTTGCGAAACTTTATTTTTAAATTTTTACATTGGACTATAGAATAAACGGGCCTGTTTAACCCGTGTTTTGACCATGTCGGTCTTATTTACATTTCCGCTGCAATATACTTAAATATTATTTCCGCTGCATTATGATATTATTATTTTCGAATTTATATTGTATGGGTTGTTTACAAATGTTTTAAATATTTTAAATACTGAAATACCTAGCCTTGCATCTCTTTAGTAAGCCGGAGAAACCGTGTCTTACTAGGGAGGTGTGGCGGTGACATCCCGACCTGGGTGACCAAAAACCGGGGTGTTACAAGTTGGTATCAGAGCCCGGATATTTTTAAAACTATTATTTTTAAACCATTATTTTCAAATTATTATTTTTTAAACTACTATTTTTAAACCGTTAGTATTTATATTATTATTGTAGAAGCCCAAATTTATTATTTTAAAATTTCCTAGCCCAAAATTGTTTTTGAGCCCAAGTTACAATTATTTTTGACCCAATATACAGGTCCAATGATTTTAAATATTATTATGAAGCACTAATTCCATGGATTAAATTTTTTATTCTTTTTTTAAAAACCCATGGAAAAAAATATATATAGTGCATCAATTATTTTTGGGGGGAAATCATCATTTGCATTTGCATATTGCATTTCCTTAAAGAACCTAGAATCTTGGCAAATTTTAACTTAGAATCTCGGTGAAGTTAACCTAGAATCTTGGCGAATATTAACTTAGATCTTTTGCGTGCGCTAGATGGCTAGTCAAGATATGATGAACTTGATGATCAAAATGATGAACGCTCACTTTGACTCCCAACAAACCATAGAACAAATGAAAAATCGTATGGCTCAATTGGAGGCCAATCTGCACCACATGGGCAACTTAAGGGAGGCGGATCACCACCGCATAAACAAACTCGAACGCCAAGTCCAAACCCTCACTACGCAAAACATAATACTGAAGGAACACATCGATGCTCATGGACAGGACTTGAACACCATCTTTGACGATCTACTGCCGCCAAGTTCGGAGGAGGAAGACCCGGAGGAGGATCCCGCTACCCCACCAGAGGACGTCTTCAGACGCTAGGGACTCTATTTATAGTAGATACTATTTTGCTAGGAAAATATTTCTACTTTTGTATACCTTCTCGCTTGTACTAAAATTTCTTTTAAGGAAATAAAATGCCCGATTTATTTATAATAAATCGAAAAAAAAAATTCTGGACAGACCTATCCGAACCAAAAAAAAATCGAAAAAAATAAAATAAAATAAAATAAACCCAGAAGCGTACGGCGCTTCTTAGTTCGATCGAGCACCACGTGCGAAATTACAAACACATACACATTTATAAAAATTGTTTAGACTATATGTTAATTTCACAAGTCCTAATCCACCCTATTTGTAACAGAATGGCACCCAGAGGAAGAGGAAGAGCTCAACCCGCTCCCCAAACTACTACTGAAACCCCTCCAAATGTCACGGAACCGGCTCAACCTGTAGAGGAACAACCCCAAGGTGCGCAGGACGCCCCCGCACCGAACAATGTGGGCCATCGTCTTCGGACGATAGAAGAGGTTTTGATTGCGCTAGGAAATGCGCAAGTCAATCAAGGGCAAGCTGCGGCGGTGCCTCCGCCGCAGGCTCGCCCCAACTACTTGGCAATGGTGAATCCTTACCAGCCGCCCCACTACGCTGGTGAGGAGGATCCAGCTATACTGGAGGAGTGGATCCGAACCTTCGACAAGCTGCTGGGAGCAGTCAAATGTCCGGAAGGAGAGAGAGTGCACGTCGCTTCGTACTACTTGGGAGGCGAAGCGGACGACTGGTGGCAAGCGACTCAAGCCAAGCTGACTGAAGATGACGAGCCCTACTCGTGGGCAGAAATGATGGAACTGCTCAGGGATCGATTCTATCCCTTGAGTACTAAATCAGCAATGTATGAGGAATTCCTGTCGTTGAAGCAAGGAGGCCATAATGTGCAGGAGTACTACACTCGTTTCAAGGAGCTAGTAAGGTTCGCACCAAGGCTAGTACCCACGGATGCAGAGAAAGCACAAAAGTTTGAGATGGGACTGAACCTGTCTGTTCGCGAGGTGATCGCGGGGGTACACTACCCCGACCTGCAAGCTGTGTATGACCGCGCTGTGGCAGTGGTGCGTGTGCAACAACTGAAGAGAAGGGTGAGTGGGGAGTCCAGCAGGGGTCCCCAAGACAAGAGGAACCGGGACGCGAGAAGCGAGAACAACACGGGAAGGAACGAACAGCGGAGAGGGTCGAATAGGCCACAACAAACCAACAATGGGAGGAGGCTTAACCAAGAAGAACCGGTACCACCCTGCCCAAGATGTGGACGACCCCATCTGGCGAGGGGATGCCCTCAACAGGTCGCCTGTTTCCGATGTGGTCGAATGGGTCACATTCGTCGGGATTGCCGGACGAGGATCGAGAATATAACAAGGATGGAAGATTTGGTCATGGGGCCGGAGCAGCCTCAGAACCAAAACGGGCGGAACAGAAATAACCAGGGGTATAGACCCCCTCAAAACCAATTTAGGCCGCCGAATCAGAACCAGAATCAACGACCTCCGCCACCGCAGAATCAAAACCAACAGCAAAATCAGCAGCCGAATGCGAATCAGCAGGGCAACCAAGGACGCCCTATGGGGAGGCTCAACGTGGTTAACCAAGCGGACGTGCCTGCACAAGGAGAAGTGATGGCAGGTACATTTCTTGTTTTGAATACACCCCTTAGAGTTCTATTTGATTCTGGAGCTAGTTGTTCAATCATAGCATCAAGAATAGTGCCTGAGTTAGATCTACCTAAGTGCGAAAGAATTAGCTTAGGAATTCAATTGCCTTCTGGAGAAGTAGTATCTTGCTCTAAACGATATAACGGAATTCCTATAGTGATAAAGAACGTAGAATTCTTCGCGAACTTAGTAGAATTTAACTTAAGAGACTTTGACATCATACTGGGGATGGATTGGTTATCCCAGTATAAAGCGGTGATCGAATGCCAAAAACAAAAGATCACCCTGTCGAAAAGTAGGGGAAGGAGAGTTATCTTTTATTCTCAGCCCCCTAAGAGGAGCAACAAAATCGTTAGTGCCCTCAAACTAAGTAACTTGATGCGTAAGGGGTATGAGCTATATGCGTGCTACGTGCACAACCTTGAGGCGCAAGAGAACAAGGTTGACAGCATACCAGTGGTAAGAGAATACCCGAATGTGTTTCCTGAAGACATCCTGGGAATGCCACCTGAGAGAGATCTTGAGTTCACTATAGATCTCATCCCGGGCACAGAGCCTGTCTTAAAAGCTCCGTACCGGATGGCGCCATTGGAAATGAAGGAGTTAAAGGACCAACTCGAGGAGCTGTTAGGAAAAGGGTACATAAGGCCGAGTACGTCCCCTTGGGGAGCACCGGTTTTATTTGTTAAGAAGAAAGACGGAGGATTACGTCTTTGCATAGATTATCGAAGATTGAACCAAGTGACTATCAAGAATAAATACCCTTTGCCAAGAATAGAGGATCTATTTGATCAACTGAAGGGAGCTTCAGTATTCTCGAAGATCGATTTACAATCTGGGTATCACCAGTTGAGAATTGCCGAGAAAGACATCTCGAAGACGGCGTTTCGAACTCGATACGGCCACTACGAGTTCACAGTGTTATCCTTTGGGTTAACAAATGCTCCAGCCATGTTCATGAACCTCATGAACAATGTATTTTGAGAGCTGTTAGATCAGTGTGTAGTGGTGTTCATTGATGACATCCCGTTCTACTCGAAAAGCGAGGAGGAGCACGCCCAGCACTTGCACCAAGTGTTAGGCACCTTGCGGAAGAATCAGCTATACGGAAAGTTGTCCAAATGCGATTTTTGGTTGAAGGAGGTAGCATTTCTAGGACACATAGTATCCGCTGATGGAGTTTCAGTGGATCCGGCAAAAGTTTATGCCGTAACTGAATGGGCAACTCCAAAGAGCCAAACTGAGATAAGGAGTTTCCTTGGATTAGCCGGGTATTATAGACGGTTCGTGAAGGATTTTTCGAAAATCGCACGACATTTGACCCAGCTACTGAAGAAGGGAGTAAAATACGTGTGGACAGAGGCGCGTGAGAGTGCGTTTCAAGAGCTGAAGAAACGACTCATAACCACACCCGTATTGACGCTACCATCAGAGAATGGTGACTTCGAAGTTTACAGCGATGCTTCGAAGGAAGGTTTAGGTTGTGTCTTGATGCAAGACTCGAGAGTCGTAGCGTATGCATCACGCTAGCTAAAACCTCACGAGGAGAATTATCCGACACACGACCTGGAGTTGGCAGCGGTCGTTTTCGCTCTAAAGATATGGAGACATTATATTTATGGGCGGAAGTGTCGAAGGTGGTTGGAACATATTAAGGACTACGATTTGGAGATATCCTACCACGAGGGGAAGGCGAATGTGGTAGCCGATGCCCTAAGTCGGAAAACCCAACACGTGACAAACTCGTTAGTAATTCCGCCGACATTATACATGGAGTTGGCAAGATTGGATTTGGAACTTGTGCATCCGGGCACAGTGAGTGACACAATCAATGCCATGATCGTAGAAACTCCAATATTGGACGAAATTCGACTCGCTCAACCGGGTGACGCGAAATTGGAAAGGATAAGGGGATATATTGCCGAGGGGAAGGCAATAGGAATTGCTGTCCACTAGGATGGAAGCGTTCGCTTCAAAGGGAGATGGTGTGTGCCCCATAAATGTGCCGAGTTGAAGCGAAGGTTGATGGAGGAAGGGCACAACACGCCATACTCAGTGCATCCCGGAGGCGACAAACTTTACAAAGATCTAAAGAAGATCTATTGGTGGCCGGGAATGAAAAAGGAAGTGGCAGACTTCGTGGCGAAATGCCTCACCTGCCAAAGGGTTAAGGCAGTGAGACATAAACCCTTAGGGTTTCCAACTTGGAAGTGGGACAGCATCTCAATGGATTTTGTCTCGGGATTACCGCGATCACCTAAAGGCATGAATAAGATTTGGGTGATTGTGGATAGGCTAACGAAGACAGCCATATTTATCCCGATGAAGGACACGTGGACTATGGACCAATTGGCCCGAGCCTACGTTGATAATGTGGTACGACGACATGGAGTACCACATGACATCATTTCCGACAGAGACAGTAGATTTGTCTCTCACTTTTGGACGGAGTTACAAAAAACTCTCGGTACTCAAATCAAAATGAGCACCGCATTCCACCCGATGACAGATGGTCAAACCGAGAGAACAATCCAAACACTAGAAGACATGCTGAGAGCATGCGTGTTGGAATTTAAGGGAAATTGGGAATCCCATTTACCCTTAATCGAATTTTCTTATAATAATAGCTACCATGCTAGCATTGGCATGGCACCATTCGAGGCGTTGTATGGACGAAGGTGCCGAAGCCCGTTGAGCTGGGAAGAAAACGATAAGTCGGTGGTAGTGGGACCGCAACTTATCGAAGACATGGCTCAACAAATCAGGGTGATTCAAGGAAAAATGAGAGCCGCTCAAGACTGTCAGAAGAGTTACGATGACGTGAGACGACGAGACCTAGAATTTCAAGTGGGAGATAGGGTCATGCTAAAGATATCACCCATGAAGGGGGTGATGCGGTTTGGCAAACGAGGAAAGTTGAGTCCTCGATACATAGGACCTTACGAAATTCTAGAACGAGTCGGAAATTTGGCCTACCGACTGGCTTTACCGCCACAACTAGATCGAGTTCATAATGTTTTCCATGTCTCACAACTAAAGAAGTATGTGCCGGACCCGACACATGTACTTCAACCAGATGTAATCAAACTCGATGAGGATCTGACTTATGAAGAAGTCCCAGTGCGAATTCTGGACACTAAGGAGCGAGTAACGAGGAACAAAACCGTCAAAATGATCAAGGTTCTTTGGTCGAACCACGAAAGTGAGACGGCAACTTGGGAGGTAGAATCCGACATGAGAGAGCGCTATCCGACACTGTTCCAAACCGACACCGACACAGTTATGGGGACATAACTGCAATCTTAAGGGGGAGAGGATGTCACATTGTGCAACATCCGTATTTTACCATGTATTTTTCGTGCATTTTTGTAAACAAGCAAACAAATTCAAATTGTTTGAACTAAGTTATGGGTTGATCCCTTCACGGGGTACGTAGGCAGCTTAGAAGTTTTAATTCTAAGTTCAGTCATAAAATAATAAAACCACCAAAAAGACCTCAGCACGGGAGAAGCCGAAACACAACTTCGAGGACGAAGTTGATTCTTAAGGAGGGTAGACTGTAATACCCGAGAATTTTCCAACATAAAATAAATACAATAAATAAAATAAATACAATAAATAAATAAATTCAGCAAATAAATAAAGATAAGGAAATGAGAAATGAAATTTAACTTAAAAAGGAAGTAAAGGAATTTAATTAAATAAAATGAATTAAATAAAGATAAATAAATTGTTACACGTGCACCGGATACCAATGGGCTCGAAAACTCGAGTCCAAACATAAATTTAGATCCAAGGGAAATGACGATACGGAATAGAAACCCGAAGATGGCCCGGAAATCGGAATCCGGGAGCATAGAGGGATAGAAGTCCGAAAGAGAGGAGGAAAGGCACGACGGATCGCACGACCCGCCCAGACCGAAGTCCTTGCGTGGGCCGCACGGTGGCCGCGCGGTGGAAGGGCAATTGGCGCGCCACGACCGCGCCACACGACAGATTCGCCGGTTGCGAGATTCACTCGCCCGAATCCGGATTTTCCGACATCGGTTGAACACCTTTCGGCTCAAGACTCACCAAGGCCGACCTTGGACGTCCCTAGGTCGTGTCTACCTATAAATAATCCCTCTTGAAAGCCCCGAACACTTTCCAAAACATCCATACTCCCTATACGTTCGAAAAGCCTAATCCCGGAGTCGTCGGAGGCAAGAAACCAAGGCGAGGACTGTCGTGGATGAATTCGGAAGATCTCTAACGTCCTGGTAAGTTCCGATCCGATCCTTGTTCCATATACGATTCGAAAATGAATCCTAACTTCCTTCTTTTTCTTCTCTACACCCCGAATCGGATATAGAACGAAGAACCCGACGAACGGAGAAGATAAACGGTGGACTGGAAGCCACGCCTCCGAAATCGACGTTCCCGGACGACTGGAAATCTGTAAGTTGTCACTTACATGGTTTTGGGAGTAACTAAAACACTCACATCTAAAAGCTTAAACAAGAATTTCGAAAATCTGTCAACATGGGATTTTTACCGGCGCAACATTTTGTACGATTTTTCCGAACCCTTAAATTCTTCGAACGAGAAAACTTAAAACATGAAAAATGTTCCTTAGGCTTATATCTATCTCCTGTAAAATTTTTAGAATTTTTCATGATTATTTGGTATCTGAAATCAACCCGGAACCGAACTGCTTAAATTTGAATCTTGAAATTCTTGACAGAACTCAGGTCTGAACTTGATGACGTTTTTGACTAGGGTTCTATGCTGATTTAGATCTTTAGCTGAACATGAAAGTTGTAGAAAAATGTCTTAAGAAGGTCTCTGTAAAATTTCGTTAGGTTTGGAGTTGATTTGCTATGGTAGATCTTGAAAATCTTAAACTGCTGTATGATAAATTCGGATAGATTAATATTTCTATGAAAATCAATGTTTTTGACCTGTTTCGGTATCTCGGAGTGAAAAAGTTAAAACATGAAAGTTGTTCATCTCGGTGTTTAAGAGTCAGTGGTAAATTTTCAGAATTTTTGGACTTGAATCTGATTTTAAAATAATTTTAGAGTAAACAGCGATTTACCAGAGTCAAATCTTGAAATCTTGTTGAAACGATGGAATTAGCCTTTAGGGTTGAAACGAGTCGAAATCTCTTTCTAAATAAATTAAGTGAAATCAGAATTTTTGAAATAAATCCCCTTACAAACTTGATAAATTAAAATTAGGGGTGAGTGCTCTGCATGGTGCCCCCTAACTGCTTCACTTCGTGCCTTTATGGACGATGGTGACCCCGCGCGAAAATTGAGATATGATATTGCCAAAAAGGCATGAGATATATGGCCTACCCTCTCGAGAATGTCCACATGGTTTCCGGCTAAACTTGTCGAGATCGCGATGCAATCGTGAAACACTTGAAATTACTAAATCGGGGATGTAATGGGGAATTTAAATTAAATTAGATTATTTATCATTGTCGTTTAAATTGCTAAATGCTTTATTTAAATTAATTATGGCTTTCATTTTGAATTGTGCTAAATGTATTATTGACTAGTGCCATGGAATAATTATGCAAATTGGTTAGATAACTAAATTGAATTATTTATGGCTTATTATCATGTTTTTATGTAAATATTAATTAATGGCTTTTAAACCCTACGATCATGCATGTGTTAACTTACTCAGCAAGTTGTGCTGACCAAACCGTTTATTTTTCCTTTTCCATACAGAGTATGTAGAACAAACATGAGCACGTTCATGCATGGGGGAATTATATTTTGCGAAACTTTATTTTTAAATTCTTACATTAGACTATAGAATAAACGGGCCTGTTTAACCCGTGTTTTGACCATGTCGGTCTTATTTACATTTCCGCTGCAATATTATACTTAAATATTATTTCCGCTGCATTATGATATTATTATTTTCGAATTTATATTGTATGGGCTGTTTGCAAATGTTTTAAATATTTTAAATACTGAAATACCTAGCCTTGCATCTCTTTAGTAAGCCGGAGAAACCGTGTCTTACTAGGGAGGTGTGGCGGTGACATCCCGACCTGGGTGACCAAAAACCGGGGTGTTACACTAGACTAAGAGGAACCAAAAACTCTACAGACTTCAACCTAGATTCAAACTAGAATCAGACTCAACCCTAGACGAACTATCTAGATGAACTCCATTGTTAAGACTCCCCCTCAACAATGGCCTGCAGGAACACCTCCTGATCCGAATCTCCAGAATCTCCTTGAATCTGATCTTGTTCGTTCTTCTTCTTTGATACACCTGAATCTTCTTCTCCAGACTTTTACAATAAGCGCAGATCAATTACAACTCAAGTTCTTCAATGCATAACAATCTTGAAAAACTATCTCTCTTGAAGACTCAAGAACAGAGAAAAACTCTCAAGACATATACAGTAAATATCTAAACAATGAATTCTCAATCTCTATCATACAAATCATTAATTCCAGTCGAGTCTGGTAACTGTCGTCGTCAAGGCAATGTGCTAACACCTGTGTTAACATCTCAATGAAACGTACAGGTTATAAAGTTCTAACAATGTATTAACACATTTCATATGAGTGTATCTTACATTAATGTAATGAGCCTTACTTATAGGCAATATTCCCACAATACTGAGCAAGCTTAGGCGGCTATGTAACGCCCCGAATATTCAAACCTGATTTTCGCAAGCATTACCGCCGTACTAACTATCCTAAACTAGTGGCCAGCTAATTTAAAACAGCTAGTACAAGGCTGAGCAAAACCTAAAGTGATAATCTGATTAATCCATTTTAATGCAGAAGCTAGAATAAAATAAACACATAGGCACATGGAAAAAGGTCTCAACAATAACCATAAAACAATATTAACAAACTACCCGGGCTACAAGCCTCACAAATAGCATAAACAACATGCCAATATCTCAAACAGGGCTACCAGCCCAAATCAGTAGATCACATAAGGCCACCGGCCGACTGAATGTAAATCCTAGGCTCACAGGCCTCATCTAGTCAATAATCCAATCATAATATCAAAACAATAGAGTATCAAATAAACACATAAGATAAAATGAATATGCAGGTCCTATCTATGTGATCTCTCAACCCCAAACTCAATCATGCTCCAGCGCCTCCAGCAGGATCTATAAAACAGACAAAAGCAAAGGGAGTCAGTACAACGTATTGAGCAAGGCTACGTGCCGGGGAGTAAGGGATAAACATAACAACAAGAATAAATAATAATAATAATAATAATAATAATAATAATAATAATAATAATAATAATAATAATAATAATAATAATAATTAAAAGCATGAATAACATGACAGAATATAAATAGAGCAATTAACCATCACACCGTCCCATACCGGTGCTTCAACTAAAATCATACAATTTATGCACGTGATGCATGGCCTAACATACACCTATCTATCCTATATGCACATGCAAATGAATATGCCTAGCCGACACCTAAAAACTCGGGCGGTATGAACGCACGGGTGAGGATATCATCAACTCCAACCCGTTACAGGGTACCAAACACCATCCCCGCAGGGACCACAGGCATCACAACCCAAATCATACACCCCGAAGGGCCAGCGGCATCACAGCCAATAATCACAGGCTTAACAGCCAATAATCCACCCCGAAGGGCCATCGGGACTCAACAACACCCATGAAGGCTGCCCGATCAATCGTAACATAACTATCAATTCCAATGCAATAACATGCGTATGTAGAATACCATAATGTTCAAGTACCTAATCACTAGGTTCACCTGCTTCTCAATACATAAAGAACTCAAAACATAGCTCATAGGCTAAGGCATCAACGATAAAATACAATAATCAATATATAATTAGTGATATCAGGATTCAACAATATAACCCTTCAACTCACAATCAATCCTAACCAAATTTCCATGATACAATTAATTAAACTCTCTAACAATGCCCCTGTACACCACCATTAAACAAGCATGTTTATATATATAAAAACACACTATGACTGGAGCCACTCTACTACCTCGATTAAATAAAATAAATTTGCTAATCACCATATCAATAACAAGAATTGTGAAATGAACTCACGTGCACTACATAGCTAAGGAAGAAAGTCAACTGAACTTGTCCTATTTACAAGGGATTAAAATAGTTACTCGGTACACAATATACATTTTTCAAATCAAACTGTTGACACTGAAAGCCACCCTATTATACTGGTAAATGGCGTATGGCTTTCTTGAAACCAGAATAAATACCAATTATTGGTTTAACGCAAGAAAAGATCCACCCCACTCCACACACGCCCTCTGGGATACTCACAGTGGAGAAAAACAAACGCAACACAGCACACCGCGGCTCATGAACGACATTCGATAATCCATTAATCAAAAGAAATATGCAAGTATAATCATTGCCGGGAATCCCCCCAATACCCCCAAACACGTAATTCAAGCATACAAATCCCTTGCCTGTTATCTTCCAACGATTAAACAGCTCCGGAATGCCCAAATTTGAGTCTGATCGGCCAAAACAACTCACAACCTTAACATTTATAAAACCTCTCCAAATCACTACCAAATCGAACGAGATAAAAATTACAACGAAGAAGATGACGAGAGAAAGCACTTACTAGCAACCAATTAAACGATTTCTCAAGAAACGCGATGATTTGAGCGGAATGAAATCCTCTCCAAAACCCCTTCTCCTCTCGGTCGACTACCCCTTTCTCTCTACCGTTTCCTTCCAACTTTTACAAAATCTGAAAAATGGCCCCCATTTAACTTTCCCATGGTTAAATAATTGCAAAAAGGCCCCAACTGTAACACCGCGGTGGTCACCCAAGTCGGGATGTGTAACACCCCGGTTTTTGGTCACCCAGGTCGGGATGTCACCGCCACATCTCCCTAGTAAGACACGGTTTCTCCGAGCTTATTAAAGAGATGCAAGGCTAGGTATTGCAGTATTTAAAACATTTAAAGCATTCAAAATAGCCCATACAATATAATTCGAAAATAATAATAGCATAGCGCAGCGGAAATATTTAGTTTAGTACAGTATCGCAGCGGAAAATATAAAAAGGGCCGACATGGCCAAAACACGGGTTAAACAGGCCCGTTCATAATATAGTCTAAGTACGAAATTTAAAAGCAAAATAACAATCCCCAAAATCCCATGCATGATTCGTGCTCATACAGGCTCATTCACATATTCTGTAAAGAAAGGTATAAAAATGGTTTTGGTCAGCAAAATTTGCTGAGTAAGTTAACACATGCATGATCGTAGGGTTTAAAAGCCATCAATTTAATAATTTAACAAAAGCATGATAATAACATAATATTTAATTTCATCTAATCCATATCCAATAGCATAATTTATCTCAGGCTATATTTAACAACACATGTCACATGGTTCAAGATAATAGCCATAATTTAAATAAAGCATTTAAATAATTTAATTTGACAACAATATCATTTAATCTAGTTTAATTTAATTTAGAATCCCCATTACATTCCCGATTTGGTATTTCAAAGTTTCACGATAAAAATCGCGATGTCAACAAGTTTAGCCGGTAGCCCGGCGGCCGCAGCCGTATCAGCCATACCCAGTACCACTCCGGAGCCTCGGGAAACCCATACGGATATTCACGAGAGTGTAGGCTCTATATTTCGCCATTTTGGCAATATCACATTTCAAGTATAGCGCGCGGGGTCACCATCGTCCATTACGGCACGAAGTGAATCGTTAGGGGGCACCCTGCAGAGCACTCACCCCTAATTTTAATTTATCAACTTTGTAAGGGGATTTAGTTTTTAAAATCTGCCTTCCAATGTATTAATTTAGAAACAGTATCTCAATTCGTTTCAACCCTAAAGGTTAATTCCATGTTTCAACAAGATTTCAAAATTTCGTTTCGGTAAATCACAGTTTACTCCAAAATTCGTCTAAAATCAGATTTAATTCCAAAAATTCCAAAATTTCATATCTGACTCGGAAACATCAAGATCTACAACTTTCGTGTTTTAACTTTTTCAATCCGAGATACCTAAGTAGGTCAAAATCGCCAATTTTCGCATAACAAGAAATCTGTCCGAGTTTAACATGTCACAGTTTAAAGATTTCAAATTCTAACATATCAATTCAACTCCAAACTTAATGAAATTTGACAGGGATCATCTTAAGACATTTATCTACAATTTTTATGTTTGGCCAAAGATCTAAAACAGCCTAGATCCTATGTCAAAAACGAGATCAAGATCATTCCTATGTTCTGTCCAAGATTTCAAGATCTAGAATCAAACAGTTCGGTTTCAACGGGTTTTCACATATCAAATCAGCTCCAAAAATTCTCAAATTTATACAGTAGCTAGGTCTAAGTCTTAGGAACGTTTTTCGTGTTTTAAGTTTTTCCGTTTGAGTTCGTTTTAAGGGTCGGAAAAATTCACCAAATCTGTTGCGTCGGTAGAAAAACAAAAGTGGACAGATTTATGGTTCTTGTTGAATCTTTTAGGTTTCGAATGTTTTACAATCTCCCAAAACCATGTAAGGTTAACTTACAGTGTCTATGAACGTCGGGAATGTCCAATTCGGAGGCGTGGCTTCCAGATCACCGTTTCTCCTCTCCGTTCGTCGGGTTCTACGATCTAGATTCGATACGGGGGTGTAGAAAGAAAAAGGAGATGATTAGGATTCATTTTTGAATCGTTTATTGAATAAAGATTGGACCGAGACTTACCACGACTATGGAGATCTGTAGAGAAACTCGTCCAACAGCGTTCGTCTTGGTTTCGTGCCTCCGACGACTCCGGATTTAGGGTTTCGAACGTATAGGAGATTGTAGGGTTTTTGTAAACTTGTTTGGGGCTCCCAAGGGGCTTATTTATAGAATTCTTAATCACTAGGGCGTCCACAACCGACCTAAAGGTCTGGAGTCGAGAGATGTTCAACCGAAAGTCGAAAAATCCGCGTTCGGGCGAGAGATTCACGCAACAAACGAATCTGTGGGGTGGCGCGGCCGTGGCGCGCTGAACCACCTTCACCGCGCGGCCACCGCGCCGACTTCGCCTGGACTTCGGTCCGGGCGGGTCGTGCGATCCGTCGTGCTTTTCCGCCTCTCTTTCGGGTTCCTATCCCTCTATGCTCCCGAATTCCGATTTCCGGGGTATATTCGGGTTCATACTTTCTCTCTAATTTTATTCTTAGTCTAATTCGATGTTTTGGACTCGAATACTCGAGTTCATTAGTGTCGGGTTTTGGTGTACCATTTATCCATCCTTTTATTTAATTAAATTCCTTTAATTAAGTAAAAGTCTCATTTCCTTATCTTTATTTATTTCTTTTATTTGCTGGATTTGTTTATTTATTTATAGTATTTATTTTATTTATTATTTATTTATTTAATTACTGTTTTATTTTATGTTAGAAAATTCTCGGGTATTACAGTCTACCCTCCTTAAGAATCAACTTCGTCCTCGAAGTTGTGTTTCGGCTTTTCTCGTCTCGCGCTAAGGTCTTGTGTTTGTTTTATTATGTTGTGACTGAACTTAGAATTAAAACTTCTAAGCTGCCTACGTACCCGGTAAAGGGATCAAGCCATAACGTAGTTCAAAAGTTTACAAAAATGCACGAAAAATTAGGGGGTATGACATCCTCTCCCCCTTAAGATTGCAGTTATGTCCCCATAACTGTGTCGGAATCGGTTTGTAACAATGTCGGGTATCGTTCCCTCATATCGGATTCTACTTCCCAAGTTGCCGTCTCACTTTCGTGGTTTGACCAAAGAACCTTGATCATTTTGATGGTTTTGTTCCTCGTTACTCGTTCCTTAGTATCGAGAATACGCACTGGGACTTCTTCGTAAGTCAAATCTTCATCGAGCTCAATTATCTCCGGTTGAAGTACATGTGTCGGGTCCGGCACATACTTCTTTAGTTGTGAGACATGGAAGACATTATGAACTCGATCTAAGTGTGGCGGTAAAGCCAATCGGTAGGCTAGAGTTCCGACTCGTTCTAGAATTTCGTAAGGTCCTATGTATCGAGGACTTAACTTCCCTCGTTTGCCAAAGCGCATCACCCCCTTCATGGGTGATATCTTTAGCATGACCCTATCTCCCACTTGAAATTCTAGGTCTCGTCGTCTCACGTCGGCATAACTCTTTTGACGGTCTTGTGCGGCTTTCATCTTCCCTTGGATCACTTTAATTTGTTGAGCCATGTCTTCGATAAGTTGTGGTCCCACTACCACGGACTTATCGTTTTCTTCCCAGCTCAAAGGGCTTCGGCACTTTCGTCCGTACAATGCCTCGAAAGGTGCCATGCCGATACTCGCATGGTAGCTATTATTATAGGAAAACTCAATCAAGGGTAAATGAGATTCCCAATTTCCTTTGAATTCCAACACGCATGCCCTCAGCATGTCTTCTAGTGTTTGGATTGTCCTTTCGGTTTGTCCATCCGTCATCGGGTGGAATGCGGTGCTCATTTTGATTTGAGTACCGAGAGCTTTTTGTAACTCCATCCAGAAATGAGAGACAAATCTACTATCTCTATCGGAAATGATATCATGTGGTACTCCATGACGTCGTACCACATTATCAATGTAAGCTCGGGCCAATTGGTCCATAGTCCACGTGTCTTTCATTGGGATAAATATGGCTGTCTTCGTTAGCCTATCCACAATCACCCAAATCTTGTTCATGCCTTTAGGTGATCGGGGTAATCCCGAGACAAAGTCCATTGAGATGCTATCCCACTTCCAACTTGGAATCTCTAGTGGTTGCATTAATCCTAAGGGTTTATGTCGCACTGCCTTAACCTTTTGGCAGGTGAGACATCTCGCTACGAAATTTGCCACTTCCTTCTTCATTCCCGGCCACCAATAGATCTTCTTCAGATCTTTGTATAGCTTGTCACCTCCGGGATGTACGGAATATGGCGTGTTGTGCCCTTCCTCCATCAACCTTTGCTTCAACTCGGCACATTTAAAAGGCACACACCATCTACCTTTGAAACGAATGCTTCCATCCTCGTGGACAGCAAATCCTATTGCCTTTCCTTCGGCAATATACCCTTTTATCTTCTCGAGTTTCGGATCGCCCGGTTGAGCGAGTCGAATCTCGTCCAATATTGGAGTTTCTACGACCATGGCATTGACCGTTTCTCTCACTGTGCCATGATGCACAAGTTCTAACTCCAATCTTGCCAAATCCATGTACAATGCCGGCGGAATTACCAACGAGTTTGTCACGTGTTGGGTTTTCCGACTTAGGGCATCGGCTACCACATTCGCCTTCCCCTCGTGGTATGCTATCTCGAAATCGTAGTCTCTGATAAGTTCCAACCACCTTCGCTGTCTCAAATTCAACTCCTTTTGAGTGAATATATATTTCAAGCTCTTGTGGTCGGTGAACATTCGACACTTCCGCCCATAAAGATAATGTCTCCATATCTTTAGAGCGAAAACGACCGCTGCCAACTCCAGGTCATGTGTCGAATAATTTTCCTCGTGAGGTTTTAGTTGGCGTGATGCATAGGCTACGACTCTCGAGTCTTGCATCAAAACACAACCTAAACCTTCCTTCGAAGCATCGCTATATACTTTGAAGTCACCATTCTCTGATGGTAGTGTTAATACAGGTGTGGTTGTGAGTCGTTTCTTCAGCTCTTGAAACGATGTCTCACATGCTTCGGTCCACTCGTATTTTGCTCCTTTCTTAAGTAGCTGAGTCAAAGGACGTGCAATCCTTGAAAAGTCCTTTACAAATCGTCTATAATATCCGGCTAATCCAAGGAAACTCCTTATTTCCGTTGGACTTTTCGGAGTTGCCCATTCAGTTACGGCAGAAACCTTTGCCGGATCCACTGATATTCCATCAGCGGATATTATGTGTCCGAGAAATGCTACTTCTTTCAGCCAGAAGTCACATTTGGACAATTTGCCGTATAGCTTATCGAGTAAACAGTAGAAGGTAAAAAAAAAAATAAAAAAAAAACAACTTTTGAGGCTCGCGCGGTGCCCGCGCGGCGGCGCGCGGCGACCGCGCGGCCATGGCAGTTCGAGCAAAAGGGCTCGCGCGGAGCGCGAGTCATTCCGCCCCATTCCCACTTCCGAGACTTCTCCTAGTTTTCTCTCAAATTCGTCCTCCCATCCCCCGATTCTCTCATTCCCAGCTTCGATTTTCCTTTGCAAGGTATGCGTCTACTACTTCTATTTGTCAATTTCAGATTTTATGTCTTGTTTAGCCTTAATCTTTGGGCGAATTTCAAAATTAGGGTTTAGAGACAAGAATTGGGGGTTTGTTGTTTTTAGACTTAATTTATGCAATTAGCGAGTTTGGGCGATACTTGGTGTTATTTTTGTTGATTAGGAAGTATTTGTGCCACAATGCATGCCTAGTTTGAGGAAGTTTTACTAGATTCCATATTTTAAGGAAAGCATGAATTTCCCGATTTGTATTGGTATTGTGGGCATGCGGATGAGTTCGTTGTCGTCAATTTGTGCCCTATTATGATGATAAGTTATTGTCTAAGCCATTGGTTTGTTTTGGGGACGTTCCCCATGTGTTTACAAGTAAACTTTGGTCTTGATTTATTGCGCACTCAACGTGTTCGACGAAATGTCCCAAGGGGGTTTGGGACTTTTCTAGACATAGTCTTGGTTTGGTTATCCTCTTGATCGCTCGTGTTAGGGCTCCCACTTCATGTTCTCGTGTTTTCTAGATTATGCTTCGTGTAATCGCCGTGTGGGATTTATCCTTACATTTGGTATTGGTTTGATATTTGCAGGATGCTGCTTTTTCTGTGGATTGTTTTGGCGTCACTCATGTGTCCCCCGAGGACCAGGAGACGAGTTGCTCAGCGCGATGAGGCTGGTCCTAGCACTGCCGCTCCGGCGATGTCTGATTTTGACGAGAGCGAGTCTGAGGAGGACGAGGAGCAGCGGGGCCCTAAGCTCAGGGGTCTCCCCGACGAGGTGCGTCCCCGTCGACACGACAGATATCGGTTCGCTACTATGGCCTCCCAGGAGTTCTACTTCGACGAACTTCGTCGAAACAGGTCTTATGTCCCGGAGAGAGGCATATATCCTCGCCATATGGACGACGACAGGGTTAGTCCAGTTTTGGGTCTTCTTCAGTGGACTGGGCTTGCGCGCCATCCCGAGGGCGTCGCTTCCGGGTACTTAGCTATGGAGGTCATTGCCAACATTGGCGGTCTCGGGGAGAACAGTGACTTGTCTCAAGTCTGGGTTCGGGGTCGCCATCTAGATTTATGTGCTCGGGCGATCAACGTCTACTTTGGCCTTCCTGACGACGGCGTGTTCCGGCCACAGCCTGAGGGTCGTATACCCCCGCCTGCGTGGGGCGTTTTATGCACCTTGACGGCTCCTCTGCTCGAGCATGATCACGAGCTGAGGTTGACGACGATGGACTCTCCGTGGCGCGAGCTAGCTCAGATATGGTTAGGCCGTGTCCGGCCGATCACCCGGAGCCACATTGTTATCGACCACGTCTATGAGACCATCTGCTTTCTCGCCCGGGGTGGTAGGGTGAATGTTGGGGCTTGTATCGCGGACAACCTGAGGGGTATGCGCCGAGGACGAGGAAGCAGGGTGATTACCCATGTTCATCTTATTTGCGGCATGTGTGCGGCTCAGGGGATCTGTACGTCACCAGAGACGGATCCTTACGAGCTATCCGCTGGCGGCCACTACCGTATCCCTAGCTACGCCCCTCGACGCAGTGCTCTTCGACGTGGGGCTCCTCCGGCTGTCCTTCGCCCGGAGCCCAACAGTGATGGTTTGATTTTAGTTGTTCCTCCTGAGCAGCCACCTCCGCCTCCCGAGGTTCCCCAGCAGGGTGCGGAGATGCCGCAGATAGTTCAGATGCTGCAGGGTATGCAGCTTAGTATGGATGCGGGGTTCGCTCGTATGGATGCTGGGTTTGCAGCCGGGCAGGCTCGCTACGACGCTCTGGACGCCAGGATGGACCTGTACCAGGCTCGCATGGATATGATCACTGCGAGACAGCTGGAGCAGTAGGCCTCCATGACCGATATGTACGCCTACATGCGTCAGATGGACGAGTATATGCGTCGTCAGTTCCCGCCTCCCGACCAGTGATCCTTTGTTTCCGCATTTCCATCTAGGCTTGCTGTAGTAGTGTTTTATTTAGTTGTTTTCTTATGGACTGTACAAGGATGATCTTGCTGATTATGTTTCGCAGTTTATGTTCCCGCTGTATCCTTGTTGACTGATTTGACTGTTATCATTTAGAGAAAATGCGATGGAACTGTTCCGTTTTTTTTTTTTTTTTATAAAAATTTTTGGCTGAAGAATTCCAAAAAAATCAACTTGCATTTTATTCCTTTAAAAGAAATTTAATACAAGTAATAGGATGCGCAAAATAAATATACTATCTAGGATAAAGTATCTAAAAGATCTCCGCGTCCTCTGGCAGAGTAGCGGGGTCTTCCATAGGATCATCCTCATCAGAGACCTGGCCGGTGCCCAAAGGTCCATGAAACACTGGGGATGGTGGATCGACGGCTTCCGGAACTGGGTCCGGTGTCTCCTCCGGATGGTTCTCCACGGGGCTCGGGTTTTGCGATGGGCGGACCATGTGGGGCCAGAGCCCAAGGGTTCCGTAGCGTCCATGGATAAGGCCGGATGGGCTCTCTACTGGGGGTGTTGGGCTTCGTGGTCCCATCAAGTGGTCCTCCACAGGGCTATATGGTACTACTATATCAGTGAGGTCAAGCAGGTCCGACCCTAGATCCTCAACTCTATCTATCACAGCATCGCTTCGTTCGGTGAGTTTTTGCACTTGAGTTTCTAAGTCTTTTATGCGATCTTGATCAGCGGCTCTCAAGTTCAGAAAGTGCCGGAGGTCAGCTTCCCTTAAGTCTCCCATTTGGTGCAGATTTGCCTCCAAGTGAACGATACGATTTTTCATTTGTTGTATGGTTTGTTGGGTGTCAAGGTGAGCGTTCATCATCTTGATCATCAACTGCATCATATCTGGACTAGCCATCTAGCGCAAGCAAGAGATCTAAGTTAATATTCGCCAAGATTCTAAGTTCGAGTTTCCAAAATTCTAAGTTCAAGTTTCGCCAAGATGCTAAGTTCAAGTTTCGCCAAGATTCTAAGTTCAAGTTTCGCCAAGATTCTAAGTTCAAGTTTCGCCAAGATTCTAAGTTCAAGTTTCCAAGATGCTAAGTTCATAGCCGAGATGCGACATGCATATGCAAATGATAGTTCCCCCCAATAATAATTTAATACACCATATATTTTTCCATGGGTTTTAAAATAAAGAATTAAAAATTCTTCCATAGAAATAATACTTTAAAATTTAAAATAATAGTCAAAATATTAATAGTAGTTTAAAAATAATAATGGTTTAAAAATAATAGTTTAAAAATAGCCGGGCTCTGATACCAACTTGTAACACCCCGGTTTTTGGTCACCCAGGTCGGGATGTCACCGCCACATCTCCCTAGTAAGACACGGTTTCTCCGAGCTTACTAAAGAGATGCAAGGCTAGGTATTGCAGTATTTAAAACATTTAAAGCATTCAAAATAGCCCATACAATATAATTCGAAAATAATAATAGCATAGCGCAGCGGAAATATTTAGTTTAGTACAGTATCGCAGCGGAAAATATAAAAAGGGCCGACATGGCCAAAACACGGGTTAAACAGGCCCGTTCATAATATAGTCTAAGTACGAAATTTAAAAGCAAAATAACAATCCCCAAAATCCCATGCATGATTCGTGCTCATACAGGCTCATTCCACATATTCTGTAAAGAAAGGTATAAAAATGGTTTTGGTCAGCAAAATTTGCTGAGTAAGTTAACACATGCATGATCGTAGGGTTTAAAAGCCATCAATTTAATAATTTAACAAAAGCATGATAATAACATAATATTTAATTTCATCTAATCCATATCCAATAGCATAATTTATCTCAGGCTATATTTAACAACACATGTCACATGGTTCAAGATAATAGCCATAATTTAAATAAAGCATTTAAATAATTTAATTTGACAACAATATCATTTAATCTAGTTTAATTTAATTTAGAATCCCCATTACATTCCCGATTTGGTATTTCAAAGTTTCACGATAAAAATCGCGATGTCAACAAGTTTAGCCGGTAGCCCGGTGGCCGCAGCCGTATCAGCCATACCCAGTACCACTCCGGAGCCTCGGGAAACCCATACGGATATTCACGAGAGTGTAGGCTCTATATTTCGCCGTTTTGGCAATATCACATTTCAAGTATAGCGCGCGGGGTCACCATCGTCCATTACGGCACGAAGTGAATCGTTAGGGGCACCCTGCAGAGCACTCACCCCTAATTTTAATTTATCAAGTTTGTAAGGGGATTTAGTTTTTAAAATCTGCCTTCCAATGTATTAATTTAGAAATAGTATCTCAATTCGTTTCAACCCTAAAGGTTAATTCCATGTTTCAACAAGATTTCAAAATTTCGTTTCGGTAAATCACAGTTTACTCCAAAATTCGTCTAAAATCAGATTTAATTCCAAAAATTCCAAAATTTCATATCTGACTCGGAAACATCAAGATCTACAACTTTCGTGTTTTAACTTTTTCAATCCGAGATACCTAAGTAGGTCAAAATCGCCAATTTTCGCATAACAAGAAATCTGTCCGAGTTTAACATGTCACAGTTTAAAGATTTCAAATTCTAACATATCAATTCAACTCCAAACTTAATGAAATTTGACAGGGATCATCTTAAGACATTTATCTACAATTTTTATGTTTGGCCAAAGATCTAAAACAGCCTAGATCCTATGTCAAAAACGAGATCAAGATCATTCCTATGTTCTGTCCAAGATTTCAAGATCTAGAATCAAACAGTTCGGTTTCAACGGGTTTTCACATATCAAATCAGCTCCAAAAATTCTCAAATTTATACAGTAGCTAGGTCTAAGTCTTAGGAACGTTTTTCGTGTTTTAAGTTTTTCCGTTTGAGTTCGTTTTAAGGGTCGGAAAAATTCACCAAATCTGTTGCGTCGGTAGAAAAACAAAAGTGGACAGATTTATGGTTCTTGTTGAATCTTTTAGGTTTCGAATGTTTTACAATCTCCCAAAACCATGTAAGGTTAACTTACAGTGTCTATGAACGTCGGGAATGTCCAATTCGGAGGCGTGGCTTCCAGATCACCGTTTCTCCTCTCCGTTCGTCGGGTTCTACGATATAGATTCGATACGGGGGTGTAGAAAGAAAAAGGAGATGATTAGGATTCGTTTTCGAATCGTTTATTGAATAAAGATTGGACCGAGACTTACCACGACTATGGAGATCTGTAGAGAAACTCGTCCAACAGCGTTCGTCTTGGTTTCGTGCCTCCGACGACTCCGGATTTAGGGTTTCGAACGTATAGGAGATTGTAGGGTTTTTGTAAACTTGTTTGGGGCTCCCAAGGGGCTTATTTATAGAATTCTTAATCCCTAGGGCGTCCACAACCGACCTAAAGGTCTGGAGTCGAGAGATGTTCAACCGAAAGTCGAAAAATCCGCGTTCGGGCGAGAGATTCACGCAACAAACGAATCTGTGGGGTGGCGCGGCCGTGGCGCGCTGAACCACCTTCACCGCGCGGCCACCGCGCCGACTTCGCCTGGACTTCGGTCCGGGCGGGTCGTGCGATCCGTCGTGCTTTTCCGCCTCTCTTTCGGGTTCCTATCCCTCTATGCTCCCGAATTCCGATTTCCGGGGTATATTCGGGTTCATACTTTCTCTCTAATTTTATTCTTAGTCTAATTGGATGTTTTGGACTCGAATACTCGAGTTCATTAGTGTCGGGTTTTGGTGTACCATTTATCCATCCTTTTATTTAATTAAATTCCTTTAATTCCTTTTTAAGTAAAAGTCTCATTTCCTTATCTTTATTTATTTCTTTTATTTGCTGGATTTGTTTATTTATTTATAGTATTTATTTTATTTATTATTTATTGATTTAATTACTGTTTTATTTTATGTTAGAAAATTCTCGGGTATTACAGTATGTCACCGCCACACCTCCCTAGCAAGACACGGTTTCTCCGAGCTTGCTAAAGAGATGCAAGGCTATGGTTTTTTCAGAATTTAAAACATTCAAACAGCCCATTCATATATAGTTTAAAAATAATATATCAAAGTTGCAGCGGAAAGTAATAATTACATATGTATAATGCAGCGGAATTTAAAATTGGGCCAACACGGCCAAAATACGGGTTAAACAGGCCCATTCATGCAATTCATAACTAAGAATAGAATAATCAAAGAAAATAATGTTTTCCCAAATATCCCATGCATGCATATGATGATGCATATTCTTCATACTCTGTAGAAAAAGGGAAAAACACGGTTTGGTCAACAAAAACTTGCTGAGTAAGTTAACACATACATGATTATGGGGTTTCAAAGCCATTAATTAGATTTAAAGAAAACATGTGCATAACACCCCATAATTTAATTTATTTATCTAATAATAATTTAATTGCATAATTTAAAAGACAGCGATTCCATAAGATCATGAATACAGCTTGCAAAGTAATTAAATAAATTGACATAAGTTTAAAAGCACAATTTATTAAGAATTTAATCTAAATTTCTTATAAATGTCTCGCTTCGGTTCTTTCACAATTCACCGTCGCTAGGGCTCTTATGTCCACCAGCCTTACGCTCGGGCTCTTATGTCCACGAGTATCATGGTCAATCTTTTAATAGGTTCATTACGTCCGCTGACCCTACAATCAATATGTCGCTAGGGCTTTTACGTCCACTAGACATACACTTGGGCTCTTATGTCCACAAGCCGTAGACAACATTGATAGTATCCAGCTTAGTCATAAACCCCAACGTTTTAATCTTCTCTTTGTTTAGAAAGACCAATTTTCATAAATTTAGTAAATTTCTCAAAATATACTATTTCAGGACGTTATTCGCTCCGATATCATTTAAAATCCTTTTCAACAAGATTTTCAAGATTTGACTTCGATAAACCACCGTTTACTCCAAAATTATTAAAAATCAGTTTTAAGTCGGAACACTCTGAAATTTGACTAGCGACTCGAAAACACAGAGACAAACAAGTTTCATGTTTTAACGTTTTCGATCCGGGTTAAGGAAATAAGTCAAAAATGTAGATTTCTATCAGGTTACAAATCTGTCCGAAATTTCAAGCAGCAGTTTCAAGATTTCACGATCTACCATAGAAAACCAATTCCAAACTTGATGAAATTTTACAGGGAGATGCTTAAGACATATATCAACAAGTTTCATGTTCAAGAAAAGATCTAATTCTTCCTATATCTATTGTCAAAAACTCCTACAAGTTCGGACTAAAGTTCTGTCAAGATTTCAAGATCCAAATTTAGAACAGTTCGGTTTGGAGTCGATTTCCGATATCAAACCTCAACGAAAAATTCCAAATATTTATGGAGATGTTCTAAATGTATAGATCTACAATTCTTATGTTCAACACCAATCCTAAATCGGTCTAGATCTAAGGTAAAAATCAACCTCAAGTTCGGACTAAGTATCTATCACCGTTTCAAGATCTAAGTCGAAGGCAGGTTCATTTGTGGTCATTTTCGGATATCAAAACACGATGAAAAATTATGAAATTTTTACAGAAGATAGATCTATGTCTTAGGAACGATTTTCATGTTTTACGTTTTCTCGTTTGAACAGTTTTAAGGGTCAGGAAAAATCGTGCAAAAACATTGCGCCGTATAGATTCTTGTTGTGACAGATTTTACGTTCTTGATTTAAATCTTTAGATTAAGTTAATTTTAATTCTCCCAAACCATGTAAGTATTAACTTACAGATTCACGGTTGTCTCGGCTCGTCGATTTGGAGGCGTGGCTTCCAGTCCACCGTTTATCTCCTCGATTCGTCGGGTTCTTCGCTCTCGATCCGGATCGGGGTTTAGAAAATAAAGGGATCGAGTTAGGATTCGTTTTCGAATCAAAAATGGAAAAAGATTAGATTGGATCTTACCACGACGATAGAAGACTCCAAATTTTGTCCAAGTCAGTTCCTCCCCTTGGTTTCGTGCCTCCGACGACTCCGGGATTAGGGTTTGGTACGTATAGAGATTTTCGTAGGGTTTTAAAAGTGTTCGGGATTGATTAAGAGGGTTATTTATAGATGTGCAAGACCTAGGGGACGTCCAAAGGCTGCCCCTAAGTGTCTTGAGCCGAAAGGAAAGCAACCGAAGTCGGAAAATCCGGATTCGGGCGAGTAAATCGCGGAACGTCGCTGCTGTCTGATCTGGCGCGGGGTTGGCGCGCCCTATGTGTAAACACCGCGCGGAAACCGTGCCATCCTGGCCTGGACTTCGGTCTGGGCCGGGTCGTGCGATCCGTCGAGTCTTTTCTCCTCTTTTTCGGACTTCTATCCCTCTATGTTCGCGGTCTCCGATTTCCGGGCTATCTTCGGGCTCCAATTTCCTATCTTAATTTTGTTCGTATCTAAATTTACCTTTGGACTCGAGTTAGTGAGTCCATCGGTGTTGGGTTCCCGTGTAATCATTTATTTGATTAAATTGTCTTCGACTTCCCGGGTTCTCGGAATTTTGATTCCTTTTTAATTTAAATTCCATTTCTCATCTCTTATGATTCTTTATCTATTTATCATGTTTATTTATTTATTATATTTATTTATTGTTTATTTATTAATGTATTTATTTATGTTATGTTGCAAAATTCCCGGGTATTACAGTCTACCCTCTTAAGAATCAACTTCGTCCTCGAAGTTGTGTTTCGGCTTTTCTCGTGTTAGGAACTAATCCTTTTGTTCATTTTATTATTTTGTGACTGAACTTAGAATTAAACTTCTAAGCTGCCTACGTACCCTGTGAAGGGATCAAGCCATAACGTAGTTCAAAACAATTTGAATTTGTTTATTTATGATTTAGAATACATCTTATCGAGTCGAACTCCAAAAATTATTACTGGGTATCACATCCTCTCCCCCTTAGGACTTCAGTTATGTCCCCATAACTGCCTATACGTTATTCTCAAGAGGGTTCGGGTTTTGGTCTTGTTCCTCGTCCCTCTCTCCTTGCTGAAGGTTCACCAAATCTATCCTCTTTTTGATCGCCTCCTCTGGCGTTCGACATCCCCTAGCCTTGTGTCCAAGCTTGCCGCACCTATTGCAGGTTCCAGGCTTCGGGCATTGGCGCACCAGATGTGTATGGTTGCATCATGGGCAGCGTGGTATAAACACACCACAGTTGTCATTTCCTCCATTGTTGAGACCTTTATTTTCCCTCCTTCGAGGTCCATTGTCTTTCCTAGAGTTGCTATTGTTGTCTTTCCGACCCTTCTTCTCAAGTCCTTGCGAGTTCTTGTTTGACTCACCAAGTTCCTTACGCTTCAATTGCTGGATTCGAGCAATTGCTACAGCACGGTCATATATCGTCTGCAGGTTCGTGAATTGTCCTACAGCAAGTATCTCCCGGATGCTAAGGTTCAGACCCATCTCGAATTTCTGAGCCTTGTCTGTAATACCCAAGAATTTGTTCATAAGGTCACAAGTAAACTTTGTATGATGCGCAACTTCGAGAACGGAGTTCATTCTTAAGCGGGGCGGATTGTAATACCCAATAATTCCAAATTTAAAAATATTATTTTTACTATTACTGGTTTTTCTTTTACTAGTATTATAATTATTATTCTGCCAATTATGTATTTTAAATATATGATTGTATTAATCAAATTCATACATATTGTCAATATTTTTAATGTTTAAATTTAGAATCAATTAAAGACCATTATATATATTGCTAAATTTATTCTATATGACCACTTTTCACATTACTTAATTGACTACTCCCATATTATTATTATTATTATTATTATTATTATTATTATTATTATTATTAACCATTTGGAATTAACTAGTAGTAATATACATGTGTAAGACATTGGATATGATTTTGCTAAATTTGGCAAATAGGAAATTGATTCCCCTTTTGCCGTGAGAAATAGGACTTTTGCATCAATATATAGAGTGAGGTCGTGACTATTAATGGGAAATTGCAAGGTGAAGTAATGGTTTTGGATATAGCATTCGGTTATACCATGTTTGTAAGGGTTAATTTGAATTTGAATACGCTAAGGTTGGTAAGTCTGGACAGCAACACCAATATCGCAGGGGATAAAGTTTGGGTTGTAACTCCTCCAAATTGTGGAAAACTTGTGCCTGCATTTAGAAAGAATTAAGGTGTCATTAAGGTACTAATTACAACCTTCACCCCTCCATTATCCCTGCCAAATTCCATCCTTTTTCATCCATGATTCCAGTTGAGCGGGAGAGCAGCAGAATCATAATGATGGGAATTGATTTCTTTTAGTGTTATTCGAAGAAGCATCTAACTCCACCACATTCGAATCATCGGGGCGGCAAGTAACCATTCTTCCACCTCTTTTCTTTGTCCATAAACTCGAATTTCGTGGTTACAAATCTGAAATCTTCTATATGTCCAAAAGCCCAGCAAATGAATTCATCCCTCCATCCTCTTTTAGTGTATTTGGTGAATTGTGCGGTGTTGAAGACGGCAGTGGCTTCAAGCCCTAAGTTCTTCATCTTCTAATCACCAAGGTAGTAATTAAACATTCTTTCTTACTCATTTACATGGTCCTTGGTCGAATTTATATGGCCTGAAATCTAATTTTTCCCATCCTTGGCAAGTTGCAGTCAATTAAGTGTTCTTGGAGTTGTATGGACCGTTCTCAGTCCATAGAAGCCAACAAGTTTCAACTCCCTCATTTCCAAACTTGAGTATTGTAAGTTGATTCTTCTCATAACCATTTTGGTGCCCTAAAATCGAATGGAATGCAAGTTTTAATCAACATGCGAAAATCTGTCCCAAACACCCTCCCTATGTGCAGTTTCGGAAATCCAATTTTTAGACCCTTTTCGAGCTTTCAAACGGAGAAACTTAAAACTACAAATTGTTTCTAAGGACTTAAAGTATACTGTGTTAAATTTTCAGAAATTTTCGTCGATGTTTGGTCCGTCAAATCGAATCTGGTATATTCTGCTTTTCGTTTAAAACCCAACCTGTGACAGTTTGGCGTGTTCGACTCCCTTGACGTTTTTCTAATGGATCCCATCAAAACTAAACTTTCATGTAAAAACGAAAGTTGTAGCTAACTGTCTAAATATTGTGTCCGTAGAATTTCACGCGTTTTCGTTAAGTTTTGATACTCGAAATTTCACCGAGAAGATTCTGCGTTTTTAAATACTTTCGAAGATCCTGACAGCTTTCATATGCGGACTTCATGTGGATTTTTCTCTCACCTTCAACCTGTGACAGTTTTGCGTGTTCGACTCCCTTGACGTTTTTCTAATGGATCCCATCAAAACTAAACTTTTATGTAAAAACGAAAGTTGTAGCTAACTGTCTAAATATTGTGTCCGTAGAATTTCACGCGTTTTCGTTAAGTTTTGATACGTGAAATTTCACCGAGAAGATTCTGCGTTTTTAAATACTTTCGAAGATCCTGACAGCTTTCATATGCGGACTTCATGTGGATTTTTCTCTCACCTTCGGTCGAAACCAATCTTTGATGTGAACATAAAAGTTGTAGATATTTGTCTCAAGATTATGCCCGTAAAATTTCGTGAAATTTCGTTAACGATTGAATCTTCAAATTGATCCGAACAGCCTGTGTTTTTGAAAAGAAAACTTGACAGATTTTTATCCGAACTTGATGCGCGGATCTGATCTGATCCGGAGTGTTTCCGGACAAAATACCTCTAATAGAACTTGTTCATTTTTGTGTCGTTTACATGCCTGTAAAATTTCATAATTTTCGGAGTTCGTTTACTAGGTCGGAAACATGTGTTAAAACAGTGCGCTGTTACCGGAAAGTGGCAAATTATACTTTTTAAGAATATCGTAAAATTTGACTTCTTTCCTTACCCGTTTTCGAGAAACCTAAAACACAAAAGTTGTTCGTTAGGGTGTCGTTGGTGCACTGTAAAAATTTCAAGTCGTTCGCCTGAGGAATGAATTTTTAGAGTAAAAAGGCGTAATTTGCGACGTGTGTACGCATTAAACTTTGAGATTTATGGAAACCCTCCTTGCGACACTTTCAACTATTTTGAAATCTTTATGATTGATGATCGAATTGGAAATTATGAAACATTAATTATGAGGCATGTGGACGTAAGAGCCCAAGTGTACGACTAGCGGACATAAGAGCCCTAGTGGAATATTGACTTGAGGCTTGTGGACATAAGAGCCCAAGCGTACGACTAGCGGACATAAGAGCCCTAGTGAAATATTGATTTGAGGCTTGTGGACATAAGAGCCCAAGCGTTCGACTAAAGGACATAAGAGCCCTAGTGAAATATCGACCATGAAGCTTGTGGACATAAGAGCCCTAGCGAATGGTGATTTGTAAGACTTGTGGACATAAGTGCCCAAGTGGAAACAAAAGTAGAAGAATGAAATATTAGCTATGCGAGAACATATAATCTATCCCATGAATTATGAAACCCTTCGACTTATAGTAAATTCCTTGTGTTAAATTTCTAAAAATTTATATACTTAGTATTTGTGTACGTCTCTTTACGTTTAGAATCATGCAGTTAAATTCTTATTATTAATGTTGACAAAATACATTTTTATATTATAAAATGTGCATGAGTAAAAAGGGGAATTTTTATCAAGTATATTTTAAAACCCATTATTGTTATGTTAAGAATTAACTTACTCAGTATTTTATATACTGATAAAAACGTTGTTTCATTTTTTTTTACAGAGTATGAAGAAATGGCATGAGCATGCACGCATATTGGGGGCTCGGGAACTAAATTAATAGTTGTGAATGTTATATCTTGTTAGACTTAAATTACCCGCTGCGTTTTGGCCATGTTGGCCCATATTTAAATTTTCCGCTGCGACTTATTTTATTTTGTGTGGATTATACTATGTAACTTTAAAATAAATCTTTCTGGGCTTGCTTTTAATTTATTTTGAAATACCATTAGCCTTGCATCTCTCAAGCGAGCTCGAATGAACTCGTGTCTTGCTTGGGAGGTGTGGCGGTGGCATCCCGGCTTGGGTTATCAAATCCGGGGTGTTACATTGTCAGAGTCAGTTGGTACTAGCCTCGTAGCAAATCGTACTAGCTCCTTGAATTTGTTGTAGTATTCTTGCACCGTTTGTGCACCTTGCTTTAAGTTGATGAATTCCTCGTACTTTGCAGTCTTGGTGCTCAGTGGGTAGAATCTTTCCCTCAAAGCTTCCTTAAGTTCTTCCCAGGTGTAGGCTTCTTCATCTTCCTCTGAATTCCTCTAGAAGTTTTGCCACCATTCATCGGCTTCGCCTCCTAAGTAGTAGGTCGCTACGTGTATCTTCTCCTCATCAGGGCATTTGATAGCGTTCAAGAGCTTATCAAAGGTACGGATCCAACCTTCCAACTTCGCCGGATCCTCTTGGCCGTCATAATGGGGTGGGTTGTAGGGGTTTACCAATGCCAAGTAGTTGACTCGGGCTACTGGCGGAGGTACTGTTTGTGCTCTATGCACCGCGGCATTTCCTAATGCTACAAGGACTTCCTCCACAGTCTTTAAACGTTCTTCCATGTTGTTGGGTGCAGGAGGTACTCATTATCCTAGGTTTTGAGGGGTCTCATTGTTATTGGCCACGTTGGGGAGGTTAGCGTCAGTGCCGTTTGGACTTACCTTCCTTGGGTTTCTCCTAGGTGCCATTTTCTGTTATAACGTATATAGATTAGTTTATCAGAGTTTAGATAGATCGTTTGAACAAGAAATTTGCTAAATTGTATATGAGATCAAGTGTTAAACGCGAGCCCATAAGGCCACGTTTAGAGCATCGTGATTTTCAAATTTCGAATTTTGAATTTTCGGATTTGTTGTTTGGAAATCCAAACAAAATTTTTGGAATAAAGAGTGTTTTAATAAAAACTTGATTTTTATTGTTCCACATAAGGAAATTTTCTAATTCGTACAGGATAGGAATGGCTAAGGCCGAGATTCGTTATGTTTAGGCTTGCGCTTAGCTGAACGCGATCTAGAACTACGGCAAGATCAGTCTCTAGTTGGCGTTCCTAATTTGATTTCAAGCGTCTAAGTCATCTTGTGCAAGCAAAAGGTCTAAGTTAGAACATATCGCTTCTAGGTTCTCTAAGGTATAGAAAAAATGTGGTATGCACATGCAGATGATGACTCCCCTTAAAAATAAAAATTTCTTCCATGGAACTAATGCTTTAAAATAATAATTAAAATTCTTAGACCTCTATATTGGGTCAAAAATAATTAACATTTGGGCAAAAAAAAATATTTGGGGCTAGGAAATTTCAAAAATAATAATTTGGGCTCTTCTATAATTATAATAATAATCTAAAAATAATAATGGTTTAAAAATAATAGTTTAAAAATAATAATCTAATAGTTTAAAAATAATAATACTAGTTTAAAAATAAGTCGGGCTCTGATACCACTTTGTAACACCCCGGTTTTTGGTCACCCAGGTCGGGATGTCACCGCCACACCTCCCTAGCAAGACACGGTTTCTCCGAGCTTGCTAAGGAGATGCAAGGCTTTTCAGAATTTAAAACATTCAAACAGCCCATTCATATATAGTTTAAAAATAATATATCAAAGTTGCAGCGGAAAGTAATAATTACATATGTATAATGCAGTGGAATTTAAAATTGGGCCAACACAGCCAAAATACTGGTTAAACAGGTTCGTTCATGCAATTCATAACTAAGAATAGAATAATCAAAGAAAATAATGTTTTCCCAAATATCCCATGCATGCATATGATGATGCATATTCTTCATACTCTGTAGAAAAAGGGAAAAACATGGTTTGATCAGCAAAAACTTGCTGAGTAAGTTAACACATACATGATTATGGGGTTTCAAAGCCATTAATTAGATTTAAAGAAAACATGTGCATAACACCCCATAATTTAATTTATTTATCTAATAATAATTTAATTGCATAATTTAAAAGACAGGGATTCCATAAGATCATGAATACAGCTTGAAAGTAATTAAATAAATTGACATAAGTTTAAAAGCACAATTTATTAAGAATTTAATCTAAATTTCTTATAAATGTCTCGCTTCGGTTCTTTCACAGATCACCGCCGCTAGGGCTCTTATGTCCGCCAGCCTTACGCTCGGGCTCTTATGTCCACGAGTATCATGGTCATTCTTTTAATAGGTTCATTACGTCCACTGACCCTACAATTAATATGTCGCTAGGGCTCTTACATCCACTAGACATACACTTGGGCTCTTATGTCCACAAGCCGTAGACAACATTGATAGTATCCAGCTTAGTCATAAACCCCAACGTTTTAATCTTCTCTTTGTTTAGAAAGACCAATTTCAGAAATTTAATAAGTTTCTCAAAATATACTATTTCAGGACGCCATTCGCTCCGATATCATTTAAAATCCTTTTCAACAAGATTTTCAAGATTTGACTACGATAAACCACCGTTTACTCCAAAATTAGTTAAAAATCAGTTTTAAGTCGGAACACTCTGAAATTTGATCAGTGACTCGAAAACACAGAGACGAACAAGTTTTGTGTTTTAACTTTTTCGATCCGGGTTAAGGAATTAAGTTAAAAACATAGATTTCTATCAGGTTACAAATCTGTCCGAAATTTCCAGCAGCAGTTTCAAGATTTCACGATCTACCATAGCAAACCAACTCCAAACTTCATGAAATTTTACAGGGAGATGCTTAATACATATATCTACAAGTTTGATGTTTAATAAAAGATCTAATTCATCCTATATCTATTGTCAAAAACGCCTACAAGTTCGGACTAAAGTTCTGTCAAGATTTCAAAATCCAAATTTAGAACAGTTCGGTTTGGAGTCGATTTCCGATATCAAACCTCAACAAAAATTTCCAAAAATTTATGGAGGTGTTATAAATGTATAGATCTAGAAGTCGGTAGCTTTTTAGCTCGAACTCAAAGAAGGAATTCAACCAGATAACTCATAGCTACAAGCATGTGGTAAATTTGAAACATACCACTCAGGATATCGTCCCATAAGAACAATGTAGGTCGGATTTCTCTTCTTAACCTGAGCTTTAACACATCCCCTATATGCTGCGTGTTCAATTCTTATGTTCAACACCAATCCTAAATCTGTCTAGATCTAAGGTAAAAATCAACCTCAAGTTCGGACTAAGAATCTATCACCGTTTCAAGATCTAAGTCAAAGGCAGGTTCGTTTGTGGTCATTTTCAGATATCAAAACACGATGAAAAATTATGAAATTTTTACAGAAGATAGATCTATGTCTTAGGAACGTTTTTCATGTTTTAAGTTTTCTCGTTTGAATAGTTTTAAGGGTCAAGAAAAATCGTGCAAAAACATTGCGCCGTAGAGATTCTTGTTGTGACGGATTTTACGTTCTTGATTTAAATCTTTAGATTAAGTGAATTTTAATTCTCCCAAACCATGTAAGTATTAACTTACAGATTCACGGTTGTCTCGGCTCGTCGATTCGGAGGCGTGGCTTCCAGTCCACCGTTTATCTCCTCGGTTCGTCGGGTTCTTCGCTCTCGATCCGGATCGGGGTTTAGAAAAGAAAGAGATCGAGTTAGGATTCGTTTTCGAATCAAGAATGGAAAAAGATTAGATCGGATCTTACCACGACGATAGAAGACTCCAAATTTCGTCCAAGTCAGTTCCTCCCCTTGGTTTCGTGCCTCTGACGACTCCGGGATTAGGGTTTGGTACGTATAGAGATTTTCGTAGGGTTTTAAAAGTGTTCGGGATTGATTAAGAGGGTTATTTATAGATGTGCAAGACCTAGGGGACGTCCAAAGGCTGCCCCTAAGTGTCTTAAGCCGAAAGGAAAGCAACCGAAGTCGGAAAATCCGGATTCGGGCGAGTAAATCGCGGAACGTCGCTGCTGTCTGATCTGCCGCGGGGTTGGCGCGCCCTATGTGTAAACACCGCGCGGACACCGCGCCATCCTGGCCTGGACTTCGGTCTGGGCCGGGTCGTGCGATCCGTCGGGTCTTTTCTCCTCTCTTTCGGACTTCTATCCCTCTATGTTCTCGGTCTCCGATTTCCGAGCTATCTTCGGGCTCCAATTTCCTATCTTAATTTTATTCGGATCTAAATTTATATTTGGACTCGAGTTAGTGAGTCCATCGGTGTTGGGTTCCCGTGTAACCATTTATTTGATTAAATTATCTTCGACTTCCCGGGTTCTCGGAATTTTGATTCCTTTTTAATTTAAATTCCATTACTCATCTCTTATGATTCTTTATCTATTTATCATGTTTATTTATTTATTATATTTATTTATTGTTTATTTATTTATTTATTTATGTTATGTTGCAAAATTCCCGGGTATTACACCAACGTTCTCAATTGACAAAAAGAAGGGCCCCATCCGGACTTGAGTGTAATAAAACCCATCACTAAATAATTTAAACAATCCAATTTAAAATAACTCGGGCCATTACAGGTTAAGAGTCTGTTCTGTACGCAGAACTGTAGCTGTGAGCTGTAGCTGCGAGCTGGAGCTGTAGGGAGCTGTGGGAGTTGTAGCTATCAGTTTTATTTAAGTGTTCTGTACAACTAGCTGTAGCTGTCAAAAAATGTATTAAATGAAATAAAAGGATAAACATTTATGTAGACTATTGGGTAGTGAGTTGGTTATTGGGATAAAATTGTAATTGCTCAACAATAAGCTAGAAGCTTATTTTTTAAAGCTACTACAGGTAGCTTCTAAAAAGATGCTTCCAAAAGCACCCATAAGCTCCTAAAAGCTAGTATGCAGAACGGGGCTTTTGTTTTAAAATAAAAGCTAAAGCTACCAAAAGCTCACAAAAACTGTGTGCAGAACAGACCCTAAGTATCTAAAAATAGAAAATTAATTACATGATAGTAAGCATCCACACTTCCGCCACGATATGTCGACGTCGAAGCAATTATGCATTTAGGATAGTGGTGACGTCGATGTTATGTTGTAATATTCATAAATTTTTATATATAATTTTATAATTTTAAAGATTATAAAAAAAAATATTTTAAAATAAAAAATTAACACCTACTCATCAAACGCAGTTGACCTGATCAGTGGTATGAAACTCTGGCAACTTAAAGAAATGTTTCGAATTCGTGGCTTTGTGTATGCAGAATTCTGTTTTGGAAGAGAGGATATTATACTTTCAATTTTATTGGGTTTGGTCCCTACCGCTGCCAAAAATATATATTAAAAAAAAAGACATTAAAATAAAAATCATGACAGAGAAACTTTTTTATCCTTTTTTATTCATGATAAAAGTATACGGAGAAAATCAAAACAACTGAACTAAATTTTAGTACCAAGCCACTTTACAAAACAAGAAATTAAAGCTCAAAACTTCCAGGGCTCTTCAATCTCCTGCACAAAGAAATCCGCATCAACGGCTATGATACCATCATCCTTCATCAGCAAATCCAGGCCGTCAAATCCGTTGCCCCATAGATCATCGATGACGATCCCACTGTAATAGTCATCGAAGCTCTGCAGTTCTTCCATGATGTTCGAATACGAGGACAACGAGGATGAGGACGACGGCGTCGACAACAAGGAGTTATCATCGCACGAAATTTGAAGGATCTCGTGGGGTTCGATCACCGGGATTTCATCGATGCATAGATCACCGCCGGCGCCGATCAACTCCACGCTTTGATCCGATGCATATTGTTCGGCTGGCTCCCGAGTACTGGACTCAATCTCAGCCGTTGGATTATTGATCGAGCTCGTATCGAGCCTGTCGTCGTCCTCGTTTGTTGCGGCCGGTGGCTGGGGTTGATCGGCGGCGGGGGCGGGCGGCGGAGACAGGGGTTTGTGGGTTAGTGGGTCGATTCCCATTTTCTTCAACTTTTTCTTAATGTGAGTGTTCCAATGATTCTTGATTTCATTGTCCGTTCTTCCCGGTAAATGCGAGGCTATTTTGGACCATCTGCTCTCCATATAATTTAATTTATTTTATAATAAAATAAAAAAAATTAGCACTAAAAAAAAAAAAAAAAAGAAACAACAACAAAAAATTTGACAAACGTCCACATCCACACATTCATTCTTACGGATTATAATTAATGATTTCTTGTCAATTATATGGGGACATTAATAGATTTTATAGGCAATTAATGAATTATACATAGTACAAGATTATTAGCGACTAAATTGTTGCTTTATTTATATATAATCTTTAATATAGAAAGTCAAATTGTTATACCAACCAAAATGCGAATACAGAGGAGGGTTCTTAAATAATTAAGATTGGAAAGTCCAAAAAACTTAGACACACCCTCAAGTGCCCAAACTTATATTTTTTTTAAAAGAAAAAGAAAAAAAAAGAAAATATAAAAAAAATATTCCTATTAATTTAAAAAATACCTTAAAACACTCCTCTTAACTTTTAAGAAAGAGTTGACGATTTTCTTGTTTAGCTGTTTTTGAATGCAATACTACATCGACAGAAGCCTTCATCCATAAAGACTCGTCTATATTTTCCATTTTAAAAGTAAATGTTTTTTTTAAAGAAAATGCACTATATACTACTCCCTCCGGCCCACTTCAGACGTCTTGTTTGACTTTTTGGCACTGTTCATTGTTTAACTTTGATTCAATATTATTGCAAGTAAATAGTTGAAAAAAATAGTCGAGTTCGATCTTGTTAGATTCGTCTAATCGTCTAGTTTTATAATATACATTTCACATAATTTTTACTTATATATATTTTGAGATACGATCGATTTAAAAAGTGCATTGGATTGTGTACAGAAATCAAACAAGACATCTTAAATGGGACGGAGGGAGTATAATATATTTCACTCCTTTAAAAATCAGACCCAATTGAACAAAAAATAAAGAGAGGAAAAGGAACCTACCTGTTTCCAAGCTGAGAATGAAGATCAATCACCATTTTCTCTTCATGCTCAGAAAGAAGCCCTCTCTTCACATCCGGCCTCAGATAATTTGTCCATCTCAGTCTGCAACTCTTCCCACACCTCAAAAGCCCTTCAATTAATTAATTAATTAATTACCAAACATCAATCAAAGCAAACAATAATTCTTTAATTATTATACCAGCAAGCTTGGGGACAGCTCTCCAGCAGCATTGGCCATTGGTGGTAATGAAATGAACAAGCTTCCTGTCTTCCTCAGCAGTCCATGGCCCTTTCTTCAATCCCACTTTATCACAGCATGGCTGTCTTCCCATTCTATATAATTAATATTTTCTACTTCTGTATGTCTCTCTTTTTCCTCTTCACAACCGTATAAGGACAAGGGCAAATAACATTAATGTAACTGGTTTAATTTTGAGTGTAAGAAAATTATGTGTGTGTTGAAGAAATGGTAGAACCAAACTGATTAGGAATTCAGCACTAGAATGCTTCCTTATATATATGTGTGAAGGGAATTTTAAAGTCATGAAAGCATATTGGGTCCACTCAAGTACATGCGAATTAAACTAATACAGTATAAAATAAAATTGGTAATTGTTTTTTTGGTAAGACATAGAAATGTAAAGAGGAAAAAATGGAGTAGAAGGGGTAATGGAGAGGTCGGGACACTGAACACGGTTTTTATTTTACATGTCCATTATTTTAATTTAAAACTAATTTTATATGTATATAGTTAAGTTTATTTATTTAAAATATAATATTTTAAAATATATAATTAAATTATATATAAATATATTATATTTTAAAACTATACGAATAAAAAATTTATAAAGATCCAATTTATTTATTTTTTCATATAACATAATTATAATAATATTAGTCTATGATTGAATAAAAAAATCAAAATGAAGTAGAAATAAAGGATCATTTTTTATTTAAGTGTTTGATTAAAGGTAAATGGAAAGAATTAGGAATTGTATTTAATTTCTTGTATGTCAACCTCAGGAAAGAGCCACCTAAACATACAATAGTCTTGATAACTTTTTTCTCTGCCATAAGTTTTAGGATTACTACTAATTATACTCCATTTCGTTTTTGCATTTCGGAAGTGAATCTGGGCCGTTGATGGAGAGGGCGGCAGCCTCTCATGCTCTGGATTGTCCCATCAATTTTTTAAAAAAATGAAATAAAATAAAAAAAATAATGCTCCATCTCCCCAAGAGATTGGGAGCCACATACGTATTTGCTAAGTAAATTGTGAGAAGGGTATTTTATAAATAGGCAAAGATTAAAAGATAAGAAAAAGAAACTGGCATGATGTGCAAGTGCAAGAGCCCTTGATCACAACTTTATAACTTGTACATTTCTTTGAGTGTATGCCAGTGTTTTAACAATATATACATGTATTCTAGACATATTTGTATATTAACTATTATTACACATGTCATTCTAGAGTTTGTTTTTGTGAATTTGATGACATTCTCATCAATTTTACTATTGTCTTAATGTCATTTATATTGGTACAAAAAGATAGACAAATACTCTCACACACCTTTGCCGACACATGAGTGTCACTGTTTACCAAAAAAAAAAAAAGATAGAAAAATATTGAACATATATAGAGTTGGGCAGGAACTGACAGGAGAATTAGGTGCCTAGGGTTTTGCCGGTTTGCATTCACTATTATCTAAAACAAAACTATGGTTAAGAACATCTTTAGCAATGTAATAGAACCGTAAAATTTGGCTCTTGCAATGTGATATATATATATATATATATATATATATATATTTGCAGCCATTAGCTCAACATTGTGTCTTCCAAATCTGTATAGGCTGTTGAGCAAAATAAATAAATAAATAAAAATTTGTGTGCAATGGATCATTTTGGAGCTGAGTTGTTTGTGTCAAAGACAATCACGCCACCAAATATGATCCAAACTAATTGTCTCTTTTGATGCATTACTGCATCAGACATAATTGAGAAGAGACGAAGGTGATGTACTTCTTGACTCTGTTTTGTATGCGTCGCAATTGATGTATTAGGTCTTCTCTTCTACTTGTCCCTCACCAATAACCTCTGCTAGAAATTTTGTTCTTCCTAACTTAATCGAAATGGGAGACGTTAATTGTACCGCATTCGAATCATCAATGTCGTCTGCTACAAGAATTTTCAGTTTTTGCTACAATTCGGCTGCTAAATCATATTGATAGTTAAATGAATTTTGGTCGTGAATTCAGTCGCTAGCTTCATTAGTAACTGAATGCTAGCATTTAGCGATTAACATTTTCATTTGCTGAAACAAAAAATTCTTTAGTGATACATACAAGGCGGTCTCATACAGTATGTGAAGTGAGATGCCAACATTTCGTTCATGCCATGCATTGAGTATTTTCATGGATGAGTATATATAATTAAGGGTGAACACAAGACCCTAAAATTCGGGGGACATGATTTAACTTGACAAGCCACAATAACAATGATGAACAAATATAAAAACAGTCGAGTAATCCAGAGTTCCAAACAATCACAAGGCAGAAACCAGAATGCAATAATTAAAACAAGAACACAAGAGGTTTATTTACCCAGTTTGGATTCTTCAATCCTGTTCTGGGGTATGTAACCCATGCACTTCACTAACACTATTACTTGAACGGGTCCGAATTCAATTGCTAACGAATTTTGGGCACAAATTAGGTAGATAATTTCTTTAGTGACCGAATTTTTTTTAAAAAAAAAAAAGAAAAAGAAAGAAAGAAAGAAATCGACCGCTAAAACAGAAAATTCTTGTAGTTAGTGTGCACTCTAAGAGTACTCATTGAATCCACATTCAACACAATCTGCCACACCCTCTTCACTAGCGTGGACCCTGTTTCAGACAAAATAAATACCTAGCTCTCTGTTGTCTAGATACATGCCGCTGGGCAACTCCAATCCAATATAAACTCAACTTTATATTCTATTGGTCCTGGACATGCTATCTGATCTACTATTATTCTACACAAGTTTTTGGTGTCAAAGATAGAAACCAAACAAATTCAACTCACATCGTATTCTAAAACATAAAACTCAAGAAATCACGAATATATGGTGTTCAATTCATCCTTCCACGAACAGACAGTAGCTCTTTTCACCTATGAATGAATGAATTTCCTCTCGCACTCTTTCCATCTATCGGCCGCAAAAGGAATAATATTATACCCTAAAATCAGAAGATTCTTGAGTGAGGGAATCACATTTTGTTGTATTAACTTCCTCCACGTCGGCTATCCATTTTGTATTTTCCCATCTTCAGGGCACGTTGTTCTTTTCGATGTTACAACATCTCCATCACAACACAAACATAAAACTCAAAGACAACAATATTACTTTTTTTTTCAAGTGTACTAAAAAAAAAAAAAGTTGTGCTACATAAAATAAATTTTGATTCGATTCCTGGTTAGAAGTGACCAATCAATCCTACATCCCTACTTACGTCAATTTGTCGCTAAGCATGATTTAATTTGATTTGATATATACTATGTTCTTTTTTTAGTGTGTGCATGTGAAATGGGAAATCGCAATCAAGGCTAATAATACCAAAGCATTACTCCACCCAACAATTTATAAAATAGAACATCAATTATTCCATTAGAAATATTTTTGTTTTTTTTTTTCTTTTAGTTAAAATTCTACTACGTCTGTGTCATTAGAAGTGCTACAGAGTACTATTTGACACTATTCATTGTTTAACTTTGATTCAGATTTTTATCATAGTTATGTAAGAAAAAACATAGTCAAATGAGATCTTGTTAGATTCGTCTAATCTTGTAGTTTTAGACAATCAACTTTTTATAGCTTTTCATTGTACAAAATTTAAGTTATTAACCATTAAAAATGTGTATCAGCATGCGTGCTGTGACTAAGCGTAGCGTATTCAATTAGACGGAGGAAGTTTACATTAAACATAATATATCATTAAAAAAAACAATTAAACATTCTTGGAGATAAATTCATTTTTAAATTTGAAATGTGGACAAAATTCTATTGATATATATATATCTATCTACTATTATAAGAGGAGAGCCCAAACTCCCCATTGGATTCTCAGCCATTGGATCCAGAATTTAATTAAAATTATGACCGTCGGATGGTGAAGATGGTGGATTCGATCATTTTATCTGGGATCGATTCTGCTCTGTCTCATTTCTCACCCGTTTCTCATAAAGACTTCTCCTCTTGTTTCCTCCGCCCGACGCCCAATTTCTTTCTTCATCTATTTTCTTCCTCTCGACGTTTGTCTTCGAGCTCCGCAATTCCTTTCGCAATCTGCTCGAGTTCGCAGGTGAATCGCCGGTGGGAATAATCGATCTCCCATCTTCGCTTCTCTCTAATCTTCGCCGGCCCCTTCTCTCTAATCTTCTTCTTTCTCACCAAATTCCATGATTTTCTATTCCTCCACAGCCCTTCCCGTTGTCTCGTGGTTTTTCATCGATGGAGCCGAACCCTAATATCGTCGGCGCCGCCGAGTCACTACCTGGCGATGCCGCTGCCTTGCTCGCGTCGCCGCCTCTTTGGTGACCACTGGCTTGCTCGCGTCGCCGCCTCTTTGGTGACCACTGGAGGCAAGCACTACAGCTTTATCCCCCTCGCCTCATCACCTCGTGCTTTCTGCATCCATTTTGTTGAACCCCGTTTCAATTCAATCAAGGGTTTGTGTTTTTTGGATTGGCTACAATGGGCGCTTCGCTGCCGTCTAAAGAGCCCAACCTCTTTAAGCTCATCGTCGTAAGTAGTAGCCGCTCCCACCCTCTGTATCTTTGCTGTGGAGATTGTGGTTGAAAGTTTTTTTTTTTTTTTTTTTTTACTGGTATTATTTGGGGATTGAGTGATTAAATTTGCAATCTTTGCGTACTGTAAACCCTAGGAGTTTTGAGCCGGGATTCGCGTGGATGTTATTTTCTGTCTGTGTGATTGAGTAATTTTAAAAAAGAAATTTACTTCATGATTTTATGAGGAGGTGGTGTTGATGGGTAGGTTTTATATTTCAGTTGAGATTGCAGCAATGAATTCTGTTTTGGATATAATAAAGACACGATTTTGATTTTATGGAAGCAGCGGCATGTTTTGTATAGTTTAATTATATTGTGCTTTTGGATGATGCAATATGCGTCATCATTTTTCTTGAGGATAAGAGAATTGTTAGCGCGGTTGAGTTTTCTTATGGTGTTTCTTATGGACGATTGACTTATTTGTATTATTGATACTTGTGAGTTGTTGATTTGTTAAAACTGCGACAACTTATGGAAGTGAGTGTGAAATAGTATATTTGAGACGTTGGAAGTTGTGATTGGAGAAACTAAAAAAAAAGGATGCATTGAACTTCGTGTTACGCAATATTTTCTCTTGATAAGGGGATTTTTGAGTGTTTTTCTTTCATAATAGTAATAACTATTATCTGTTCTTGCCACTGTCTATGCTTTGATACTCAATGCAGATTGCAGAATAATGACATTTGTTAGTATTGACAGTCTTTAGGAATCCAGCAACCTGAAGTTATTAAACCTGTATCCATTACATCTATTGATTCCGTGAATCTTTTCTCAAGTAGAAATCTAGGCTTTCCATTGTGGGCAATATCCATCATTTGCTTTTTTTTCCTGCATGTGAAGCTGATTTGAAACTGATGGTTGATCCATTGGTTTATTTGTATGCAAAATTGCAAATTTATATATCAGTGACTCTTATTTTGTGATTGTGACAATGGTTGACTCACTTTTTGATTTTATGAATACAGAAATCATACGAAACAAACAGTACAAAAAGGGTTTCAAGGCGGCAGATGCAATTTTAAAGAAGTTCCCTGATCATGGAGGTATGGGCAAATCCAAACCTTTTTCGATAGCTGCTTAACATTCACCTTTTGGTTCTTCTTATAAGCTTTATATCCAGGAATACCCCCTGTTCATTGAATGCGAGTGTTTTATACGATTCTCTTCTATTGCGATCTATTTAGCATTTAATAGCTGGTTGTGAGAGTGATATGGGCAAGTTAATAGATCTAAGCGAACTACGCCTGAAATTCTGTTCATTCTGTCTAATCAGGTGATGAAACATTCTATTATCTGGGAAAAAAGAAGTCATTAAGTTTGGCTTTAAATTTACTTTCTTTTTCGTTCTGATTATCTGAGATCAGTAATACAATGCATTTCATAACACTTGTTTTTCTTTTTTTCAATGAGCAAGAAATCTTAATTCGAATATGATAAATTCATCAAGTTCTTACACTTATGCTTAAAGGATCATATATTCACCTATCAAGTTTGTTTGATAACAAAAAGCACTCATACATAATATTTTGATAGGTGAAGTTTGAATTTTGTGAATAAAAAGAGGCCATAATATTGTCACTTAATCACAAACACAATAGTAAAATAATCTATTTCTAAATGCATCTTATGAATGAATTTCCTTTTTTTGCATCTTAGTTTTGAATTTATGATCATTGCTATTAGCATTTCTGATATATCATTGGTGATCAGAAACTCTGTCGATGAAGGGGCTGATATTAAACTGCATGGACCGCAAGTCAGAGGCCTACGAACTTGTCAGAGTTGGATTGAAGGTCAATGTTTTCTGTAATGACTAATGAGTTGTCCATCTTACTTCATTATAGCCATACTTACTACAGTTAAGCTTGGATTTTCTTTTCTGCACAATGACCTTAAGAGTCATGTTTGCTGCCATATTTATGGTCTTTTGTATCGCTCTGACAGAGAGTACAGAGGAGCCATTAAGTGTTACAGGAATGCATTGAAGATTGATCCTGATAATATTGAGATACTTAGGGACCTGTCTCTTTTGCAGGTGATTTTTTTGCAATGGTTTATGGTTATTATTTTTGTGAAAATGCCAGACATGTCGACTCCTCTATTTGAACCGCTGCCGTCCCAGATTGTTGTTGGCTGTTGTTGATATCAGTTGTAGTGCGCGCGCTTGTCAGTGAGCCTGACATTTTTGCTTGAGATTGTTAGTTGATTAGTTTGGTGCGCAATATTTCTTTCTTTCTTTCTTTTTTTTTTTTTTTTTTTTTTTTTTTTTCCCCTCTGTTAGTTCATGAGTGTGCTTCGCAGCGCAAAATCCTTCCTCATCATTGGCATTTTTGTTGCTATTTTAGACAGAATTTTTTTCCTTTGCTCTCATTTAGTTCGTTTGATTCGTACTTCACTACATATAGGAGATCGGGGATACGGTATAACTATTACCATACCTTATTTAATTCCCTTCCTCTTCGTTGTAATTGTTGTCAAGGGTTTGTGCTTTGGTTTTACCCATAACCTTTCTTATATAATGCAGGTTCTTCTTTGTTGTCCTATATAATAAGCATATTATTGTGTGTTTGGTAGTTGACAGTTTGGTAGTTGACAGGTTCCTCTGTGCTGCCACATGGTTTTTAATGGATGGTTCTTCAGCATCTCGTTTGAAGACGGTTTGGTTGATTGCTTCATTCAATCTTGCCCTCCTTCATTCGGCCTAAGTGCCATTGGGGTTCCTTATTGTACCCCTTGTAGTGCCTCAAATTGAAATCGATTGCGTGGTTAGGGCTTAATGTGTTAAGGTTTTGGGATGTGGGTTGCCTTTGCTATGGGGTTTTGGGGGAAATTTTATTGTTGGGTGTGGAATGGTAGCTTTGTTATACTAGGTTAGATAATAGTATATTTTATATTAATAAATATTTAAAATGTTGTAATAAGCTCAAGTGTGGATAAATTATGAAGCTTTCAACACCTGGGATGAGTCAGCAGCCTCATGAAGGTATCTATCTGCTATGTCTCCTCAATCTCTCATTACTTTTCTTCTTCTTTTGGTGACCTCCAACTTTTCTTTCTTATTTTTTAGTGTCAAATTGTTTTGATGTGTTTCTCTCTCTGTCTCTATCATTGAAGGCGTATTTTTGAACTTATGCACTTGTCTATTTCTGGGAAAGGCTCTCAAAATTTAGCCTCACTGGGCAAAGAAATTAAATGGCATTTACTTTTATGTTTATTAGTTTGATAGATGAATTTGTTATTTGTTTAGTGATTATTGTTTGTTTATGGAAGGGGAGAAGAAGTGTTTGAATTCTGAACCATGGCATGCTTGTGCTGGTCCTTTGGTGTCTCAGCCCACTGTCGGGAGCCGTATTGTTTATTTTCCTTTTAACTTTTCATGAATTAATTTATCTGTTAAAGATAGTGTATACATATGGATTGTATACTTAACCAATCAACTAAAGTAAACATGGATCCGATCCCATAATATATTCTTACATCCAAAACGAAGCTTAGGACAGGTGATGATTGATTCATTACATATAATCAGGTAATTAAAATTTTGCATGGGTAATTGGTATAGGTGATGGATAATTGTTGATTCGTTTCACGTTTTATAATTCACCTTTTCAATGTCAAAATTAAGTAAATATGTGATTTCTTCTTCTACTACTCTTTTGTGCTGACTTTGCAATATTAATTTATTTCCAGAGTTTCACCAAAGGGTAATGATCACAAATCAAATTAATTACTATAAAGGAGTAGATCTACAATGCTTCCTGTAGATAGGCTTCCATTGTTGCAGGTATAAGTTTTTTTTTTTTTTTTTTTTTTTTTTTTTTTTTTTTTAATATCAATTGTTTGGAGGGATAATGGAATTGTGTTTTCCTTTTCTTTTTCCTAATTTTATTTTATTATGTGATTGTTTTTGTATAGAGCAACTCCGATGAATATGTGGACAAGTATGAAAGAAGTTACTTCGACGTCTTGGGTCTTTGTTGTTCCTCTGAGATTCCTCTCATTGAAAAGACTCTTTCTTCACTCGATGGAATCAAGGAGTTGTCTATTCAAGTCCCAACCAAAACAGTGATTGTAGTACATGAACCTCAAAAGATTTCCCGGCTTCAAATAGGCAAGAAAGATGCTAGACTTATGATAATAAACAAAAATATTGCACATACACCTAATATTGATGTTTTCTGCAGTTAAAGCTCTGAATGAAGCAAGATTGGAAGCAAATATCAGAGCATACGGAAAGCCTAACTACGAGAACAAATGGCCAAGTCCGTATATCAAGGTTTGTGGTGTCTTGCTTCTGCTATCATTTCTGAAGTACTTGTACAGCCCCTTGTGTGGTTAGCTATTGGGGCCACTGCAGTTGGAATTTTCTTATTTTATTCAAGGCTGTTGCTGCACTTTGCAATTTCTTGCTCAACATAAATATCCTGGCTTTGATTGCTGGTAATTTATGCACTCACTTTGCTGTGTTAACTATTAGTCATTTTTGTAATTGAAAGTAATAGGTAAAGGAGAACAATGAAAAACTTGTATAATATGATAACAAAAGATGTTTCTTTTGCAGTTTCAGGATCGATTGCCCTCCACGGTTATACTGAAGCAGGGATCATTGTGTTCTTATTTAGAATATCACAATGGCTAGAATTAAGGGCAAGTCATAAGGTCTGTCAGTTTGTCGCGCCTATGTTGATTTACCTATTTCAACTTTTGACATATCATTAAGCCGATTTTGCATAACTGTGTACTGTGTACCAGGCTATTGGTGATATGTCGTCCTGGCTGGTGTGGTTCCCCAAAGAGCTGTCCTGGCAGAAACAGGTGAAGAAATAAATGCAGAAGAAGTGAGTCCACCGTTCTAGCTGTGAAGGCAAGATGTTATTCCCATAAAATAGGTATATTTAAATGGTCTGTATGTTAAGATTTATGTTGTGTTAACTTAGTGTCAAGTGCATCATTTTTCTCTGGTTCCTGTCATGTATCTTACTGACTCACAGTCTCTATTCCTAGGAACTGTTTTTCGTGAGCCTATTTTATGTGAAAAACTATGATGGTGATGTGCAAAGCGATTTACTTGCTCAAGGTGATTCCATATGGGAAATGATATTTATTAGCTACAACTAAACTGGCTATAACTACACACAAGTAAATTATTTTGCTGATATTATTTATTTCGTATTATTAGTTACAAGTAATGAGCTATAACTGCATGAGTGGATTATTTGCTGATATAATTTATTTCATGTTTCATAAGTCTTACTAATAAATAGTATCTAATACTTCCCCATTCCATGTTTTGTGATTCCTAGAAGATTTTAACTGCCATACTTTTTGCCTTTCTGGTCTCTCACTTTGACTTTGTTTAGGATTCATCTTTTTTTACACTTTCATTATCAATTCTTAATTTAATATAGGCTAAAAGAAATATCCTTAATGCATTATCTTATCTATCTCTTACGTGAATCACAATATTATATCTTTGTGATTTCATTCATGCCGACAAGGATAACATTTTGTAGATTGATTGACATTTGTTTGCTCTACAGGTTTTGGTTCTCTGTGACTAATGACCTCTGTTTCGGTTAGTCCGGCTTTGGCTATATCTTCACCTATCTCATTATATATGTTCTTTTGGTTAATGTGTTTTTGCTTTGTCTGATTTACAGCTTTCGGGTGATGGTAAAACACTAGAAGCCGAGGCAGCTCATGGCACTAAAACCCGACATCAGAAGGGACAAGAAACCAGCACAAACAGTGTTGCTTCTGTATTTGCTTGGATAAGAGGATTGGAACACAGGTTAGTTTTTTCCAACTATCCCAATGACAACATAGTCACACTTAGTTTTGACATTTTGCAAGTTGCAATATTTGAGATGGGTTTCCTTTCCTCTTTTATGTTCTTTTCCCTTCTTCTTTTTCCCTTCTTCTTTTGATGTCCTTGTTCGATTGGTTGGTTGGGGATTGAGAATAAGGGTTTAATTTATTTTTTTTTTCAATTTAGAGAATTAAGAGTGGCGAATGGAAGGGGGAATCGGCATCGGGGGAAGAGATTGTCTACGGTGGTTTTAGTGCTTCCAATAGTATTGGTGTTGGCGGTTGTGCTATTGATTCTTCTGGGCCTCAGCATCCTCTCTCTCCCCGTTGTTCCTCAGATAATTCGATTCTGATGGAGATCGCATTGAAACGCCAGCCAATAGAAACGTACTTAAAGAAAAAAAAAATTGGTCTTCTTTTGTTTCGAATGCAAAGGGGTTGATAATCTGGGCTTTCCATTGCATTGTGTTGGTTTTTCACTATTAATTTTATTGTGTAACAGTGGTAAAATTAGCCAAGGTTTGAGGGAAAGAGGGGAGATGTGGTCGGAAATTCTTTCGGGGAACCAAGGGCTTTCGTTTATCACAATGTAAGTTTTTGTTATAATACTGAGGGGCTGATATTTACAAAGTGCATCAAGAAAGATCTATGCTTCGATCTCCGAGTTTAATGTTTTCCATTAACATGTTGTTTCCATTGTCGAATCAATTAACTATGACTTTTATGGTGTTTGGTAGGAAACAAGATTAAAAGGATTGCTCCTTGCAGAGCAGTTCTAATATGTGAAACACCTATAGATTGTCATCTAAACTGTTTGAATTGGATTATTGAATAGATGGGAAGCGGTCATTTGCAGTTATTCCTATGTGTTCATGCATGAATGATAAATGCGGGATCTGAATGGAATGGCAGGAAATATCACCATGGTAATTTTTATATTTACTGATTTAAAGAAGAAATGTTTCAAGAGACCTTTGTAGTGCTACCTTTTGCTATAGTTCTTTCTTCTTTTGACATAATTTTTTTTCACTAATTGACAATCCTGTCTTTACTAACATTCCCGAGAAGAATGTGAGTATTTGATCAATCTTGGAAGGACTCACATGGTAAAGTCTATAGTGGTTGATCGCAAGCCCGACAATATGCCAAGAGTAAGGATTGCAGGTTTGTTTCGAAGCTGCACTTTCTTTATTTGTTCTTCCATTTTTTTGCTATATCGTTAAATGTTTATCCATCTATAGAGTATAAAATTTTGTATACTTTGTTTCGGCATTTGAAGGGCTGTGATATCATGTTCAACGTTTGTACAAGATCCAGAATGGTTTAGAGATATTGAAAAATGAATAGCAGATTACACTTTTATATCCGTAGGAGTGGGATTTTATACATGTGGCTTGGTTTGCCATGTTTATAGTGTTTCTTCAACTGGTCTGTTTCGGTCGAACTTAAAAGCTTTCTTTTATTTATGTTTCTGGATTGTAGTACAACTGAATGTCTGGAAATTAGTAGAAATCGCACTTTTATCATGTTACCAAAATATTGGCAAGTTATGCCATGGCATCAGGTTTCTTAGTTGGTGAACCAAATATCGGTGCTTGTAATTTTCTTTGCACGGAAATATTGAAGAATAAGAAGAGTCTCAGATTATCGAGTTCATTTTGGTCTTTTTAGGTCGTTGTAGTTAGGTTACTGAAAAATAGTTCATTCGCCTGGGTGTTGTCAAATGCATCATAGAATTGTTTTTTGAGTAAATTGGCTCACTGTCATATCAATCTCGGTTGTTTTAAGTTTTTTTGCCAACATCAGCTACTAACTTCTACTTTCTCATTGCTCCGAAAAGAGGTGATTGTTTTCTTTCAAATACTCTATTTGATCATTCCGTACTGTACAATTTAGCTGAGCTGAATTTCTTGATTACTTCGAACAGGAAACACAGAATCAAAAGAGCTATCAAAGTGCCTGCTGTGAGTAACAAGTAACAAGGGTGCAGATATCCTGCCGGATTAATACTGCTGGGATTTTTAACTACAAATGTGCCGAGTTTAAGGTTTATTGAGATTCTTATAGCTTGATCTAATAACCTTGGCTTATATTGCTAACTTAATAAGTCGAGCATTATCATTCCAAGATCTCAAATTGCTTTTTCTATTTAAGGGTCCAAAACGCCACCGCCTGATTCAATTTTGTTAAATGCAACTACTCTAATCGAAATATCTTGGTTACAAATTTTACAATGGATTATTTTTGGCATGCCCAGTGTACAAGTGCAGCAGCATGAGAGGTCTCAAGAAACTTCCTGCTGGTGTAAATTAAATATACCTATTTAATTAACAAAACTCCTTAGTATATGATAAAAAATTAAAGCAATAGTGCAATCGTCCAATCCTAAAAAAAACGGAGGAAGTATTTACTCAATGAAGAATGAAAAGTATTTACTATACAAACGTTAATATTTTTAAAAAAATGGAGGAAGTATTTAATTCACCATTTAAAAAGTCAATTCATTAAGCTCTAGGACTCAATATGCAAGATAACAAGATGCCAATAAGAACCACATCGATTTCATTAATAAGGGAAAAATTAAATCAGACTTGCAAAATTTATATGGTGCATATAAAGAACCCAAAATTATTTCTCACCCTCAGAACGCTGTGGGCAGTTGTATACCCTCATAACGCTGTGCATCGCACAAGTCCATGGCTAGTATATTAATAAAGGAAATATTTGTGGCTGTGGAGAGAAAATATTTGTTTTTTAGTATAAATAGAAGGAAAAGATATAAAATCTAATAATAAATTAGTCCGACAGTCCGACTTATTTTAGAAATAGTTAAAACAAAAATGTAATAAATAAAAAGAAATAAAGATAATAATATAATATTGTAGGTAAAAAGTTATAAAAATATTTTTGTTGTTGTTTGTGCAAGAATATTCCTTGAACAAGGATCAAAAGCTTGCATTCGGGATGAGGACCTAGCCCAAGCGGTTAAGTCCCCTGACTTCCAACGGAAGGTTGGAGGTTGGATTCCCACCGGCCCCCTATCCCTCCCTTTTATTCCCCTTGTAATTGTGTGGCATGGGCTCCCACCACCCCTTTCCAGGCCTTCAATGGCTCCTCCAAAAAAAAAAAAAGCTTGCATTCTGTCGAATATATTGTCTCAAATGGCAAAAGAAATCCAAAATTGATAGTAAGTTATATTTATATACATTTTTATCGCACTGAGTTTGAAATTAATTTTTACTTTTTTAACCGCCCGTCCATTCCTTTCAAGCTTAGTTACCGATCAATGTATGTAAATTAGTTTTAAGGCATTAATGATATAGTGATATATCTAAATATATATAACATACTTAAGCAAAGTTTCACATTGGATACAAGAAATCTGGTTGGATTCTAGTTCGTTTAAAAGATTTTTTTAAAAAAAAAATAAAAAGGAAACTATTATTACAGTATACAGTATTATTATTTCTGCAGGAAGATTCCTTGAACAAGGGTCAAAAGCTTCCTATTGTTTCGTACCTTGTCTCAAATGCCAAAAGAGATCCAAAAACAATTCGAATTGATAATCAAACCGTGAATAATTATTTCTTGGTCAAATTCACATAAATTAAAAATATAAATGTCACTATTATCCTCCAAAACAAGGCCAAAATGTCATAATATATATATATATATATATATATATATATATATATATATTTACAATCAAGGTTATCACTCCTAGCTTCAAATAGAACAATACATGCATAAACAGAAGTAATTTCTGATAAAACAACAAAAAATAATTCTAAATTTTGTAATTATGCAATCGAAGAAAAGATTCAAAACCCATTATTATTGCACTTCGCGTTTTGAAAATATTTTTTTTCTTATTTATTACTATTAATATGGTGAAAGGGTGAATATTTTTTCCCATTACTTATCATTCTTTCTTTCTTCCGTAGTACTAATACAACACACTTTAATTTGGCCGTTTACTTGTGTATATAATTTTTCACATTTTGTAATACTATCATATGACATGCGTCATTATCCAGTGCACGCATAGTTATTGATATATACTTCCTCTGAATTGAAATATTTTTTACGGATCCACTTTTTCATGCAGTTCAATGCATATTTTAAAGTATTAATAATTCAAGTTTGGTACAAATAAAAAATTCTAAAACTTCGATATTTAAAAACTACACGATGAGACGAATTTAACAAGATACCACTTGGCTATATTTTAACTTGTATAATTGTGATAAAACTTTAAGTAAAATATGTGTATGAATAGTAGCACATTACCAAATTAAACGTCAACAACGTTTCAATAAGAATGCAGTATATATTATGGTTGTGTTGATTAATATTATTTTGACGGTAGATTTTCAGGCTTTGTATAATTTTTTTTTTAAAAAAAAAGAAACAAAACAAAAAACAAAAGAAAAAAATATCATGTTCATTTTGACAGATTAAAAAACCTCATATTTAAAAGTATTAATTTTATCACATGCATATCAATTTGAACTTAATAGTATAAATACTATGAATCTGGAGTATTATTAGAATATCAAACCTATTAGTACTAATTATGCAATTAAGATAGGGTACATACTCTTTATTAATTTGTACCTGCAGGCCCCAATTTGTATGCCAAAAGCCCAAAACTGTCATATTCCTCCACAAGAATCGTCTATTCCCCCACAAAACTTTTATCTTTTCTACTCACCCAGAATTGACATTTTTTCCATCCAAAATTGGTGTATATTCCATTCATTAAACAAAATCAGTCTACAAGATGAATCCACACCTCACAGGGATCTCATAACCATTTTCAAAATGCAAAACCGTCACCGGAAAGAAATGGGCTCGTCGGAGAAGAAAGGTGAATAGTGAATCCGATGATCCTCCAAACTCTTTTGAAAATGGTGAAACGTATGTGCATTCAACTCCTTTCGACATGAGGATCACAAATATAGGCTTGGATTTCAGAAAAACTAACCATTGCTCAAGATGATAAAACTTGGCCGGAACTTTCCAAAACTTGGCCGGAAATATGGTTACTTTTCGTCGGAAGCCGTTTCTTCACCGATTTCATCGAGCCTTATATCGATTTCGATTGAAATCACCTATCGATTACAACAGTATGCTCATATTACACTTCTAATCAACATACAAAAAAATCGATAGAAATTTCGGAATCAAAATTTACAAAATACAATGTCACTTACGTAATTACTTCCAAATCATTACAAAAATTCAAAATGAACATGCTATGGTACCAATGAGCTCTAATACCACAAGAATGGATGATAAAATCTATCACCACCCATCTCGAACAAACATTATAATTTGTAATATATTTGTATCGCATAAAACAATATTTTTTATCACACCATCTTACGTACACATCACATAAGATCTCCTGAGACATCACATAAAACCATGTTTTCCATGATACCATATCGAACATCACATTATATTACATATACATCATATAAAACTCTTTAGACATCACATGAATCTACTTTAGACATCATATGAATCTACAGTATGCGCATCACATCAAATGGTGTCTGCACGGTGCAGGCACCTGCACTGTAACCGCACTCCTAATTATGGGCCTTATAATTAATTCTCCAAGTATGAAAGTATAAGGCCATCTCCAATCCATTACACCAAACTCAAACCCAAAATAGTGTAAATGTCACATCCTACAATAACTCATCTCCAACCGACTACACTATACTCAAACTCAAAAGAGTATTCTTAGTATATTCTTTATTCCACCCACTTTTACACACTCAAACCCAATATGCGTTTGAGTTTGAGTTTTTGGATTCTTGGGTTTGAGTTTGGGATACGGTTGGAGAGGATTTACACCATATTTTGTGTTTGGGGTACGGTTGGAGTTGCTCTAATACATCATCTATTTATTTGTACAATATAATAACATAACTTTGTCGTGTACTCGTGTAACTATTGTTACCATCGACACCACAAGCCGTAAGCAATACACCACCAAATGCCCCATTCAGCCAAGCACCATCAAGACAGATCACCGGCCTACAACCGCTTATGAAGCCCTCTTTCAATGCATGAAGACTCACATATATTCTGTCAAATCTATTCTTACCATTTTCTCCGTCTGTCTCAATGACAACATTGGACCCCGGATTACTTGATCTTAACACCTCCTCAGCAAAACTCCACAATAATTTATATTGTTCAGGCCTCAGTCCTTGAATTAATTTTAGTGTTGTTGCCCTTGCCTGTAATCTTGTTGTGCTGTTACTTTTGACCTTCAAATCTTTGACAGCCTCCAATCTAAATGCCTTCAGATTTCTTTTTGGATAAGCCACAAATTTGTCCTTGAACTTGTTGGCAAGCCATGTAGAACTGACATTATCCACATCAACTCGTGCCTTGCAAGAGTGTTTGTCCTTCAGTTCCCTAATCCTAAATCCCGAGTCTTTGCCTTTGGAAAGCGGCTGCCCCCTCAAGATCCATTTACATGACTCTTCAGCACAAACAACTACTAGCCTCTTTTTGTCATTCCTCATGAACAGCCTATTTTTGTCATTCCTCATGAACTTGATGCTTCTTTTCTCATTTATGGCTATTGATTGAATTGCCAACTTTAGTTCCTTCTTGGTAGCAAATACCATACCAATCTTGAATGAAGATCAAATATATCACTTGTGTTAAACAAGGGAAAATCTTGTTTCTCCCCTTCATCCTCGTCTGAACCCCTTGGAATTTTCAGATCATCGCCACTAACAATCACATCATCATTCGAATCTGAATCTAGAGCTTCATTGTCCCTAACCACATCAGTCTCAACCAGCTTCCCCTTGCCTTTGTCCTTACTTGACACAGCCTGCTCATCCCTCCTTAACCGTGCCCTCTCAAACACATTTTCCTACTCATATTCCTCATCATCAATATCGTCATCTTCATCCCTCATGTCATATTCATATGGTTCATCTGAATCTTCAGATCCACTAAAGTTGCCCCCTTCTTCCTCATCAGTCAATTCTCCCCAGTCCACACCATCATCATCTTCAGATTTATCAACAACATACATGTGTATTTCTCTAATATTAGCCAATGCCTCACAAGCTGCTTTTATAACGCTGCCATCCCTTACTAACACGATCTCACTCCCAACCGCCATATAAATGCTAAATTCCTTGCAGTATGCAGGTCCCCAGCGAATTTTTTAAGACCATTCAGTTTCAGGTCCTTCACAAACACATTATCATACTTGTATGTGGTTGTAATTTCTCGACCTGAAACCCACACTCCATTTTGAATTTTACCCCACGGTGAATGCTTAGGGTTACTCTATCCGCATCGGGCTCTGCAAATGACAATTTCACCTCAAACTAGGCATCATAAGGATTAAAAAAGGTTTACATTGACACTAAATAATACAATTAGTTCTGAAAACTACATTTTGGCACAAAACAATGGTTTTTTTTTCTTTGCCCGACAAACAACAAGTGTACCTCACATTTATTTCCCTTTACTAGTTCAATGTCGGATCCACAGGTGACATAAATGCACTAACCTACCAAAACCTCAAAAATACATGCTAGGACCCTCCAAAAGTGCTTTTTTCCATATAAAATGACCCTACAAAAAGCCTCAAGTTTCTTGCCTCAAGTTTTCCATATAAATGGTGGGTCGTCATGTTCGCTTTCTGGCCTCAAGTTTCTTGCTGCGTTGCCCATCTCCTTCTTCAACATCTTCACCGCGAACCCTAGCCTCAAATGCCCATGAAAACGCAATCTGCACGTAGCCCAAATGGAGAAATTAAGGTTACTGACGGTGTCTTAAATTTTGGATATGGGGGAGAATGACCTTCGGCCTTGCAAATGGGAGCTGGGGACGGTGAAATTTGCTGTGGATTTGGAAGAGTGAGCTTGAACCGATTTTAGAGATGTGAAATCATGTTGGGAGGGTGAAATTAGGGTACCGTAGTGCAAGCATTTGGGGATTTTACCATTTAACCCTGCCACGTCGACATCCAACACGGTTCAAAGGATTTGATTCGCTTAATCCGTTCGACACGTGGGCAATTAAAGCAATTAAGGGAAATTTGGATGTAATTTGCGTGGATTAATAAACTTAGTGGATTATTTTAGTTAATTCACAAATTATTGGATCATTTGGAAAATTTTGATAAATTAGTGGATCATTTGGTTCTTTTTTCTATATGCTAGGTGTCATTAACTCATTATCTTATATGGTTCTAGATTTAATAATAATAAATAATCTATATAAGTATATAAAACAATATTCCTTATGAATAGTAACCTATCAATTATCTTTCACAAAAATCCCCTTATGAACAGTAACCTACCTATTTCCTCAACATTCACTTTTTGCACGCAATCCAATACGCATTCCTCATTATCAATAACCCATCAATAACTCAAAATGTGTACAAATAAAATTTTAATAATATGATATTTTAAAACTACATGATGAGACGAATCTAACAATATCACACTTGACTATGTTTTCTCTTCTATAGATGTTATATAAGCATTAATTAAAGTTGGATAATAAACAGTAGCAAAAGTCAATCATTTTCACTATAAAAAATCACTATAAAAAATGAAGGAATAATATAAAAGCATAATGCACTTTCAAAATATAGGAGAATGAAATTTGAACGAAATTAGATAATTTAATTTCATTAATTATTATAGATAAAGAATAATCCAAATAAAGTATGTAGCAAAAACTTTAATAGTCGATATTATATTTAGTCTTTAAATATAATTTCAATATTTGTTATTATTCTTAACTACTCTATGAATTGAAATTATAGTTAAAGAATATATGAGAAATTATTATTAAGAACTTCATATATTGATATAATATTCATTAATGAATAACAAATATTTATACTACATAAATTAACTATGCAATACGACAATAAGTTGATGAAACTATGATCATTTTAATATGTCAATGGATTCATCACAAGAGTATTTCTTATAATTTTTTAATTTAGTTTGGAAATAGTTATATCTTTATGAAATTTCTAATTTCTCAACGCTTTAGAGTGAATCAATATCAATAATCAATAATTAATATTTTTAAGGTACTAAATTTTAATTTATAAATATTGGTAATGACATGTGTCTATTGGTCGATTACTATGTAATGCTTAAAATAGTTTAAGGAGTTAGGGAAATGTAATCAGTAATCGACATAATAAAATTGAACAATTTGTTCAAATTATTTGTTGAATTGGATATTTTCATTCACATTGTGCATATTTTAATCCATTGCGCCGGGTAATAATAATAATAATAATAATAATTTAATAATAATAATAATAATAATAATAATAATAATAATAATAATAATAATAATAATAATAATAATGAATTCACGACTACTGAACACAAAAAATTCAAATAATTTAGCATGCATGCATGGGAGTCAGGACAAATATTCATCATGACGATAAGAATACCCCCCCCCCCCCCCCAAGACGCACACTCTCAAAACCTCCGGCCGAGTTCTGGTGCAGACTCCCTGCACAATTTGATGTGCAGTTGTATTGAGAAAACTTAATTTTGTGATGTTTGTATTTTTTACAATACAAAAATATTTTCACTCATCACAAATTCTTAAACATCAAAAAATAATTCTAATCACAAAATGGTGGCACGCTTTATAAAATTTTTAAACATCACAAAACAATATTCTCTTCACACTGCCTGCAAATGCAGACAGCTGCACTCTATCCATTCCCCAAAACTTCACCATAGCTCCAATAAGGCCAAACACGTGATGCCACGATATTCTCCAGCGTCCCGAGTTTTTTTTTTTTTAGCAGCCTATATAAGTTAGGAAAGGCTGGTGAGAGCACATACCACATAAATTACAATGTGAATAAAGAGGAGTGATAAGGGCCGGTTGGGGAATCGAGCCTCCAACCTAGGGTAAGTCCCATTATTTTTTCAGCAAAAGGGCCAAATCCTGGGCCCATTATAGTTGAACTAGGAAAAATAGTCACGCCCAATCCATGGACTCCGAGAAAGATCACCCCGAAGCAAGCCAATACAACTAAATAAATGTGCATAGCCTGAAAATAGCAACCCGGGCAGCAATTTGACTGAGGGAAGGCGTCCAATGAAGACTTTTCCGAGCAAGATCAAAGCAACGTGATCCCGAGCAATGAAGTGTCCGCACCTTGTAAGGGGCTTATCTGCGCCAAGAGAATGAAAAGATGGGTGGGGCTCAGCGTCCGATCAAGACCCCACGCATCCCAAAAAGTGACTTTCCATAGAAAGGCACCAATATTTGTGTAAATAGGCATTTCCTAGACATGAAAAAGGGTTCCAACACCACTCCAAAAATTATATTTCTTGCAATGTTTATTTCTAATAGAGTCTTTCATTTTCTTAGTTGCTATCCTTTAATGTTTTACAGAAATAAAGAATTTCTTTCTGTATCTTTGGTTTCGGTTTTTTTCATTTTTCTTTTGATGTTTGTTTCCTGGCTTCGGCTTCTGAAAAAAAATATATATATATTGTAGGTCCCCTTATACCTCAAGATTCAGTTATGGTTGTTAACCTGTGTTATAACTACGTAATTACGAAAGCAGTAAAGAACGCAACAATTTGATAACCCAGTTCGGTCCTTCCGACCTACGTCTGGGGGATACCAATCCAGGCGACCTTTACTAGACTAGAAACCAAGAACACAAACACGCTAACCGATGCCTAACACATGAAACCAAACTCTAACACTAGATGATCAATCCAGTCGAGCAGACGTCGTTGAGACTCCCCCTCAACACGTCCGTAGGGAACTCACCCCAGAATGGAATCTTCAAAGGCACATACGCTGTTCGTCATTCACCATGGCTTTCATCTGAATTCCTCCAGAACTTCTTGAATGTTGAAGATCGCAATATCTCTAGATATTCCAGTGTAATCTCAATCACTAATCTTGATCTTCTAAAAATATCTCTATGAAATCTTGAAGAACAAAATACAAGACTCTCTCTATCTGAAATCTCTAAAGTAGTAAAAATAAAATCACTAAGAGCATTACTACAGATTACAGACTCTGCACTATATAAATGAATACAATACAAGTGAACTCTAGCAGAGATAACTGTCTGTCGTCGTTATTGGAATGTGCTAACACTTGTAGATCATCTCAATGAAAAGTACACAATTAGGTTGTCAAAACAATGTATTAACAATCTCCCCCACATTTCATGGAGATGATGATCCATCACAAGGTGTCTATCAAAAATATCAATAATGCAATTATTAAGTAAATAAGAACATGATAGCCAAGCACATTAATCAATATAGCAAAATATCATCAGTAAAAATAGATATCATCAAAGACGACAGTTCAGAGAGTCCATAGTTCATCACAGTCCATCCAAAAACAAACAAAACACAATCATCAAAATACAGTGTCATCAGCAAAAAGTTTTAACATCCATCAGACAATCACCAAAAAACCATTAAAAGTTTCAGTCAGAAAGTCGTTACCCAAATGTACCAACAACCTTACCACACCAATACCTCCACCAAAATAGACACCACCAGCGTCAGCTTGTTCTCCCCCTTGATGGATCAAACAACTCCATCAGAAGAGTCTTCTTCTTCATCAGCAAATGGATTTTGCTCCTCAGAACGAGCTCCACTTGAAGAAGCCTTGCGGGTAGGGGATAGTGATCCTGGCAGCATACTCACAATCTGAGCAATCTTTCGCTTGGTGGCAATCGCTTCTTGGCTGATTTTGGTCTGTTTGTCACTTAGAACAAGCAACTCAGACTTGATTTGCTGTATAAGATCAGCTCCAGATGGTGGTGGTCCTTCCTTGAAGTCATTGTGCTTATCACGAAGGTCAGTAGAAGGTGAATGCACATTGATCTTGATCAGATCATCCTTCTTCGTTTTAATACCATTGTGGTGCAGTAGAAAAGTTATAAGACCGGGGAATGGTAGAATTGCAGATTTTGTGATTAAATCACGAGTATAACCTAGCATTCTTTTCAGAACAAGAAGTCCAAAATTCATTAGTTCAATACCGGAATCAATGCAGAATAAAAGTTTACCCATCTCAAGAGAAGGCTGTGAAGCATTGGATGTCGGTAGAATGTTTGCACGACACAGATAGAACATGCAATGAAACTTCATAGTCATGTCTGAAACACTGCATTTATGTCGTCCAAAATCAAATGCCCTCTGATTTGAGATAGTGTAAGCAATGTCAGCAGGGGAATGAGGTAGATACTCCAGAGGATCTCCAAGATCGTCGTTGGGCGCAAGTTCTAACAACACATTGATAACACCAGGGGTTAGATCAATAAACTTGCCACGAATGTACATCTTACCAAACCAAGGAGATTTTTTGTTCAGAATCTCAGGGTGCAGATTGGCGTAGAACTCTCTGACCAAAGTTGGAGAGTAGGCTTTAAAGACTTGTGCCCACTTCAGCAAGTGTCTCTCTTCAAGAAACTCATCAAACCCTATGTCGGTGTAAGTAGCATGAACAAATGTCTCTTCTGGAATAAACTTCCTGTTGACTAGATCCTTTGTCCCAAACAGCATCATCTCTTTAGAAAAATAGTTTATATTGAATAGCTTTTGAGATAGCAATTCCCTTTATGACTTCTCTGGTGTCTTGTGAGTCCTAGGTCATTTGGCTGGTGTGCCAACATCGCTGGTTGAAGTACTTCGCTTCTTTTTCTGAGTGGATCTGGTGGCTGGTCGTCGGACCTCTGTTTCAACACCAGCTTGATCAGGAACCTCTGGTTCATCGTGCGGCAGAATGGGGTCATCTTCATCCTGAACATTTTCTGCTCCAGTTTCAGTAGGATTTGGGAAGTTTTCGGTAGGATTCTCTGTAGATTATCCTGTAGGGTTTTGAGTAGGATCCTGAGGAGGATTTGGAGGAGGAAAAGGATACATAGTGACTAAAGGCTCAGCATCTTCTGCAAACTTGGTAATTTGAGTTTCGGCAGTGGTTTGAGTAGGGTTTTCGGGTGTAGCAACATGTTCCTCAGTGACATTCTCAGAAGGATTAGGGATTTCTGAGGTAATAGGAGGTTCCGAAGAGGTAGGGGCTTGATCGGTGACCTTTTCGGGGTGGTTTGTAGAGGAAGATGATGCCATAGCTAAGTAAATTCTGCAAACTCAAACTGTAAACTGAAGAATGGTAAAATTGAAACTCAAACAAGCTAATTTAAAGAGAGAAAATGAAGACGAAGAGGCGAGAGAGACGACGGTTTTCCCTGACGTGCGACGTGAGTGATGGTGTTAGTTCTGCAGTCATCATTACTGTAGGACGACGGTTTCTTGAAACTTTATCCAAAAGTATATTGGGCCTACAAAACTCATGAGCTAGATCAAGTGTAAAAATGTAAAATAAACATAAACATTGATCAGAATTAACTAGAATAGCAAAGGCCCATAATAGATCTAAGTGTTTCAAACCTTTCACCGTCGAGTGCTTTAGTAAGGATGTCAGCCCGTTGTTCTAACGTCTCTATGTGTTCAATATTGCACACACTGTCTTCTACCAGGTCTCTTATAAATGATACCTTATATCAATATGTTTGCTGCGATTATGAAGAACAGGGTTCTTAGAGATGTTAATCGCGCTGGTATTATCACAATAAACCTTGAAATCATCCTTCTTAACTCCATAGTCATCAAGCATTTGCTTCATCCACATTAACTGAGAACAACAACAAGTAGCTACAATATATTCAGCTTCTGCTGTAGAGAGTGCTACTGTGTTCTGTTTCCTAGAAAACCAAGACACTAGATTGTTCCCAAGATAAAAACATCCACCGGTTGTTGATCTTCTGTCATCACAACAACCTGCCCAATCTGAATCTGTATATCCAATTAAGTCTAGATCAGATCTCTTAGAAAACCATATTCCCATGCCAATAGTTCCTTTGATGTATCTCATAATCCGCTTGACTGCTTTAAGATGTGACTCTTTTGGATTGGATTGAAATCTTGCACACACTCCAGTACTAAAAGAAATATCTGGTCGAGTAGCAGTAAGATAAAGTAGACTTCCAATCATACTTCTATACAACTTCTGATCTACCTTGTTTCCTTGATCATCCTTAGAAAGCTTTTGTTGTTGTCCTTGCGGTGTTCTAGCAACCTTACTATCATATAAACTAAATCTCTTAAGCATGTTGAGTGCATACTTCTCTTGACTTAAAAAGATTCCATCAACTTGTTGTTTCACTTGTAATCCCAGAAAGTAAGTAAGTTCACCTATCATACTCATCTCAAACTCAGATTGCATAGACTTCACAAAGTTGTTCCTCAGTTGTTTCTGACGTTGCTCCAAAGATGATATCATCTACATATACTTGTGCAACAATCAGATTGTTGTTCTGATGCTTAACAAACATTGTCTTATCTGCATTACCTCTTTTGTATCCGTTGTTGATGAGAAATAAAGACAACCTATCATACCATGCTCTTGGAGCTTGTTTGAGTCCATATAGAGCTCCCTTAACCCGATAAACATGATTAGGTTTAGATGGATCCTCAAAGCCAGCAGGTTGTGCAACATAGATCTCTTCCTTTATTTTCCCATTGAGAAATGCAGTCTTGATGTCGAGTTGATATAGCTTGAAGTCCATTGAACAAGCAAAAGCTAATAGAATTCGAACTGCTTCCATCCTAGCAACAGGGGCAAATGTCTCACCATAATCAATTCCTTCAATCTGAGTGAAACCTTGAGCAACAAGACGTGCTTTATTTCTAACAATGTTCCATTGTTCATCTGTCTTGTTCCTAAATACCCACTTAGTGCCAATAACATTGATGTTTGAAGGCTGTTCTACCAACTTCCAGACATCATTCCTTTAAAATTGTATCAACTCATCTTGCATGGCTGCTATCCAATATTCATCCATTAGTGCTTCTGAAACACTCTTCGGCTCTATCTTAGAAACAAAGCAATTCATCCCAGCCAATTCTCTATAATCAGCCCTCTGATTCCTTGTTTGTCTCTGAGCATTTGGATCACCAATAATATCTTGCTGTGAATGATGTTTCAGAGCTCTTGGACCTTTCCTCTTATTAGGTACAGAAACTTTAGGACTTAAATCAGCTTAATCTGAATGTTGCTCATGATTAGCATCGTCATCAATAACTATTCCTTCAGACTGTTGTTGACTGGATGTACCAACATCAGGAATTTCTGAGACAGTATCAACACTAGGAGCTGTATCATCATCATCCTTTCCTCTAGGTAAAGAATACTTATCCTCAAATAGGACATTTACTGATTCAATAACCTTTCTGGATTGAATTAGATAAACTCGATAAGCTCTTGAGTTGTTAGAATAACCCAAAAACCAACCTTCCTCTGCTCTAGCATCAAACTTCTTAATTTGCTCTCTATCCCTGTAGACAAAACATTTACATCCAAAAGTATGAAAGTATTTAACAGTAAGAGTTTTACCATTCCAGATTTGATATGGAGTGTTGTTAGTGTGAGGTCTCAACAACACACGAATGATGATGTGACACGCTGTGTGAATTGCTTCGGCCCAAAATGATTTGCCAAGCTTACTAGCATGCAACATAGAACGAGCCATCTCCTGAAGTGTTCTATTCTTCCTTTCAGCAATCCCATTCTGTTGAGGTGTCTTTGGAGCTGAGTACTCATGAAAAATTCTATGGTTGTTACAGAAAAGTTCAAACTCCTGATTCTCAAACTCGCGTCCATGATCAGATAGGATTCTTTGAATTTTAGCTTGCTTTTCATTCATCAATTTCAGGCTCAACTTCTCAAAGTGTTGAAATGTTTCATCTTTGCTCCTGAGAAAACATACCCAAGTGAATCTCAAAAAATCATCAACACAAACTAAAACATACCTTTTGCCATTTAGACTTTGAGTTTCTGTTGGACCCATAAAATCCATGTGGATTAGTTCTAGGCAATGATTTGTAGAGATTCCATCAGTCTTCTTATATTGAGCTCGGGTTTGCTTTCCTTTTGAACAATCCACACATGTAAGATCTTTGTTATTGTGTAGTTTAGGCAGACCTCTGACAGCAGCCGAACAACTCAGTTTGTACAAGGTTTGATAGTTGAGATGTCCAAGCCTTTTGTGCCATAAGTTTGTGAGGTCATCCTTGCTTACAAGTGCTTGTGCCAGATTAGCTTCAAAGGTATAACAATTGTTCTTTGATAGTTTGCCTGTCATGATGTTATCTCTCCTGCAATCAAATACTTGACAAAAATGCTTATTAAAAATAACAAGAGAATCTTCATCACATAATTGACTAATTGAAATGAGATTAGTAGTAAGTCCTTCAACATGATAAAACTCTAGAAAGTTTAGAAAGTTCACTATCCTTTACATTACCATAACCAGTGATTTTGCTTCTAACACCATCACCAAATACCACATCTCCACATTCTCTATCAGTGAAATTACTTAGTATATCCTTACTACCTGTCATGTGCCTTGAACAACCTGAATCAAAGTACCATTTTCTGGACCGTGGTTGTTGTTGTGATGATAGAACAACGAGGCATTGATTCTCCTTTCTCTTAGGCACCCACTCCATTTGAATTCTGATCTTTTTCTTTAAATCTTCATGGGGCCAAACCACTGGACGACCATTCATGAGATGACGAACAATTCTCATGTAAGTTTCAGCTGTGTGACCAGGTAAGCTGCAATAGAGACAGTCTCTACGTCGTTTAGGTGATGTAGGAACATCCTGTTGTGTCAGTGAGCTTGATTCAACATTCAAATTTCCACCACTAACAAATAGTCTTTTTCCAGTAGATGCTTGATTCTTGTACCCAATACCAGTCATGTCTCTGTAGCTCTTTCCAATGGACATAACTTCATCCAGTTTGCCTTTTCCTTTAGTCAACTTCTCCAAGTCAGCAACTCGGATTTTCAGTTTGATAGATTCCTCTCTGAATGATTCCTTCTCTTTGGTCAAAGTAATAATCTGAAGTTTCACTTCATCATACTTTCCCTAAGAACTTTTAAATCATTAATAGCCTTAAGCTTTTCAGCTTCAGCTTTGTCCAAAATCAGATTGATGTCCGTGAGTTATTTCGACAACTGCTCATTCTCCTGTACAGCTTCATCATACTTCTCTTTCAGTTCTTCATAGATATCAACTAGTTCTTTATAGAGACTACCTGATTCAGCTGTAACAATAGAAGAAATGTCAGAAATTAAATGTATTGACTCAGAGTTACCTTCAAAAGGGGTAGGACTGGCTTCTCTTGTCATAAATGCAACGACATCCTCATCATCACTTAATTGATCATTCTCAGCTTCAACTTCAGAATCATCACTCAAAGTGGCTTGAAGTGTTTTCCCTTTCTTCTTCTTAGCAGTAGGACATTCAGCTCTTACATGGCCTTTTCCTTCACATTCAAAACATATAATCTCAGAAGATTTATCAGACTTATCAACATCTTTGTCCTTCTTAGGCCTCCTGAACTTTCCATCAGTTCTCTTCTCAAATCTGTTGTTCTACTTCTCAGTCGTCACTGGGTTGTCAGAACGATGATTTCTCTTCTGAAACTTCTTGAAATGCTTATTCTGAAACATCTTTCCAATCCTTTTTGAGAGTAAAGAAACTTCCTCTTCAAATTCATCAGCAGGTTCATCTTCGGCTTTGAATGCAATATTCTTGTGCGATTTTTCTGAGGCTAAATGATTGATTTCATAAGTTTGAAGAATACCAACCAATTCCCTCAAGGACAGTCTTGATCTTCTCAACTTCTTCAAGGGCTGCAACTTTTGCGGAGTACTTCTTAGAAACAGTCCTAAGAAATTTCCTCACAAGCTTTGATCCTTCAAAAGTCATACCAAGGGTTGTGGCTTGATTCACAATGTCTTGAAATCTTCCAAAATATGATGTGATATCCTCATCATTTGTCATCCTCAAGCTATCAAAGATTGATTCTATGCGCTGTAGACGGGTTGTCTTGACATCCTCCGAACCTTCATGTTGAGTTTCCAAGAAATTCCAAGCTTCGTAGGCGGATGTACAATTAGCAATCATTCTGAATTGCGCTTCATCCATAGCACTGTTGATAGCATTAAGAGCTGTGTAGTTCGCTGATCTTGCAGTTCTCTCGGCCTGTGTGAGTTCGGCATTGGTTGCAAGTCGAATTGTGGTTGTCGTCGTTTCTCCTTCACCAGTGCGAACCTCTCTTGTTGGTTGAGTCCATGGTTCCAGAACAGAATCCCAAACACCATCTCCTTGTGCCAAAGGATAATTCCGCATCCTAGCTTTCCAATACGCATAATCGCTTCCATCGAACAATGGAGGATGAGTGTTAGACGCTCCTTCTCGGCTCATGATTCTTGAATCTTGAATGAATGGATTTTCTCAGTTACGTTAGAGAACTCGCTCTGATACCAATTTGTAGGTCCCCTTATATCTCAAGATTCAGTTATGGTTGTTAACGCTGTGTTATAACTACATAATTACGAAAGCAGTAAAGAACGCAGCAATTTGATAACCCAGTTCGGTCCTTCCGACCTACGTTTGGGGGATACCAATCCAGGCGACCTTTACTAGACTAAAAACCAAGAACACAAACACGCTAACTGATGCCTAACATATGAAACCAAACTCTAACACTAGATGATCAATCCAGTCGAGCAGACGTCGTTGAGACTCCCCCTCAACACGTCCGTAGGGAACTCACCCTAGAATGGAATCTTCAAAGGCACATACGTTGTTCGTCATTCACCATGGCTTTCATCTTGATCGCTGAATTCCTCCAGAACTTTTTGAATGTTGAAGATCGCAATATCTCCAGATATTCCAGTGTAATCTCAATCACTAATCTTGATCTTCTAAAAATATCTCTATGAAATCTTGAAGAACAAAATACAAGACTCTCTCTCTATCTGAAATCTCTAAAGTAGTAAAAATAAAATCACTAAGAGCACTACTAAAGATTACAAACTCTGCACTATATAAATGAATACAATACAAGTAAACCCTAGCAGGATAACTGTCTGTGGTCGTTATTGGAATGTGCTAGCACCTGTAGATCATCTCAATAAAAAGTACACAGTTAGGTTGTCAAAACAATGTATTAATATATATATATATATATATATATATATAGTATTTCTATAGATGTTGATGAAGACAGTTTAGTGGTACACGAAGCATAAGCGAACGATGTAATGTAAGTATTATTGCAGTCTGAAGCAAAAAACGCGTTTGTGAAAGATGTGTTCTTTTATCACCGTCAGACGATGTCAGTCGTCAACCAACCGCACTTAGAATTATGAACAACACGCGTTTAATTTTAACCTTCGCCCTCCGATTCCGTTCACACTTCTTCCCACTTTTTGCTTTCTTTAAATAAATTTTGGATTATTACATGTTGACGCTTCACTGCAATCTTGGATTAACTTAATTAATAGTACTATAATTTTGATTTTAATATCCTATTTAAAATGTTGGAGTATACAATTAGATTAGCATAAAGATTAAGGACATTGTTGTTTTGACTTTTGAAAAAGATGATAAGTGAGTAGAAGAAAGAGAGGGAGAATTTATAAGCAAAAGGAGCCCAAACAATTGATTGGACTAATATTATTAAAATTGTTTTTCAACGGAAACATGTTGGGATGAATTATATGTACAATGACTTTTATATATTAATATTCCTTGAAGGAACATAGAACTTTCAAACCTATCCATTTTAATTTAAGAATTTTTTTTTGGTAAACGTGACACTCATGTGTCGGCAAAGGTGTGTGGGATCCCAAACCACACAAATTACAAAGGTGGATAAAGGGAAGGGATAGCGGGTCTGGTGGGGATTCGAACCCCCAACCTATGGTTGGGAGAAGGGGGACTTGACCGCTAGGGTAAGTCCCCAACCCCATTTTAATTTAAGAATTTATATAATGTGATTGTAATGAATTTATAATTTTAATTTATTTATTTATGTGTGATTTACTGATATATGGTTGTAGGTTGGATTGGAATTATTAATGGTAGTAGGTTTGAAAGTTTAATATATTTATTTATTAATGCGATGTGATGGGAAGGTTTGGCTATTTAATTATTTTTAAAATGAAAATGAAATAAATGTTGCAACAAGAAAAAAAGAAAAGAAAGTAAGACATAAATAATGGCACGGAATAAATATTATGTATTTTAATTACATAAAATAAAAAATAATTGAAAAAAACTAAAATATGCCACCAGAAAAAGTCATTTTAATTTTTAGGCCATCTCGGCCCGAATTCCGGCCAAAGGGCCTAAATTTGGACCCGAAATCCTTTTAATGGCCCATTTTTCTAAATTAAAATATCGTGACCCAAAGTGGAAATGACTCCTTTTGGTGGGCTATTTTATTTATTACCTCTAAGAAAAAAATTCAAAAGAACTTTTAGTTGAAACAAAAGTCAAAAGAACAAACAAAAAAAATAAAGCAAAACAAACTGGCTCCAACGGTTTATTTGGCATAGTATTGATCCTCCAAAGTTGCTAATTATGTGATGTATCCCATAATGATATCCAAACATTATACTTCATGTACTCCATCCGTTTTTAAAAAATTGTAACATTCATGGATTTCACGCAATTCAATACATCTTTTTAACGCTTAATATCTCAAATTCTATAAAAGTAAGAATTATAAAAAATTGATGTTCTAGATCTACGCAATTAGACGAATCCAATAAGATCTCACTTGACTATGTTTTATTTTACAGAATTGTGTCAAAAAATTCAATCGAAATTACTTAATGAATAATTAGAACTATTCACATGTTCCAATTTTATAAAAACGGAGGGAGTATGTAAGTTTCTGTTTTACTGATACAGTGCCTTTAATTTGGATAACTATTTTTATGTCAGATATCCCCATGTCAAATTGGTTTCAAAACTAATTTCTCGGGGATTTTATGGGCATTGAAGGGTTACATCTTCCGAATTAAAATTTTGCATATACAAATGCTTGAAGTCGAAACCTTTGTTTAAGCTGTTAGAACCTGATACGACTCAAGTTAACTAAGTTTTAGTGGATATCTCTAAATGAAATAAATCAAATTATCATAATTAAAATGAATCAACATAATTAATCATATCAAAAACTTGGATTATGGCATATCCAAAAATGATTAACGTTGTAATGTAATATTGGGAGAAATATCTTCTCCTCCATCACCCTCAATAGGCAACCGACAATAAATGGGTGCGGTTTGTGTGCAAAATCTGTGTATACGTGGTGTACAAAATTTATTTTGTGATACATTATATATATAACATCAGAAAATAAAATACATCGCATCATACCAAGCATCATTAAACCTCAAAATACATCACAAAAAATCTAAAATAAATGACATTCTAACGGCATATAATACTATTAAAATTCAGCATCATAACCCAACCAGAGAAAATCTAATCAATTATTTTATTCCTTACATAGAAAATCCATATTTCCATTGCGGCACGAATAGGAAAATTCATCAAAGCTGACAGCAATACGAAAGAACTGAATCAAGGACAGTTTGCGCGAGTTTGTGTGGAGGTGGATTTAACACGTCCGGTCATCGGTAAAGTAAGGGTCAATGGGCGTTGGCAGCTGGTCTGCTATGAAGGACTCCACAATGTTTGTCACAAATGTGGGAAGTTCCAACATGGCTCGCCTGCATGTTGCAAGATGGATGAGCCGGTGGTTTCGCCGGTCGGAGTGAATACTTCCGACGGGGGTGGAGATCCAGTATCTGCGCCTTCTTCTGCTGAAGGAAAGGAATCAGTTGATAAGGAAACAAATTCTAATGTATCAATCAATGGGAAAGAGGATAATACAAATAAGGTATCTGCTGAATTATCTCATAAGGCAATAGTGCATGGGGAAGGGAAACATAATCCTTCCTTAAGTGGTGGATCCTCCTCCGGTGATCACGTTCAAACGCATGAAGATTGGATAACGGTTCAACGGCCTCCCTGGAAGCCTCGATCGGACCAGGCCAAAACTAGGGTTACTACCCTAGTGACACTGAAACCTCCACTGAAACCTAAATTAATGGATGCTCGGACATCTAAAATTGGGAAAGAAGTTGTGGTGACGGATCAACAAAGGAACAATGACAAGAACCTGGTCACAGTACCGGAGACCAGCCTGGACTCATCAATTCGAAAAGTGAAGGGGAAGAGACAACGTCTCTCCAAAAGGGATGAAGGAGTCACTCCGACGAGTAATTCTTTCTTAGCCCTAGAATGTGTTGAGAATAAAATGGACACGGGTACGTCCACAAGCCAGGGTTTGCATGTCAAGACCCTGCGCCTAAGGAAAAATTTAAGTTGTTGGATAATTCTCTCTTTGATCTTGACGAGGATGACCAACATATGGATGCTGAAGCTTCTGTAGATCGGGAATTGGTATCTTTCGACCCCGGTTTTAATGATTGAGTTCAATAATTTTTCTGTCCTATCATGGAATGTGCGTGGCGCTATGAATAGGAATACCCAACGTCACATGCAAGACGTTATATTCAGTTATAAACCCTCGATATGTGTTATTATGGAACCGCAAGGAGCTTTCGAGCAACTAAGGGTTTTCTTTTATCGCCTCGGCTATGAATCTATTCACATCACCGAGTGTATTGGTCGGTCTGGGGGTCTTTGGATCCTCCGCCAGTGTGGTTTATTGTTCCAAACTACGGTTGATTGGAATCATGATCGGCTTGTTACGCTACTCATTTCTAATGGTCTGGTCTCGTGGCACCTTTCAGCCATATATGCCAATCCGTGTCCTAGGCTTCGTCTGATTGAATGGGAGAACATGCGGAACGTGCAAGCGTCAATACATGGTCCCTGGCTCGCATTGGGAGATTGGAACGACATCACCTCTCCTTCTGAGTCCCTTGGTATGATTGTCTGCAGTGGCCAATGTGAGCTATTTAGCCGCATGCTCGACGACTGCGGTTTGGAGACTGTGAACACGATTGGAGATCCTTTCACGTGGCAGAGGAATACTACGGGTGGCCCCCTTGCTCGTAAACGACAGGATCGTGCGGTAGCTAATGCGGAATGGATCATCAACTTTCCCCATGGTGTTGTGGAAGTTTTGCCCCGACGAGCTTCAGACAATAATGGTATTCTTATGCGTTGCTACCATATAGCAGAAAATCGATCTCCAAGACCCTTTCGTTGGGAGCATGCATGGGCGTCTCATCCTATGTATGCACACGTCGTGGATTCTACTTGGAATTGGAGTGAGGGCCCGCTTCATTTGAGACTTGATCATGTTCGCGAGTCCTCTAAACATTTTAACAAACGGACGTTTGGTAATATTTATGCTAGGATGAAACGTCTAGTCAGACGTATTGAGGGAGTAAGGCGCTACCTTCTTCGGGTTGATTCTGCCCGGGCTTGTATTCTAGAACAAGAGCTTATGAATGAGTTAGATGATGTCCTTCGCCAAGAGGAAATTTTTTGGCACCAGAAATCCAAAGAAATGGGTGAAGTGTGGTGATTGCAACACCAAATATTTCCATACCCAAGCACTCATTAATCGCCAACGAAGCAAAGTGATGGGTCTGGAAGTGGATGGACACTGGAACACCAATGATACGGAGCTTCAAGCGCATGTGAGAGGCCATTTCGGGTGGCTCTATGGTATTTCGAACAGAAGCATATCCTCTCTACTACCACTCACTCCTTTGGACAACATGATGCTTGTTGAGGACTTAAATGTGGAGGTTAGCCATAAAGAAGTAAAGGATGCTGTGATGTCTATGAAGGGCCTCGCCGCACCAGGCCTGGATGGGTTTTCGGCTATATTTTACAAACTTTATTGGGACTCGATGGGACATTCTGTCTTCCAGTTTGTTCGTGAAGCGATCACCAGGGGCTGTTTTGAGCCGAATATAGCTGCTACATTCATTTGTTTACTCCCCAAATTGGAGGTGCCCCGGGAAATTCGTCAGTACAGACCTATTAGCCTTTGCAACGTGTGCTATAAGATTCTCACAAATGTCATGGTGAATAGACTTAGACCGGCTCTCCAGCAATATATCGGCCCATTCCAATCGGCTTTCCTGCCCGGGCGAGGTACTGCGGGTAATGCTATAATCCTGCAAGAGGTGGTTACGGCTTTTCAGAATCGTAGGAGGCGTGCTAATGAATTTTTACTTAAGGTGGATCTTGAGAAAGCCTACGACAATGTTGATTCGGATTTCTTGGAGTTATGCCTCGAGGAGATGGGCATTCCGAACTCTATTATTCGAATCATCATGTTCTGTATTCGCTCTCCAGTTTACTCTATTCTTTGGAATGGTGCCGCTCTTCCCCCCATTACGCCATCTAAGGGTATTCGCCAAGGGGACCCCTGTCTCCCTATTTGTTTATTATCGTCATGGAGAAGCTTTCACGCACTATTCTTTCTAAGGTTGAACAGGGGCATTGGAAGCCGATTATTATTGCCCGTAATGCTACTCCCTTGTCGCACCTCATGTTTGCAGATGACTTACTATTATTTTCTAACACTGATCTGGAAAGTGTACGTTGCATGGCTCATGTTCTTGACAGCTTCGCTGGCCATGCTGGCCTCCGTTTTAACCCAAGGAAATCCCAGGCCTTTGCTTCTGCCGCGGTCTCCTCTAGCTCTATGAGGGAAATCTCCGCCATCTTTAGTATTGAGTTTGCAACAGATCTGAATTCCTATCTTGGATTTCCCATTATGCATGGCCGGGTACGGGAATGTCACTTTCAATTTCTTGTGGACCGTATGAAGTCCAAATTGGGGAATTGGAAGCGAGGATTACTTAACAAGGTGGGATTGTCACCCTGGCGAGATCTGTCTTGTGCTCCATACCCTCCTATGTGATGCAAACAGCTTGTCTGCCCTCTTCCACTTGCATCCGCATGGATAAATTGGTTAACAACTTTATTTGGAAAGATTCAAGGGGTCACGGCCTTCATCTTGTCCGATGGGAGTTGGTGTCTCTTCCAAGGAATTGGGGCGGACTCGGCATCCGAAAGAGTCGAGAGATGAACGCTGCTTTGCTTGGAAAGCCCTACCAAGACCTGTTACTTCAAGCTCCCAAGCTGTGGGTGCAGTTGTTCAATGCTAAATATGTGCAGTTCCAAAGGCTTCCGCCCAGTAGACCTGCTGCCTCGCCAGTGTACAGAGCCATGGTTTATTGCACGCCGCTCCTATCTGCTGGATTTCGAATCAGGATCGGTGTTGGAAACTGTAGCTTTTGGTACACTCCTTGGTAACAAGAAGGATCGATAGCCCCGCGGAACTATACGTGCACATTGCCGACACTACCCTGCGGATTAAAGACATTTTGGTTAATGGCAATTGGTGTTGGAATCTGATCTATACCCCTTTACCTGAGCAAATTAAAGAGGAGATCCGGAGGCATGGTCCCATTATCACTCACGATGCTGCGTCTGATCAGTGGTGTTGGGAAGGATCCTCGTCGGGTAAATATACGGTGAGGACTGGCTATCTTTGGCTGATCGCTGGCAGGGAGGGGGAGGTTCGGAAAAATACTGCGTGGGTCTGGCACATTGGGGCGCCTGAGAAAATCAAGATGATGATGTGGTTAGCCTTACTTAATTCACTGCCAACCAATGCGCTAAGATTTCAGAGGGGGATAGCTAGTTCGGCCAATTGTAGTATCTGTGGTTCAGCTAGTGAGGATGTATGGCATGTCTTTTTTCGCTGCCCATGGACGATGAATATATGGGGTAAGCTGGGTATGCAACTTCCTCCTCATTGGTCCAGTTCTGCTACTGATCTTCCCGGTGCTTTTGCTAAATGTTGTCGTGGCTGGAAAGGACAGCAATGGGCTGCATTATGGGGCATTTGGTTAGGCCGGAATGCAGCCTGCTTGCGTGGAGTGTCCCCGGATGCAAATGCCATTCTTCGTCGAGCTCATGGCATGGGCCTGGCACTGGATCGTTGCTATTCTACGGATATTAGTGTGAGGCCTCCTCGCTTGATTAATTGGAACCCAGGGAATTATCAAGGGGTCGTCCTGCACTCCGATGGTAGTTCCCTTGGCAATCCGGGTCCGGCTGGCTTTGGTTGTGTTATTCGGGATGGTAGTGGCCTTTGGCGTGAAGGTGAGTCTGGATCCATTGGGATCGCTAATAATATTATGGCGGAATTACATGGTATTTGGAATGGCATTAAGCGGCTTATTTTCCATGGGATTGTCACGGCTTGTTGCTTTACGGACTCTAAGGAGGCCTTGAGTATGATTGGGACAGGGGTTCCGCCCGTTCATTGGCTCTTTCCCCTTGTCTCTAACATATCTGATCTCCTTGACCAACACCCGGGGTTTCATTGGTATCATATTCTTTGTGAAGGAAATGCAGTGGCTGATCTCCTTGTGAAACGTGGAGCTCGTTCTGTGGATTTCTTCACGACTTGGGCTTATCCTCCTGATGACACTCTTCATTGTTATGGAGCTGATTTAGCAGGCGTTTGGTTCCCGCGGGATTGACGGCTGTAGTGTTTATTTATCTTATGTTTCTTTCCCTTTCTCTTCCCCCCTCTTGCTGTAGTGTTTTTTAGCCTTTTTCTTAGCCCACGCTTCGGCGTCCGTGTTATCCAAAAAAAAAAAAATCCATATTTCCATATTTCCTCATTACTCCCTACTATTTTTGGTGAATACCAAGTATATCCCCTGATTTCATTGGTCTCAAAACTAATCCCTCAAAAAATTAGTGGCATTGGACGGGTTGCATCTTGCAAAGCATAATTCTGCATACGAAAATGTTCGACCTCATTCCTTATAACTATTTTTTAAAACATTGACACTTATATGTTGATAGGGGACACGACCACTAGGTCAAGTCCTCATTCGGTTACAATATTTTTTTTGGTAAATATTAACACTCATGTGTCAACAAAGTTGTGTGGGAGCCCAAGCCACACCCTTTTGTAATAGAAAAAAAATAATACTTGAAAAATAACTTTTGAGTAAAGCAAAAGTTAAAAGGAAGGAAAAAAAAAAAACCAAAACAAAAAATCAAACAAACAGACTCTAAATAGCGAAATCATGCCCCTAAACATGCATAGAAAGGAATGATTGCAATTCCTATCTTTTTTAAGAAAAAAACATGATTCAAATTCCATATCCAATGGGTTGGGTGCTTATCCTAGTGGTAATCAAGTCCCTCGACTCCCAACTTATAAGTTGGGGGTTCGAATCCCCATCCAGCCATCTATCCCTCCCCTTTGTTTCCTTTGTAATTTGTGTGGCATGGGTTTCCACCATACCTTTCTCAGGCCTTCAATTGTTCTAAAAAAAAATCCATACACAATTAAATAGGAGTCACAATTCAAGTTATAAAAAATTAGGACACTAAAATATATGCAGAATATTATTGTTGAAGAATTACTTAATTATTAATAAGTAATATTTTTATGAACACAAAATCAGAGTGTCAAAGTAGCAAGTAGTATAAATCTGTAAGTGATAAGACGACAAAATGCGTTTTAATTAAAGAGATACGCGCTTTAAAAATGATCTAAAGTCAAGCATAATTTGTGTGAAAAGAGCAGATTCCTAGTTGACTCAATTTGACCACTACATGTCCTTACTTGGTTCTAGTCTCAAAATCATGAGGTTTTGAACTTGATTTTTATTTGCTTTTTTTTTTTTCTGGGGCAAATTTTGTGATCAGTCTAGTTATTACGCCTATTATTTTTTGACGATACCATTGGTTGATAAACGAGTGGTGGGAGTTCATGACATAAATTATAAAGGGATAGAGTGGATAAATAGGGTGTTGATGGGGAATCGAATCTCCAAGTCTCCAACCATAAGATTGGAATACAGAGAACTTGATTATTTGACCAAGTACTCATCCCATCATTCTAGTTATTTAGTACGTAAGAATATTTATTATATAGATTTTAATATTATTTATATATTGTATTACATTTTCATAATGAAGTATTGTATAAATTTATCACATTTTCAATTAAGGGTTAAATTTAATTAAATCATTAATCAATCACTTTCTGAAAAGAAAATTAGATTTAAGGGTTAAAGAGGACCCTTTACTGCATACAACTTTAGCCATTCTCCATGCAAAAACTGTTAAAAAAAACAAATTGGAAATCCAAGCAAAATCAATTCAAGAAACGTCCAACAGCTCTTAAAGTTCAAAGCATCACAATTCAAAGGTAACAACAAATCAATTCAAGACAAATCCAACAATTTTTTTTTCAAATCTAAGGATCAGCATCACAAGAACATTCTCAGATTAATTTTAATTTTGCAAAATTCACTAAAAGAATTTTATTTTATAGCTAGCGACCGAAAATAATTGGTAAAATTTTTTTACTAACGAGGTTATCGACCGAATTTGCGACGAAAATTTGTTAGCTACCACAACTTTAGCGACGAAAATTCGTTAGCTATCAAATACGAAGTACACAATTTTTCTAGTAGTGATCTTTGGATGTCTATATATGGCCTTAGCAACCTCTATAGTCAAACTCTGTGTGCCAATTGTCTTTATAATTAATTTGGTGTCTCGTGTAGAAATGTTTTTCGTAAAAGGAATTATCTTGCCGATTGCAAACTTGGATATAACTAGAAATGATTGTTTCGAATGTGGAGTTAACTCTGTATTGTAACTCTTTTTCTGCGATTTCAAATAGAATTCAATTTCTCAAAAAAAAAAAAAAAAAAAAAAGAAAAAAGAAAAGAAGAGAAAAAAAAAAAAAGAAAAAATGTTTCTCTCTGCGAGCATCATGTACTCCGTTTACCCCTTAAAACATAGTAACTATTTTAGTTTCTAACATCTCAATATAATATGTAGGCACTAGCTTTATCGCAAAATATTGACAGGGACACAATACTCATAGCCAAGACACAAACACATTGTTAGACTTTTGTGAATTTATTCATTGGGGAAAATATATTGTTATTTTAAAATAAAAGGGTTTAGAATTATTAACGTTAGCAATGAATGAAGCACTAATGTATCGGTCTGGTTTAAGGGGACGAGGAAACACTACAGATTCTGCATCTGCGGAAGTAAAGATTTGGTGTATTTTTGTGATGGTAAGTGATTGAGCAAGTTGTTGTTGGAATTGTGGAATAAATGTCAAACATTATAAAAAAGTTATTCGTGCTATCATGCAAATTGTGCATATCACAAATACTCATATTTTGCATGCTAACTCTTCCGCGGTTATATAAGGTGTTGAATTGAAAAATTATGCATATTTCCGAAGAATTGAGGATCAAAGCCATTTTATTCCAAAAGTTTCTATTTTGTTACAAACCAATATGGTCTAATGCCATTTTATTGTAGTATTTAATATAACATCTGTCGTTACATTACAGGCCATTATTGTTTAGGTTAAATTATCTCACAATGGAATAATTTAGACAGAAATGTACCTAAAAGATTTGTGTTGAAAAAATGATTCCTTTCCCAAGAAATGAAGGGTGGTGGCAAATTTGGTGGTGAGGGACTTTTTGTAGTGACTTAGAATTACACTTTGTCCTTTTTATTAAAATTCATGCCTCCAAATTAAAGTCCAAACCCTACTTATGATTAAATTCTTTTCGTTTCAACCAATCATATTCCTACACATCGTCACACACCTCACCCACTTATTCTTGCTTTCTTTTTCAATTTATTATTTTTTCGATAATAGATCACATAATTAACAGTAAATTGTTGCATTGGCGTGCATCCATGTGTGTGACGTATTGATGACGAATACATTTGTAGTATGAACAATTTTTTTTGAAGTCGAAGTCGGAGAAATAATCACAGTTGAGCACAATATTTACTACTTTTTAAGAGAAATTTTGTTTACTATGGTCATTTAATTTATACGAAAAAAAAAATTAAAAAAAATCTCGCTCCATTTGAAAAAATAAAAAATTGTTGTCTCATATTGCTTAATTATATCATATTAATAAATAAATAAACTAAAATTTTAAATTCACTACCATATTAATTCATAATTTATCCATCTTAGTTTAGATATATTACTAAGGGAAAATAAGCAAAATCACCCCACAACTTTCGTGTATGTTTCTCAAATGGTCCGATAATTGTGCACTTCACCTAATCCATCCAATATGTTTGTTAATCCTCGCTCAAATGATCCCATCGGAGGTTAATTGTGAGGATTAACGGGTTAATCATTCCACAACTTTCGTCCCTTTCTCAAATGGTCCCTAATTAACCCATTAATCCTTGCGACACGTCAGCCTGGGAAATCATTAACCTCGGATGAGATCATTTGGGCGAGGATTAGCAAACATATTGGATGGAATAAGTGAAGTGCACAATTATGGAACCATTTGGGAAACACACGAAAGTTGTGGGATGATTTTGGCTTTTTTCCCTATTACTAAGTTGCAAGTCACTCGAAGTGTTGCAAGTCACTCGAAGGAATGGAGTATTGCTTTAATGATTTGTGCTACTCTTTGTGATTATTGTTGGGACTGCGGATGCATCTTAATTTTGCTATTATTATAATATTGTACGTTTTGTGCCAAGCCCACACAATGTTATTTTTTTTATTCAAACCAGTTCTTCCTTAAATAGCTAATCTAGGATTGGATTGCACCCCTTCAATAGAAATGGGATTGCTTCCAAATTTTATATGAGTATTGAAAATTGGATCAATTTGTGATCACCATTTATAGTTCTGACTATTAGCTAGCAGACATTCATCTCAAGACATTCCAACTTAATAAGACCCGACCATTTCATAAGATCAATCAAATTTTTTCGTTATATTTGTTACGTCTTATTAAAAAATTTAGAGGTAATAACTAAAATAGGCCACCAGAAGGAGTCATTTCCACTTTTAGGCCACGATATTTTGATTTAGGAAAATAGGTCATTAGAAGGATTTCGGGCCTGAATTTAGGCAATTGGGCTAGAATTCGGGCTGCGATGGCCTAAAAATGAAAATGACTCATTCTGATGGCTTATTTTAGTGTTTTTCAATTATTTTTTATTTTATGTAATTAAAATAAATAATACTCATTTTGTGTCATTATTTATGTCCTTTTTTTTCTTGTTCCAATATTTTTATTTCATATTCATTTTAAAAATAATTAAATATTAATCGTAAAACCTACCCATCACCTTACATTTAACTTTCAAATTACCCTTTACCAATAATAATTCCAGTCCACCCCACAATCATATATCAGTAAATCACACATAAATAAATAAATTAAAATTGTATACTCATTACAATCATATTATATAAATTTTTAAGTTACTTTTTTTAACACTAATAATGTGACGAATGGAGTAATATAAGAAATAAAATAAATATTAATTCAAATATATTATAAAATAAGTAAAACAAACACATATTCAAATAAATTATAAATTAAAAAAGAAACATATTTTATTATAAGTATCCCAAAATTTTCGGACATGGTACTTTATGTAGGGATAATTAGTATTAAATACAAGGATATATTAGGATTAAAAAATGTAGCTTAAGAATTTATATAATGTGGTTGTAATAAATTTACAATTTAAATTTATTTATTTATGTGTGATTTACTGATATATGGTTGTAGGTTGGATGAGAATTATTAATGGTAGTGGGTTTGAAAGTTTAATATATTTATTTATTAATGCAATATGATGGGTATATTTGGTAATTAATATTTAATTATTTTTAAAATGGAAATTAAAAAATGTTGGAACAAGAAAAAAAGAAAGTAGGACATAAATACTGGCACAGAATGAGTATTATTTATTTTAATTAAATAAGATAAAAAATAATTCAAAAAAACTAAAATAGGCCACCAGAAGGAGTCATTTCCACTTTTAGGCCATCGAAGCCCGAATTCCAGCCCAATGACCTAAATTCAGGCCCGAAATCCTTCTAATGGCTATTTCCCCTAAATCAAAATATCGTGGCCAAAAAATGGAAATGATACCTTCTGGTGGCCTATTTTAATTATTACTTCAAAAATTTATTATTCTATCTTATTAAAATAATTTTCCCTTAATAAAGAACCTAGTAAAACTTATTCGATACTAAACGTGGCGTTATATTGTTATTCATCTAATTCATACATGATTATACAGCCATTATTATTTTACTTTTTTTGGATTATTGCATAATATAAACGTGTAATGTTAATATTTGCGGAAAAATATTCAGTGATGACAATATAATGAAAGCATCCATTATGTGTCAATTATGGTAATTGTGTCATTCATTAGTAACTAGTATACTAGATTATAATTTTGTATAATTAAGTCATTCACTGCTAGAAAAATGCCGAATTCGGTCACTAACTGAAACTTTGACAGTTCTTCCACCACCTTTAAGAAATGATTTAAAAAGAAATTTCTTTTTCGCTAATCTTTGAAAGAATTCAGGTAGAATGTGGGTGGTCATAATTTTATTAGATAGTGGAAGACTGTACACCGAAAGCGTACGGTTGTCAAAGTTGCAGTAATTTATAGGTAAGACCGGATCGTTCACTGGAGGATGTGCGATAGAAGCAGGGCCAACGTCGTTCTGCTAAATTTTCTACTCGGTTACTCGTTTTTGATTGATTTGATTTTTCTAAAATTCTAAGGTTGACAGAATTGACAGTCTATTCTAGAAAGCAAAATAAATATGCAAACAAAATGAACTATGCAATGCAGACAGAAGGACTGAGGAGAAGAAAAATGGACAAGGTGTAGACTTGCGTAAACTAAACTCCCATTTTAATGATTCGGATCTTAGTCTTGAAATAATTCCCCAGTTAGATAATCACTCACACATCTTTAATTATTTTCCCTTTTGACAGACAGGTACTTACAATTAATTTTGCATGCATTCAAAACACCTCGAATTTCTTGAATACCTTGAGCTCATGAATACCCACCAGGTCTCATCACTTACTTAAGGTGGAAAGCAATATCTAATCCATCTCCCCAGAGTAGGATTAAATACACTTGTTCCTCTCGGTCACGCCCAAACTATCATTAACTCTCCAAATCCAATTGCAAAATATTCCCAAGTTCGCTATATGAAATTTAACAACTCATCCAAGTGACCTCTATGAAAACAATAACGAAAGCGATTAAAGAAAGCAATTTAAAATCCTATCACTTGGATGTTTCGCCAAACCCAGTCCTAACGAGTTGAAACATACTTTTTACCTTTTGATAAAACACAATTGGAAATTCCTTTGAATTATGGGGTCAGGGTCATGTGGTAAGGAACTACTAATTAATCCCTCCCGACCAAGTGCCCACTTGGATTTTTAATAAACTGTTTGGCAAAAGAAATTTATGTTAAAATTACTCCCCGTTATTTAAGAAAATCATCAAGGCCAATTTACTGAAGTCTAGTATTAATTAGTGTTCATGGCACATAGCCCAGTTGCCCTGAAAATCCATGATACGACTAACTGATACCATATTTCAACAAATAGTATTCTGAAAGAATTGATTAGATTTTTGACAGCCATTCCCTTTTAAACGACAGGTACTAAACTCCAATTTAAGAAACAAATCTTCTTAGGCCTAGAATAAACCTCATCACTGACTCTGTTTAATTCTTTATAAAATTAACCCTTGATCGAATTTGAATTATTCATAACCAGAAAAATTACTTCTTACTTAGATCCAAAATTTAGAATATAATGATTTGGAAATTTAATTTATGCTTATCCGTATAAAAATTAATTCCTAATTGTCCACGGGAAGGATCCCAAAATATTTACTGATAAGTAGACACTATAGCACACAATTATATTTTATAAGTTTTAAAAAATGACTCAAGTGACCCAAAATAAATAACATGGGTGTAAGACAGAAGGACCAAATTGAGTAGAAAAAAAAAATGCAAAGAGTGAGATATGAATGAGAGATGGTATGAGATGTAAAGTGAATAAGATGCATTGAGGTGAGGTGCAGATTGGATGGATAGGCGAGTGAGGTAATGAGATGAGATTGGAGAATGGGGCGAATGGCAGGAGGCGAGATGAGTGGTGTGAAACAGGCGTGAGTGAAGTAGTAGCTCATATCCCTTCCCATTCGGTTCCAAAACATAAGGAAAATTACTTAAAATAATTTTTGGTGAAAGATCCAAGTTACACAGGAGATTTGAGTGAGTCAGGCCACTCGAACTGTGCTATTTGAATTACATTCGAAATTATTTCAAATCCTCAATTTTGACTCGAACGAATTGGATATTACAGTTCTTGCTATACCCTCGTTTCATTCGGATCTCACAGTAAACTTGGAACAATTTTATACATGCATAAATTTGGGTTCCAAAATAAAATAAGAATATGGGTTGGATTAAATAATTTTATACATGCACAAACACACAATCAAGGGACCAAACATACAAATTAGAATCAAACTAAAACAAACATACGAGCAAGATAATGAAGACTCAACAGACTTGATGAATTGATTAAAACAAACGCAGCAAACTAGATTCTTATGCAACTTAACTAAGAAAATCTGAAGAGAATTCTAAACCTTAATTTCATCATAAAGACAGATTTCTGAATATTCATCCAAGTCCATAATCATGTAGAAATCAAGATTCAAGAATTGCAAATTCTAATCCTAGCATGCGACTAAACTCTAATTAAGCAACTCAACACTTTATGATTCTCTAATCTAAGAAATTTCAAAACTTAATACATAAACCTGCAAACAAAAAATAAAAAAAATGCAGACCCATGATTCGTCCAGGATTCCCAAGATCAAAGAATTCATTCGGCTATTTGATAAATAATTTAAGCAAGAAAACGCATACCGCATCACCGACTTACAAGAGTTTTGGAAATACATCAGTGAACAAGAAAACCTACCAGACCAATGGGCCATGAATTTATTGAGAGAGAATGCGAAGAACGATATGAAATCCGAATCGAAATCCATTTATGTGGATTGGCCCAGATTTTATTCAAACTATAATCTCAAAAACATGAATTCAAGAACAAGAAGAACATACCGGAATTGGTGAACATGTGAATTCAATGATATGAAATTGGAGACAAACAATATGAAATCTGGACCGACATTCATCGGATTGAACAGATCCAAATTTATTTTGAACTAGAATTCAGAAACAAGAACTTCAGGGACGAATTTGGGGAATCGCTACCTAAGGGTTATGGATTGGAAAGAAATTGCATCTAATCTATTACAAAGCAATAAAATGGCGTGCAAGCCTGTGGAACTACATTGTGAAATCTGAGACTCAAACCTACCTAAACTCGACCACGAACGGCCTTCTTCTCCGACTCCAATTCGGCAGCGTTTCGGCACTCGGGCATGGGATTCTTTTTTTTCAAGGCTGTCGAATGGAGGTATTTATAGATGCAAATTGTCTTGGGCTCCAAGATGTATCAAATCTGCCAAGAATCCATATCTCAACAGCAAAATTTGAAAAGATTCGGAAAAGATGTGCTAAAATATGGAAGAAAATCTGCCTGGGTGTGAGTGACTGCTGGGGGTGTAACGTAGAATAGGGTGTGAGTGACTGGAATGGATGTGAATAAGGGGGATGTGAGTTACTTGAAAGGCTTGGATGTGAGTTAGATGATGGATGTGAGTGAGATGAATGAGAGGGATGTGAGTCACTTTGTGGATGTGATTGACTTTGTGTCTCGCTTCTTCTTTTTTTTTTTTTAGCTCACACATTCTTTGCTGCCCAGATGCAATGTGATTTGCTGACTCAACATCATGATTTGCAGGCTGGAATTCCCATGTATCTCGGATCTAGGCAATAGTAGTTCAAGTCCTGCAACAAATACTTTCAAACACTTGGCCAGTTTTATCAATTTCAACAAATTTTCATGCTTTTCCTATCAAATAATGTTTAATTTATATAATTTCATCACAAATTAATTTCATTGCAAAAATATAAATTTTCGCTCAATTTATTTGCTCGATTACACAAATTACCCTAAAATGTGATTTTATTTCCGTACTGAGGACACGAAAATGGATGGTAATAACAGTCAATTTTGACTGTTATCAACATTCTCACATTTAAAACTGCTCGTCCCGAGCAGTCAGAACTTGTGTTTCTTGAAACACGAGGTCTGCAAAGGAATCCATTTGAGTGGCCTCACATCTTTCAATTTTCTCAGGCTAATTGAATCAAAAACTCATGCTTGAAACACTCTTAGGCTTTTAGTCAAGTTGAACAACATGATACGTCATACTCTAAACAAATTTATTTCTCAAGCAAATCCTTTAATTTTTCATGAATCCCATGTTTAGCAAAAATCATTAGCTTTATTTCAAAAATTTGATGACTAGAAAGAATCTGCCTCACATATAGTAAACTTGGAAAGATCACTCACTCTCGGAATTGGTTTGAGTATTTCACACAGGATCAATGTATTCGAATTGTCCCATAAGCTTGAAAGTCGACCACATCTCCATCTACTTATTCCTTCGAATCAAGATCCTGAGGTCTTTATTTATGGTTATAACGGGGCATACGGTTATGATAAGTCGGTACGGATGGGAAAAATTGTGGCTTGAAATATGACAAGAATGATTAAAATTGGCACTTTAATTAAGAACATCGATTCCCAAAATTTCTTCTCTCTTCCAAAATTCTTTATGCCATAAATTAGGATGAACTCCAATTGCATATTTTTGGCATAATCGAATTTTCCTGACAACTCTAAGTTGCTGCTGCTTGTCGCTTTTTTTTTCTCTCTTTTTTTTTTCTTTCTTCTTTTTTTTTTCTTTTTTTTTTCTTTTTTTTCTTTTTCTTGTTTTTTTTTTTGCAGCTTCTTTATTTTATTTTATTCTTTCTCACGCTTCTGGGAATCTGTCTTCATTGTTCTTTTGAAATTTATTTGCCATAAATGATTGCATTCTCGTCATTGGGATCAGATTGTTGAAGGTCTTCAAATGAAAGAGATTGGTTAAATATACTAGCTTACCAAAGAAAATAGGCTTTCAGGCTCAGCGGGGTTATTCCTAAAGGGAAAATTTTCAGGTAGGATTATTCCAAGCAGAAGGCCAAATAAAAATTGGCTAACTAGATGCCTCATTCATATTCTCGATTTGCAGGATATGGCGTGATCTTGAAATGGTCGTTCTCGCAAGTTCTAGTGTCCTTCAATATACATGATGTTCACTCTTCAAAGAAAAATAGCAAGTGTTTGTGTCTTGCGGCTCAGATCTCACAGGGTTTGGAATCAAGTCATCATTTTTCATCAGTTTCACCTTTAATAAATGCCTACACTTTGCTCAATTAATTTAAAGGACAGCAGAGTCATTAACTCGCTCTAAGTAATTATATCATGCTATTTTTTTCTTAACGTATCACCTTTAAAAGTTCTTGCAATTATCCTCATTTTTCTTAGCCCGATTAAATTTCAAGATTCAATCATTGGCCATGGATCACAATTATGCCTCCTAAATGCAAAATATGATGCAACCCTATCCTAGAAAGCAACAGACAAATTCCACTATAGCATGCATGTATAATCAAAATGAAAGGAATTAAAAGACTTCTAACTAGAAGATCGGGAATGCATTGGATGCCGGGCCATTCTCACATTTAGAGCTTGACTCTAAATGTAGAATTTAAAATTTTCGTGCAATCAGACATGCACTATTCAAGATTTGACTTTGAGAATGGGAGATCATCCCATTCTCACATTTAGAGCTTGACTCTAAATGAGAATTTTTGAATTTTTGGCCCAAGTGACAGACGTGATTCGAAGCAAAACATTTTTTTTTTCATGCTTATATATCCTAGCATAATCCTATCATGACCAAATATTTCAGTCGATATTAACTATGCAAAAAAAAAAAAAAAATTACGTCTTATTAATTCTGAACTCAGTTAAAATTGTTCCGGTTTTGAATTTCTTCAAACCCTGAATAATTTTTCACAGTTTCATAATTAACTTGACCAGGAACCTAGGAACCTGGATGATGATCTTCTTTTTGTGAATTGTTCCACTTGAATACTGCACATTCAACATCAGATGAAATTTTATTAGACTTTCTAAAATCAACATTCTCACATTTAGTGCTTTACTAGCTCTAAATGCTAAATTTTGACTTTTGAATTGTTGTCAGATAGAATAATGGCTTATTGATATTAAAAAATAATGCATAAAACAATGAAACCAGTCCGGGTTGCCTCCCGGAGAGCGCTATAATTTAATGTCCATAGCTGGACCAAGGTGGGTAGTAGGGTGGAATGTTTCCGTCGCGTGGTAGTTCCATGTCTTCAGTTGTTTCTATTCCAATAGACCTTCCAATGACTCATTTCCCTTGCTGGTTGCATGCTTTCGTTTCCTTACGGAGACAATGAGCGTTCAATTCCGTGATTAAGGGGTACTTTAGGTGACTTCGAGGATTATCGGTTCATTAACACTTGAAGGCATTGAAGGCACCTGCGCAACATTGTGTAGTTAGTAATGGTTCGGAAAATTAGAATGAAGTTAAAAATTAGTGAGTAATCAGGAGTGTAATTCTTTAACAGAACGGCGCTGCATCCTCCCCGGCAACGGCGCCATGAAACTTTGACAGTCTTCCACCACCTTTTAGAAATGATTTAAAAAAAAAATTGATTTTTCGCTAATCTTTGAAAGAATTCAGGTAGAATGTGGGTGGTCATAATTTTATTAGATAGTGGAAGACTGTACACCGAAAGCGTACGGTTGTCAAAGTTGCAGTAATTTATAGGTAAGACCGGATCGTTCACTGGAGGATGTGCGATAGAAGCAGGGCCAACGTCGTTCTGCTAAATTTTCTACTCGGTTACTCGTTTTTGATTGATTTGATTTTTCTAAAATTCTAAGGTTGACAGAATTGACAGTCTATTCTAGAAAGCAAAATAAATATGCAAACAAAATGAACTATGCAATGCAGACAGAAGGACTGAGGAGAAGAAAAATGGACAAGGTGTAGACTTGCGTAAACTAAACTCCCATTTTAATGATTCGGATCTTAGTCTTGAAATAATTCCCCAGTTAGATAATCACTCACACATCTTTAATTATTTTCCCTTTTGACAGACAGGTACTTACAATTAATTTTGCATGCATTCAAAACACCTCGAATTTCTTGAATACCTTGAGCTCATGAATACCCACCAGGTCTCATCACTTACTTAAGGTGGAAAGCAATATCTAATCCATCTCCCCAGAGTAGGATTAAATACACTTGTTCCTCTCGGTCACGCCCAAACTATCATTAACTCTCCAAATCCAATTGCAAAATATTCCCAAGTTCGCTATATGAAATTTAACAACTCATCCAAGTGACCTCTATGAAAACAATAACGAAAGCGATTAAAGAAAGCAATTTAAAATCCTATCACTTGGATGTTTCGCCAAACCCAGTCCTAACGAGTTGAAACATACTTTTTACCTTTTGATAAAACACAATTGGAAATTCCTTTGAATTATGGGGTCAGGGTCATGTGGTAAGGAACTACTAATTAATCCCTCCCGACCAAGTGCCCACTTGGATTTTTAATAAACTGTTTGGCAAAAGAAATTTATGTTAAAATTACTCCCCGTTATTTAAGAAAATCATCAAGGCCAATTTACTGAAGTCTAGTATTAATTAGTGTTCATGGCACATAGCCCAGTTGCCCTGAAAATCCATGATACGACTAACTGATACCATATTTCAACAAATAGTATTCTAAAAGAATTGATTAGATTTTTGACAGCCATTCCCTTTTAAACGACAGGTACTAAACTCCAATTTAAGAAACAAATCTTCTTAGGCCTAGAATAAACCTCATCACTGACTCTGTTTAATTCTTTATAAAATTAACCCTTGATCGAATTTGAATTATTCATAACCAGAAAAATTACTTCTTACTTAGATCCAAAATTTAGAATATAATGATTTGGAAATTTAATTTATGCTTATCCGTATAAAAATTAATTCCTAATTGTCCACGGGAAGGATCCCAAAATATTTACTGATAAGTAGACACTATAGCACACAATTATATTTTATAAGTTTTAAAAAATGACTCAAGTGACCCAAAATAAATAACATGGGTGTAAGACAGAAGGACCAAATTGAGTAGAAAAAAAAAATGCAAAGAGTGAGATATGAATGAGAGATGGTATGAGATGTAAAGTGAATAAGATGCATTGAGGTGAGGTGCAGATTGGATGGATAGGCGAGTGAGGTAATGAGATGAGATTGGAGAATGGGGCGAATGGCAGGAGGCGAGATGAGTGGTGTGAAACAGGCGTGAGTGAAGTAGTAGCTCATATCCCTTCCCATTCGGTTCCAAAACATAAGGAAAATTACTTAAAATAATTTTTGGTGAAAGATCCAAGTTACACAGGAGATTTGAGTGAGTCAGGCCACTCGAACTGTGCTATTTGAATTACATTCGAAATTATTTCAAATCCTCAATTTTGACTCGAACGAATTGGATATTACAGTTCTTGCTATACCCTCGTTTCATTCGGATCTCACAGTAAACTTGGAACAATTTTATACATGCATAAATTTGGGTTCCAAAATAAAATAAGAATATGGGTTGGATTAAATAATTTTATACATGCACAAACACACAATCAAGGGACCAAACATACAAATTAGAATCAAACTAAAACAAACATACGAGCAAGATAATGAAGACTCAACAGACTTGATGAATTGATTAAAACAAACGCAGCAAACTAGATTCTTATGCAACTTAACTAAGAAAATCTGAAGAGAATTCTAAACCTTAATTTCATCATAAAGACAGATTTCTGAATATTCATCCAAGTCCATAATCATGTAGAAATCAAGATTCAAGAATTGCAAATTCTAATCCTAGCATGCGACTAAACTCTAATTAAGCAACTCAACACTTTATGATTCTCTAATCTAAGAAATTTCAAAACTTAATACATAAACCTGCAAACAAAAAATAAAAAAAATGCAGACCCATGATTCGTCCAGGATTCCCAAGATCAAAGAATTCATTCGGCTATTTGATAAATAATTTAAGCAAGAAAACGCATACCGCATCACCGACTTACAAGAGTTTTGGAAATACATCAGTGAACAAGAAAACCTACCAGACCAATGGGCCATGAATTTATTGAGAGAGAATGCGAAGAACGATATGAAATCCGAATCGAAATCCATTTATGTGGATTGGCCCAGATTTTATTCAAACTATAATCTCAAAAACATGAATTCAAGAACAAGAAGAACATACCGGAATTGGTGAACATGTGAATTCAATGATATGAAATTGGAGACAAACAATATGAAATCTGGACCGACATTCATCGGATTGAACAGATCCAAATTTATTTTGAACTAGAATTCAGAAACAAGAACTTCAGGGACGAATTTGGGGAATCGCTACCTAAGGGTTATGGATTGGAAAGAAATTGCATCTAATCTATTACAAAGCAATAAAATGGCGTGCAAGCCTGTGGAACTACATTGTGAAATCTGAGACTCAAACCTACCTAAACTCGACCACGAACGGCCTTCTTCTCCGACTCCAATTCGGCAGCGTTTCGGCACTCGGGCATGGGATTCTTTTTTTTCAAGGCTGTCGAATGGAGGTATTTATAGATGCAAATTGTCTTGGGCTCCAAGATGTATCAAATCTGCCAAGAATCCATATCTCAACAGCAAAATTTGAAAAGATTCGGAAAAGATGTGCTAAAATATGGAAGAAAATCTGCCTGGGTGTGAGTGACTGCTGGGGGTGTAACGTAGAATAGGGTGTGAGTGACTGGAATGGATGTGAATAAGGGGGATGTGAGTTACTTGAAAGGCTTGGATGTGAGTTACTTGAAAGGCTTGGATGTGAGTTAGATGATGGATGTGAGTGAGATGAATGAGAGGGATGTGAGTCATTTTGTGGATGTGATTGACTTTGTGTCTCGCTTCTTCTTTTTTTTTTTTTAGCTCACACATTCTTTGCTGCCCAGATGCAATGTGATTTGCTGACTCAACATCATGATTTGCAGGCTGGAATTCCCATGTATCTCGGATCTAGGCAATAGTAGTTCAAGTCCTGCAACAAATACTTTCAAACACTTGGCCAGTTTTATCAATTTCAACAAATTTTCATGCTTTTCCTATCAAATAATGTTTAATTTATATAATTTCATCACAAATTAATTTCATTGCAAAAATATAAATTTTCGCTCAATTTATTTGCTCGATTACACAAATTACCCTAAAATGTGATTTTATTTCCGTACTGAGGACACGAAAATGGATGGTAATAACAGTCAATTTTGACTGTTATCACTAACCTCTTTAAAGATCGAATTTTAGGGTTTTTCATCAATTTTTTTAATTGCTAAAATAGAAAATTCTTATAGTGGTTGTCATGTGAAATGACAATGCAAGATAATCCATCCATCCAATCTAAGTATATATTAACATCTTTCTTGTAGACATACAGTAATGCACTTGTTTAGCAATTAATATCTTAAAATTTATATAAGTAAAAATTATATAAAATATATATTATAACATTATGCTAATAGATTAATCTAATAAAACACAACTTGAGTACATTTTTTTTATATATAATTGTACTAAAATTGAATCAAAATTAAACAAGGAATGGTATAAAAAAAAAAATAATGTGCCATGGAATACATTTATGATAATAAAATTATAAGAATTAGGATGTCAAATCGCATTATAGGCTTCCGCTTCGAAAAAAAAAAAAAAAAAAAAAAAAAAACTCATTATAACATCATGCCAGACCGATTCGCAAATTATAAAAAGTTTACATACATGAAATCCCAAGTATTCTGATTACCTATTCTTTTTCTCTGCAGTCATTAGCACTTATTGATAGCCAAGAGTTATTCTAACATATCAGACAATCATCTCATTATTAAAAATAACTAATAACAGTTGGTTTGTATTTTGTAAAATCGCGAGTTCGAACCCATATAAATGCGAATAACTGATTTAAGAAATCTTGCATAAACCCCTTACAGTCTACACGTTTTCGAAAAGTTGATGCCCATATATGGGAGAGCCTAATAAAACATTGCCACAATGGCATCTTCTTCCATTCATATATATTTCACATAAACATTCATTTTGTCTCATCACTTTCACTATCATTGCATCTAACAATCATTATGTCCTACAATATTCTTTGCACTTTTATCTATATCCATATATCTATATATATTATATCATATTATATAATAAACAAAATTATCCTGTGGTACCACAAAAATAAGAGGTTCTACAATGTTCTTGATCCTTGCCAAGGTGTACCAATTAGGGTTTAGAAAATAGAGGGGAGATTTTGTTTTGGGTGGCACTTTAATTTAATTTACACTTGTGGGCATTGGTGTTTCAACCATTTTCCAACACATCTTAACTCATCATCACTTTTCTTTTGCCTTTTGTGGTGTTTGTTAAGATTTTGTTTTGTTTGAAATCCTCTTGTAGTATTTTATTATGGTTGTCATTTTTACTTCCAAATAAGTCACAACAAGAAAGAGAACAAGGGGTTCTCTCCAATAATAAAGGCAATGATCTTTTCCTTCCCATTTTATATGGGATTTTTTAAATTGAAATTGTATTATATCAATTTTAAAAAATCTAATACACATCATCACCATCATACGCAACTCATCAAGCACTACTCTTCATGCTGAATATTCACAGTTCCTATTGGTTTAATTAAACCATCATGCCTTTTCATATATAGTGTGGAGATCATGAATGCCATGTGTCTCAAGACCATAAAACTCTAACCTCTTTGCCATTAAAAAGATTTGTAATTAAATAAAAAAAATACTGTTTATAAAAAGATTTGTAACTAGTTAATAAAAAAAAATACATTCGCTAACACACACACACAATTAATCTTTATTTAATTAATTTATAAAAAATAATATTATCACTTTCACAAAGTAAATAAGTATACTTTGTAATTTTCCACATTATAAGTTAAGGTACTTCGGCTCAAAAACCTATTTTAAAAAGTGAAACAAATAAACATCTACGAGCAGCATTTAAAATTTTAGAAGAATTTTTTTTTATCACCGGAGAGGGGACAATAGGAAATTCTTTCAAGTTTCAAATATGTTTAAGAAATTAGTTATTACAAATAATCAATTGAATTCTTTTTTTTTTTAAGGAAATCAATGATCAAGGAATTAATTGTAAAAATATATTTAATTTTGGGCCTAAATGACAAGCCTAATCCAATCGGACCATAAGCCCAACTAGTAGGATTACACATTTACTGGCATAGGTTGCTTGCTAGCCCATCCATTTTCTTGGTTGAGTCTTTGCTTCCAAATTCGAGCTAGTATATTGCATGGAGTTCGTATATTTTAGTGTTACACTTTTTTAGTATTTCCTTATGCTTTTTAACAATTGTCACTCGAATGTTGTGTTTTTAGTTAGTCTTATTGTTTGATGATTTCCACGAAAAATGACTTGAATGTATTTAGCAATAGAACAAGAAACCTAAATACTGATTCTGTGTTGGTACTGAATGAACGAATAACGAACTACATTTACAGAGGGCCGGGGAGATGATATATATGTGTGTTTGCGCGCGCATTAGCGTGCGCACGCCTTCACTAAAATACAAAAAAGAGAACAAAATGTCTAAGGTACAAACACTAGATTAATGAACTTTTACTGGAAGTAATCGCTTACAAAATGCAAAAATCAATGTGTTTAGTGCATTCATGATGCATAGGAGTTTTTACCATAAGGATAGCGAAATCATTGTCACAGAAGAAGGGATAAGGACTTGGAAGATGAACCACATTTGAAAAGGGAACCGATCCACAGCAACGCAGATGCAACAGCTCTAAGGCTTCGATATTCAACCTCTGTGGTACTTTCACAGACATATGTTTGTTTCTTGGTCTTCCAAGAGTCCAATGAGCCACCCAAGAATACATAAAACCCAGTGAGAGACCTTCGGGTGGTGGGATAATTTTCCCAATTAGCATCACGGAATCCTTTTTACTCCAATGGAGGTCATGTGGATAGAAAAGGCCAATGTGTGGACTGTTATGAAGATATCGGAGGACGTATATCACCCCTGCTAATGTTCAACAGTTGTTGCATGCATGTTGACTTAGCTGTTGAATGCTATAGCATATGTCAGGACCTGAGGAAACAAGATAAAGAAGTTTACTAACCATTTTTCTATACAAATGAGGATCCTAAAAAAAAGGGTGCCATCAGCTCCCAAAGGTTTATGAGGTGGACAGGGAGGGCAGTGGCGGACACAGAAATTCTTGATTGGAAGAGCCGAAATTTGCTTTGATAAAATTTATAGCCGAGTATCCTTTCAACTATAATTGTGGCATAGGACAAATGTTAATTCAATCAATTTATAAATAAAAGAAAAAAACCACACCAATTTTCTGTTTTGATTATCACAATTACAAGCCCTTTTATACTTTGAATTTTAGAGAAATCATCATAAACTTCTCATATGTGAAAGGAAAACCTTCAATTGGTTTTTTTAATAAATAAAAGAAATAAGAAAAGAAAATTATTTGGTAGAGTTTAGATAGACAAACTAATCGGTCGATTTAAAATTTGGAGAATTGAGCCCTAGAATTTTGGTGGGGCTTTAGAAACCCATTAACAAATATACTATAATAATTACTATTTATTTAAAATAAATATAATATATATAGAAAAAAAGAGGTGGGGCCTCGGCCTAGGCGAGCGTTCGCCACTGAGGGAGGGTGAACCTTGTGATTGAGATGGAAATCACATTCAGTGAGATTAGTAGCATACTTGAGTTGAGTGATGGAATAACCAGCTGTAGTGTTTGAGATTTCCAAGCCAATAAAGTAGATAGTTATGTCAAGATACTTACCGGTAAATCTTTTATGCAATCCATGCATGATTGCTATAATCTCATTAATGTTAGCACAGGTGACTAAGATATCATCCACATATAGACATGGTCCATTCAACCAAACTGCCGGTTCACAGTTCGAACCAACAGTTGGTGGTTCGGCGTTCCCTAAAAGGGGAACTGTAACCGTTAACCGGCCATTACCGGCGGTTCTGGTTAACTGCCAGTTCCTGTCTGGTTTTAACCAGAAAATCATATCAGTTTTTCCGGTTCATGGTTGTTTTTTTATTGTTATCACTGACATACTCCTGTGCAGATGATGTGGTTTCATGAGTGTTGAAACTACGCGAGAACTACGAGAACAGTTACTGACAACTTGCGCGACAGTTAGCTGCTCCCTGTGCTTCTGTTTAACCGACCCTGCAGGATCTGTTTCATCTTCCTGAGTATATATAACATACTTAGATTCTCTGTATTAAGTAATTTTCATTATCAAGTTGTAATTTTATACTTTCACACTTTTACACTTTCGAGTCGGTTATTTTCTCTCCAAAATTTGCTAGATTCATTCTTCGAGAGTTTGTAAATTCCTTGTGAGTCTTTCTACAACTTTGAAGATCATTCTATTTACAAGGTCTGCGCTGCAATCGATTCAACAAGTTTTCCTTGTTGAGAAAACTTTCTTTCGACAAAAATTTGAAGTGGCTTTTGAGAAAGCACTTGAAGATCCAAGGAGAAGGATTCTGGAGAACTCCTATACCATGATACCGAGATTCTGGAAGTCTGAACAGCCGTGGAATTCAAATTGGACAGGATCGTCGGAGATTGAGTTGTGGGGGAGTCACGGCTGTAATCTGTCTGCAAACAGGGAAGTTGTTGCTTTAGAGTTTGAATTAGTTGTTTTGAGTCTTTTAAGTCTAGGTTTTCTTGATTATAGTATAAGTCACCTGAATTAACATCCCCCAGACGTAGATCCATTGGATCGAACTGGGTCATCAAATATTTTTGTTCTTTACATTCCGCAAAACACTCTGTGCACACACCACTCACTTACTCGTAGTCTAGACTCCTGCTCGACGATGGATTAAGTTCAAGATTTATTATCTGGGACCATCAATTGGTATCAGAGCCAGCAAACTCTGACATACTAAAGGCGATCTGAAGAAATCTTGAAAAATGACCAGAGAAGGTGCATCACTTTCAAGACCACCTTTGTTCGATGGCACCAATTATATATATTGGAGAACATGCATGAGGATTCATCTAATGGCTCTTGGTGATGAAGTATGGGACGCAGTCGAAACAGCCTCGCAACCACCAACCCGAGCACGAACTGCACCAAAAGGTTCCACAGATCCACCTGGTAGTTGGCTAGAAACCAAGGCTGGATATACACAAGCTGAGAAAGATGTCAAGAAAGGGAACTACACTGCCCTCAATGCGATTTTCAGTGCCATGGATGAGACACAGTTTCAACTGTTCACAAACCACACCTTAGCTTATGATGCATGGAAAGTGATAGAAGTCATGTATGAAGGTTCTGAGGACGTTCGAGCTACCAAACTACAACGAGTAGAGACCATGTTCGAAAATCTGAAAATAAAAAAAGATGAGTCAATCTCAATCTACTATGGAAGATTCAAAGATGTTGTGAATCAAGCTTATTCATTGGGCTTGGATTATGACAATCAAAAGCTCGTCCGAAAGATGTTGAGGACACTTACGATGAAATATGCCCCCAAGGTTGCTACATTGAAAGAATTAGATAAGTTGAATACCATTACTTTGGATGGTCTAGTTGGAATTCTTCAAACATATGAGATGAACCATCTTGAAAAAGAATCATCAAGGAATATTGCTCTCAATGTGGAAGAAGATTCTAGAAACTCCTCTGAAGATGAAGTATCATACATTTCCATAAAAGTGGCAAAGATGTTGCAAGAAGGACGTGCTAAACAGTTCAACAAACAACAAGGTCGCAGTTCCAATGTCGTTCAGACGATGGATAGACAACCTCGCAGGGATTTCAAAATAAAGGATGGCAGCAAAGCTGATCGTTTCAACAACAAGAAGAAGGACTATGACAAAGCCGGACAAGTTTGCCTCGGTGATTTTCTATGAATGTGGAGCAGAGGACACGTTCGATCTGAATGTGCCACAGCCAAAAGAAAGGAAATGAGAGAAAAAAAGGCGATGAAAGCTACTCTTAGTGATTGTGACGATGAAGGAATCACGGAAGAACAAATTTTAGATTCTTATGAAGTTGTTGCATTCACCTTAAGAGATGCAAGCCCTACTATAGAAGGTATTGGCAAGTCAATATGTTTTTCACCTAACAATAATGTTTCTGATTCAGGTGAAAGCGATAATGAATATGATCAACTACTTGCTGACTACAATGAGCTCAAAGAGGATTTCAAGGTTGCTGTTCAAGAAAATAAGAAGTTGTTAGGACAACTAACAGACGTCAGGATTGCTTATGACCTTGAAGTTGAGAAAAATGAGGACATGCAAAAGGAGAACAACACTCTTAAAGGCAGAATTCATGACATGGTGAAAGAGCTTGATGATCTCAAATTGAAGAACAATGAACTTCAAAAGGTATCTAACGGTAAAAAATCAACTTGATGTAGTTCTTTATATGGGAAAGCTTGTCGGTGATCAAACAAGTTTAGGCTATAAGAAGCAAAGCACTCCAAGCAAAACCAAGTTTACTAGTGGAGGCTTTCTGACTTAAACTACTGATGTACCACCTAAGGAGATAGTCGGATCATCGTCCAGACGACAGAAGGACTGCATGTACTGCAATTTACCTGGACACACTGCTGAAACATGCATGCGCATCCTAGAGATCTCATGAAGGGAAGACCAGTCGTATGGCCTGACCAGGAACATCGAAAGAAATTCAAAATGCAGAAGATATGGATACCTAAAAATAGAAATGAAGATTCTGCATGTCTTGTAGTTCTTTCGTTGCAGGAATTTCATCGAAACGACCGATGGTATTTTGATTCGGGATGTTCAAGGCATATGACGGGAAGGAAAGATATCTTAGTGCACTTTGTTGAGAAAGACTGTGGTAATGTCATATATGGTGATGGTATTCGTAGCAAGATTATGGGTTATGGTAAAATCAAGGATGGAATCCTCTCTAAACTCTCTAGAATTTACTATGTAAATGGTCTTACTACTAACCTTATCTCAATTAGTCATCTTTGTGATGCGAATTTATTAGTTGAGTTTACAAAAGACATGTGCAAAGTGTTTGATAAACAAGAGGATTGCATTATGATGGGAAGCCGAAGCAAGAATAATTGCTACATTTTTAAGGATCACTCCTCTCAAATATTGCTGACCAAAGATGATCAGACTACTCTATGGCACAAGAGACTTGGACACCTTAATTTTCAGACAGTACATAAGTTGAGTAACTTGAATGCTGTTCGCGAGTTGCCGCAACTACAGATGAACGACCAAACCATCTGCAGAGATTGCACAAAAGGGAAGCAAACCAGATCAAGAAATAAGACGACTGATGAGATCAAAACAAAAGAATGCCTCGACCTGATACACATGGATCTTATGGGTCCAACCGAAGTGAAGAGCTTAAATGGTAAAAGGTATATTCTAGTATGTGTTGATGATTTCTCTAGATATTGTTGGGTTTTCTTTCTTAAATGGATCTTATACTTGAATTTTAGAGAAATCGTCATAAACTTCTCATATGTGAAAGGAAAACCTTTAATTGATTTTTTTTAATAAAAAGAAGAAAGAAGAAAAAAAGAAAATTATTTGGTAGAGTTCAAATAGACAAACTAATCGATCGATTTAAATTTTAAGAATTGAGCTCTAGGATTGTGGTGGGGCTCTAGAAATCCATTCACAAATATAGTATAATAATTACTATTTATTTAAAATAAATATAATATATATATATAGAAAGAAAAAAAAAGAAGTGGGGCCTCATCCGCCACTGAGGGAGGGTGAACCTTATGATTGAGATGGAAATCACATTCAGTGAGATTAGTGGCATACTTTTTTTGGATGATTTTTTTTAAAAGGGTACAACACGATTAGTAGCATACTTGAGTTGGGTCATGGAGTAACCAGCTGCAGTGTTTGAGATTTCCAAGCCAATAAAGTAGATAGTTATGTCAAGATACTTACCGGTAAATCTTTTATGCAATCCATGCATGATTGCTATAATCTCATTAATGTTAGCACTGCTAACTAAGATATCATCCACATATAGACATGGTCCGTTGAACCAAACTGTCGGTTCAAAGTTTGAACCAACAGTTGGTGGTTCGGCGTTTCCTAAAAGGGAAACCGTAACCGTTAACTGGCCATTGCCGGTGGTTCCGGTTAACCGCCAGTTCCGGTCTGCTTTTAATCAGAAAATCATATCAGTTTTGCCGGTTCACGGTTGTTTGTTTGGTTAAAATTTTGAAAAAAAAATAAAAATCTAGTTAAACTGACGGTTTTCTCCCTAAAATTTAAAGTTTGTTTCAATCTAAGTCATTGATCTTTACTAATCCTTTAATCCTAACCGTTCACCAATTTAAAACTAAAAAAACTTCAAAAATTGTACAACCGTCAGTTAGTCGATTGTCAAAAAAGCAAACCTTAGGAACAGGCCAATTTTCTGGCCGGTTTCGGTTTCAGATTCCGGCGGTTCGAACCGTCGATTGGCTCTTTTAGCACCTTTATCTATATACACAACAAGAATCACAACACCAACCTATGTAAATTTAATAAAGACATATGAATCACTATAGTGTTGGAAAATTGTTATTCCTGCCGTGTTGGTTACAAGTGTAGTGATTCTTGGAGTTTTATTTTTCATTTAGTGTGTCATTGATTGAGAATGAAAGCCATTTGGCTACCCAAGTTTCTCCTGCATTTAATTAGGAGTTATTTTTCTTATCTTTAAATATTGTAATTGTTGGCAATGAAGTAGCAATGAAGAAGATTCTTCCAGTAGCTTTCGAATCTTAATTTATTTTCCTCTTTTTTTGTTATTTTTATCCAATATTCTAGTATCTGAGCCATACGGTTTATGCCCAAATATCCTTAATTCAATTCGATGTCAATCATTATGCATGGTGCGACGATGAAAGATTCCGACATCGTGACGTTTATCTACTTACAATTAACGATGACAAATTACAATACTTGCGCGATCAAGATGGAGGCCCATGGTGTCTGGGATGTTGTGCAACCACCAGAAGGAGCATAAATAGACATAAAGAAATACAAGATTGCAAAGGTGTAGCTTCTCCAAGCCCTCCCAGAAGATCTTTTGCTGCAAGTTGCTAAGAAGAATACATCAAAAGAGATTTGGGACCATCTCAAAACTAGATTTGTTGGGGCTGATCGAGTCAAGATAGCACATTTGCACACTCATAAGTGAGTTTTATGCGATGCGAATAAAAGATGGAGAGGCATTAGATGAGTACGCTGGATGACTCAATGGAATGTCAGCAAAGTAGTCCAATCTAGGAGCGACGCTTGGAGATTCGGAATTGGTGAAAAATTATTTGATACAGTGTCGGAAAACTATTATCAAGTCATTGTAGGGATAGAATAATTATGTGATCTTACCACTACACCATTTGTGGAGGCAGTCGGTCGTATCAAAGCACATGAGGAGCGGATTCGTATGCACACACCACCTGGTGGAAATAACAATGGGCAACTTTGTCTCACTCAAACTGAGTGGAAGAGACAACAAAAGAAGAAGGGAGATGATGGTTCATCAAATCACAAAGGAAAGAGTTTTCATCCCTTGACTAACAACCGTGGTCGAGGTGGACGTGGTCGCAATCATGGAAGAGCCGAGAATGAAGACACTTCACGTAGTCATGAGGCCAATTGAGGGAGCCGTGACAAGAGCCACATCAAGTGTTTCAATTGTGACAAGATGAGACATTATACCTCAGAACGTTGGAGCAAACTGCTGGAAGCGAAAGCGGAAGCAAATCTAGTATGTGCTAAGGAAGAAAGTCCCATACTCCTGCTTTCAGCAACTATAGAAACACAACGGTTTGTCTCCCAAAATGAGAATGAAGCCAAGGGAAACCTGAATGCCGATACATGGTATTTTGACAATGGTTTTAGTAATCATATGTCCTAGGATCGAAAACACATCCATGATTTGGATGAGTCAGTTAACGGGCTTGTGAAATTTGGTGACAAATCCACATTTCAAATTAAAGGAAAAGGATCCATACTTTTTGAATTCAAGAGAGGTGAGAAACTACTTCTCACTGAGGTATATTTTATTCTGGCTTTACAAAATAATACTCCATAAGTTGTGGCCAATTAGTTGAAGGGGGAGCAAGATTGTCATTCAAGGAGATTTCTTATGGATATATGATTTAAATGGCACCCTGCTCAATAAAATCAAAAAAACATCCTAATAGGGGGTACAAGACCATTTTAAAATCTTGTAATCCAGTGTGTTTGCTAGCAAATATCTCAAATCCAATATGGTATAGCATGCCCGGCTTGGGTATATTTAATTTCAATTCCTTGAAGATGTTTGCTGAAAAGGGAATAGTAGCTGGTGTGCCACATATTTCACACCCAAATGAATTGTGTAGAGGGTGTTTGGTTGCAAAACAAAACAACAACCTTTTCCACCACAAGCAAATTATCGACCGGATGAGTCGCTTGAATTATTGCATGCCGACCTTTGTGGGCCAATTTCACTAACTCTTGCTGGTAAGAAGTATTTTATGCTCATTGTTGATGATTATTCTAGATGGATTTTGTGATTGGATCGAAGGATCAAGCATGTGGGGTGTTCAAAAATTCAAGCAACAAGTGGAGAATGTTAGCGGATACAGGGTAAGGACCTTGAGAACTGACAGGGTGGCGAGTTCCTGTACAATGAGTTCACTACATATTGTGAGCACACAGGTATCCAAAGACAATTAATAACTCCATATACTCCACACAAAATGGTGTTGTAGAATGCAAGAACCGATTAATGATGGCAACAACAAGATCTCTTCTCAAAAGCATGAATGTACTTGGAGAGTTTTGTGGGGAGGCTGTGAGGCATGTTGTGCATCTTCTCAATCGACTTCCGAAAAAGTCACTAGCAAATTTTACTCCATTTCAAGCTTGGTTTGGTGAAAATCCGAATCTTGCTTATTAAAGGGTGTTCGGATGTACAACTTATGCGAAGGTGACAACACCACACCAGAAAAAACTTGAGGATCATAGTGAGGCGATGGTATATCTTGGTGTTGAAGATGGTTGCAAAGCACATCGGTTGTATGATCCTCGACAGGGCAAAATTCATGTAAATGGAGATGTAAGATTTGAAGAAAGTAGTGAGTGGAATTGGAGTGAAAACTTAACCACAACTCCTCATTTCACAGCCAAAGAAAATGTTTTCTATGTGCCAACCATGGACTTTCCAGGTTCATGGAATCCAGCAGAGATGATAATGGAATCACCTATGACTAAGACCCAGGAACATCATTAGTCTCTCACACCATCTACAACTTTCCCGAACCTCTCACCGGGAGTCACTAGTAATACCAGTGATAAACCTGTTCGCTTAAGACGCAACTGGACAACTTATTTGGGAATAAGCAACGGCCAAGGAGATTGATGCAATTGAAAAAAAAAATGGAACATGGACCCTCGTTCCCTTACCAACACGACACAAAGCAATTGGAGTAAAATGGGTATACAACTATAAAGTAAAGAGGAATTCAGCCGGCGATGTGATCAAGCACAAGGCGAAGCTTGTAGCTAAGGGATATGTCCAACAATATGGTGTAGATTATGAGGAAGTTTATGCACCAGTGGCGAGGTTGGATATGGTAGGAGTTATCCTTGCTATTTCTGCTAATCGTGGTTGGCAGGTACATTTTAATTCAATTATGTTTAATTTCATTTATTATATTTTCCTTTCTATTATACTGCAATTCAATTAAAGTATTTTTATTCATTTTAATTCTATTTCCATTTAGTAACATTCTAAATGTTAATATTTTAAGTTTTAATAAAGACCTAGCATGGAAAAGAATAATTGAAAGAAAAAAAATTAATTAGTTATTTGCCAAAGTGTTTTTTTTTTTTTTTGTCAGCACATAATATGTAGATCCAATTGTTAATGTATGGGGACTTGGCCCAATGATCAAGCCTCCTGGCTTTTAACATGTGTTCAAAGTTCAAATAGAAATTGAACGCTGAATCTTTCGGCTTCCATGTACAAATTAATGACTTTTGAATAAATATTAGGGTAGACCTAATTAGACCCTAGACTAATTCTTCTCAGAACCCATACCTACCTTGCAGACCAACTGCGTTTAGTATGAATAAATTATAGTATTGTTTTTATACTCGGCACAACATATATTTTATATTTCATCGTAATTCAACATTTTAGAAAATGCCATCTAAGAAATTTCAATAATGGCGTTACTCTGGATATTATGTTTTTAGGTGAATACCTGGGTATCCCCATGCCTCATTGGACCCAAGATTAATCCCTCGAGGATCGGGTTGCCTCTCCCAAAGTAGAATTCTGCATACACAAAGGCTCGAACCCGAGACCTTTGCTTAAGCTGCCAGAGCCCCATACCACTCATGCCAACTGCGTTTGGTACTCTGGATATTATGTTTGTATCCATTAAAACAATAAACACAATACAGTAAATTACGTTGAAGTATATAGGGTTTAGGGTAGCTTTGAACTATACCCAAATCTTTACTTTTACTTTGTATCCAATTTTTTTACTTTTACAAGCAGTAAATAGTAAAGTAAAAATCCAACGTAATTTACTGTATTGTGCTTTCTGCCTTTGGACGGAAACTTTTATCTTTTTCCATGGAATTGGAAATCCAACGAATTCGAGATGTATTGTGACCAATATTTTACCCAGACACAGGCGAAAAACCAATTTGACTTTTCGATTTGTTCTAGAAAGAGAATGCGGCAGCATCCTTTGAAGGAATGGGTCAATTCGCCCAATATTCCAGACGCATTTGTCCCTTTCGATCCTACCCAAGAACTTGTCAGCTCAGATCTTCAAGCTGCATTTATCAGACCTCAAGAAAGAATGAAAAAATCCTAAATTTTTAATATGCAGCTCTCAAAATTTTTCCACACGCCTGAAAGTCTTCTAGTAATTTCTTCCTCACCTTGGCCCGCCATATTTAAATTGTACTAATAATATTTGTTGCTAGTTGCTACCAGTTAAAAATTCTTGAATTCTCAAGTTTGCAATCAAGGTGTTCGATGAAATGTCCGTATTCTGTGGGGTTGAAAGCGTGGTTGTTTTAGGGTGTTTGCGCTGGGCGTGGAAGCGCTGCACCCACGTCGGCTCCGACGACAGCGCCGCCTGGTCCACAGCCACCGCCGACGAATTCTCCGCCGTGCCGCGCGCCTGCCGCCTAGTATTGGCCGTCTATGAACCCGACCTCCGATTTCCCCAATACGCCCCCGAGGGGGGCTACGGTCTGAACCCCGATTGGGTGATCAAGCGTGTGGACTACGAGCAAACCCTCGGCCATGCTCCCCCATACTTAGTTTACGTCGATCACGACAATCGAGAGATAGTGCTGGCAATCCGTGGGCTAAATTTGGCGAAAGAGAGTGATTACAAAACATTGGTGGATAATAAGCTAGGCATGCAGATATTTGATGGCGGCTATGTACATCATGGATTGTTGAAATCCGCGATTTGGGTGTTTAATGCTGAGACGGAGACGTTGAAGAGGGTGTGGGAGGAGACAGGGATGGAGTATAAGATGGTGTTTACGGGCCATTCGTTGGGGTCTGGGATTGCAGCTCTATTGAGTATGATTGTTGCCAACCATGGGGATCAGTTAGGGGGTATTCCGCGGAATCTGGTGAGGTGTTATGCAGTAGCTCCAGCAAGGTGTATGTCGCTTAACTTGGCGGTTAAGTACGCGGATGTCGTGCATTCCATTGTTCTGCAGGTGAGCTTTTGGCATCCAATTCGTGTTCTTTTGATCTGTGGATAATTTGGTTGAAATTAATTTTTTTTATCATAGCAATGGCTTCTTATACCATGTTATAGATCAACTTTCTTGAAAGTTCAATCTTTATTTTTAACAATGTAGATGGTCATGCCCCAATATGTATCATCTAGCACCCAGCTATGAATATGCAAATGAATTTGGAATTTGTACCTGTTTTTGTGCATATTGTGATTGGTTGAAACTTGAACCTAGTCGAACACGTTGAACTAATGATGCTTTTGAAAACTGGCATTTTGTTCAGGATGACTTCTTGCCCAGGACAACCACCTCACTTGAAGAAGTTTTCAACACACTCTTCTGGTTAGTCATTATGAGCTAATAATATTCGGAGGCTGTTAGAAACTCATCGGTGCGATGTTTTCTTTAATCGTTCTGTTGAAAGAGTTGATCTTTTGTCGATAACTGATCTGGGCGTCGATGATTTTTGTGCAGTTTGCCCTGCTTGTTGTTTGTTGTCTGCCTGAGAGACACATTTGTACCTGAAGGAAAAAAACTCAATGATCCAAGAAGGCTGTATGCACCTGGTCGGATATATCACATTGTTGACAGAAAATTTTGCAGGTAAAACTCTGTTGAAATTAGTGAGATGATTGTTTTGCAATACTGGAAGAGTTCAACTAAAACATCTTACCTTAGATCATCAATTTAGGCCCTGTTTGATAACCCATTCAAGGAAACACAACTTGAATACTTACGCTGGCAAATTACCAAAAAGCATGCTTATGTCTTTGGGTTTTTAAGTTCTTGTCATTGTTAACTTATTGGATTTGGATTTCAGTGTTTTTTTGTCAAAAGCAGGCTTGATACAGATGATATACACAAAATTGATGTTTCAGTTTTAATTAACAGGTGTGGGAGGTTCCCTCCACAAGTTAGAACCGCTATTCCTGTGGACGGAAGATTTGAGCATCTTGTCTTATCATGCAATGCTTTCTCTGATCATACCATTATGTCTATCGAAAGAGAGGCCGAAATGGCCTTGGAGGTAGGCTTCTCAAAAGAGTTCTTCCTTTCTTTAGCTAGCTTTTTTCCTATTTTCTCAAGTGAAGTGCAGCAGCAACTCAACAAGATTTATTTTGGAGCTCACTTGTATTACCACCCCTTTTGTAATATCCATATCCTGGAGAATGGCATAAAAAGGAATGAAACGAGCTTCTATGATGAATGACCTCCTAGGAAGTGTGCGTGAGTGAGGTCTAGTTTGTGGGATGAAGAATAATACCCTGTTTTTCCACACTGTTACACACCATTTAAATCCCCATTTCCCTATCTTGTAAAGAAAAACTTAAAATAAAAGACCTCTTGTGTTTTTAGTACTAGGTAACGTATAAATTCGGGGAATACAATGGAGGAAAGCTATTTGTTAATCTATGAACTCACTACTCTTACTTTTAATTTTAAGAAAAGTGTCCATATTTTTGTTGCACAGATTATGAAGGAAAATGAGATATGCAGAATGGAGACCATCACAACACCCCCGAAAGTGCAGAGATTGGAGAGGAAGTTGACACTGGAGAAAGAACACGAGGATGCATTGAAACGCGCCATCAGCTTGAACATACCTCATTCCACCATAATAGCATCTGCTGGACAAGGAGATGTGGAAGAAGTGGACTCATTCCTCAACACCACCCAAGACAAAGATTCAAAGGAGGCAAGCTCCGCGACCAGCCAGAAACAATTACTTCATCCCTCCGAGACACTAAAAGAGAAAGATGAAATGTCTAGCACGACCAATTGGAACGACATAATCAAGAAGCTTTACAAGAGAAGCGAATCTGGACAACTGTTATTAAATGGAAACACCTCTGTTTCATGACACATTTTTGTTCTCCTCTGCGTGTGTGTTGATTATTCATTTTTGTGCACAAGCCTGTGTAAAATGTTTGGTTAGGTTAGTGCAATATATTTCAGCAATGTACAGTGTGTTTTTTTCAATTTCTAAATTTTTTATTTTGTATTTTAGAGGAAATGTGTATACTTTGTATTGAGAAAAATAAAATGCAAATTTTATGTTTTTGTGATTCCCTTCATATTGTATACTTAAGTTCATAAAAACTTAAGAGCAAACCCCTAGAATAGCTCAGTTACAGCGAGGAAGGCTATGTGTATGCATAAAGGTTTGTACTCCTTTGCATCACTTAAAATGATAGTAATTGTCAAGCTCTTCAGCCAATTTCTTTCCACTTTGCCCTTCTCCGTTTAGCTCAACCAGAACTGAACATATTAAAAATATTAGTATTATCCAGATGGGCAATTGTCAATTCTGATTTCATAATATAAAGGGCAATTGTTTAAAATATTATCCACATAGAAGCAAATGTATTCCAAATAAATTAAGCATCTTATAAAATGTCAGCAACATAATTGGCAAGGCAGATTGTGAGTATCCATCCAGAGACAGACACCTGAATTTCATCTCCAGAATCAGACACCTGAATTTCATCATTTACTTAAATATCAATGAAGGAATGCCATCAAATATACATGATACCAAGAAATGCTATATTGTCAACAAACGAATGCAGCACCAAGAAGTGCAAATATTATCATCCCACTATATTACAAAAAGTACCTTTCACCAGTAATATGCTGTCCACGAAACCCAATTAATGTTAAATTTCTGAATTCCCACTCTTCGTAGGCCGTAGCATGCTTAAAGGTAGAAGTGGTGAGCCATAACTACACTCGCAGCAATTTATGTTGATAAATGATGCTAATACACTAATACACTAAACTCCCAACATTTTTTGATGAATTACCGAGTATCCTCAGCCCTCGTTGGGCCCAAAACTAATCCCTCGAAGATCCGGTGAGCATTAAAGGGTTGCATCTCCCAATGCAGAATTCTACATACACAAAGGCTCGAACTCGAAACATTTCCTTAAGCTACTAGAGCCCCATACCACTCAGGCCAACTGCGTTTGGTAACTCCCAACATTTATAATTCAAGCGAGTTTCAGAATACAAAGAAATCCACATGAAAATAAGAAACTCAAATCATGCCAATTGACCCACATGACGAAGAAAGATGTGGACTTGAACTACAGATAAGCAAAGATTCAAACATTTTCAGAAGTTTGGAGAAACCCATCTTGCTGTACCTGTAGGGGAGACAACATATGCTATAGCTAATGAAGAATCAAAGCGATCTAGGAGAGATGTCACATGCTATAAGTAATAAAGAATCATAGCGGGGACTAGGACTGGTGAAAAAGGGGCACAGACAGAGAAGTTCCAAACTGCAATGGTATGTGCATAACTGCTAAAAGAACCAGCAGAATGAGAAATGAATAGTGAGTTATAACTAAAACAAACTAACCAAAAGAGAATTAAGTGAATATCTGCTGCTCAATGGTCCAGGTTCCAACAGCCTCTCTCTAAAAGGAGCAGAGCATGCATTTTTCCGATGTACTTCAAGGATGGTCCATGGTACCACCACCAAATCACCAATAGGTCAGTTTATTAAGTGACCAAATTTTACAAGATAATTTATCCACCCACAGACCCAAGCAAGAAACCCTAGTAACAATAGAAGGTGAAACATTTGCATTGATAGGCACTCCGAATCTAAGATGTGCTATGCATCATGCTACAAGGCACGGGGCGGATGGTATATTTGAACTGATAACATAATATAGCAATGATTAGTTGAAGTCATGAAGGTACAGGATCACTGTGTTCATAGTCAATAATAAATTAGACCAGGCTCATTGTATCAAGATCCAAGCAGAATCATAGTATCTTAATAGTTCCAGCAAGGTTATCAAGATCGAGATCTTAGTTGGGATCGTTTTTGTCTTTGCAAGATCGGGATCGTAGGATCGAATTTAGATCCTACCAAATTGCAACAATAGATAAAAATAATTATACATATTAACAAATGAAAGCATAACATAGATTATTATTAGGTAAATGAAGCAATAAAACACTATAAACAGTTGAAAATAAAATTTAATACCGATTTTATGAAAAAAATGAGATTATGAGAGCATATTTCAAACTTTTATAGGATCGGATCGTATAGGATGGTAAGATTCTAACATTACGATCGGGATTTTACAATCAAGATCGAGATCCTACTAAATTTAAGATCCTACAAAGATCTGGATCGTTTTTAAGAAGTGGGATCGTAAACTCGTCAGATCTTAAATCAAGATTGAGATCTTAATAACTATGAGTTCCAGAACAGTCCAGCAGGCAGCAAGATCCCAATAATGCTCAATAATTTGGTCATAATCCAAATTTACACAATTTTAGGTGATATAATATATTGCTGTTCTTTGTGGGGACTAAATATGCTCAATACCTTCAAGAAATATAATGACACAAGGTTATGGTCATGTTTTCATTTTTTAGTTCTTTCCCCAGTTTTAAACAAGAAAGCAATAATCATCAACATAATCAGACCTAAAGAGTCCCAATTCTCAAACTGCAGAGGGTAGCCAGATTGTTCGATATCTCCAAATATCAAAGAACATATTCGGTATTTATGCTCCAACATATATAGGCCTCAGCCACACAGTTTCACAAAATTGAAAATACACCTTCTAGCACCTAAAAAATACATAGGCAAGTATTAGAAAAATGATTACCTGCAATCACTAAAACACTGCTCTGTTACAATTGTTATGCCATGGATATTGTTTTCTTGGATTTGGAGGTGTAACATATGCAAGAGATATTGATAATTCATCTTCCACTTAATATATTCTGAAACTATTAACGAAAGAACAAACAAAACCAGTGGAACCAGTTTTTAGACAACACAAAAGCTCACTAACTTTACTTGGTCTGCAAGATTATAATGCCATTTCACATGAATGAAAAGATATCTCAAAAGGGCACAAACCATAGACCAATTACTGTATGTACTTTATCATTTACTTAGTAGAGTTCAACACCAAACATACACAATCTCACCTAAGTAATGTAGCGATTGGAAAATATGGCACTACACACACAAAAAAAAGGCAGGCGCTTTCCTCTTTCTATTTTTCCGGCTCCAACTAGAATAACTATCACATTTACTTAACTCTTTTGGAGAGAATTCTCGAGAACCAACCTCAACCGGCTTCCTAACACATCCAATTCTGCAATTCTTTGCTGCTGCCACCGTACACGGAAACTCTCTGCCGACACTGCCCTTTCACTACTACCACCAGCTACAAGTCTTCTTCTAACATCCTTGAAACATTCATCGAATACATTTAGAATCACTCTCGCCGTCAATTCTCCTATTTTGTTTTCACAGCCAAGATCAATACTCTCCCCAGTCCCAACTTTAGCAGAAACAATCCCTTCAACAAACGGCACGTTTCCCTCATCCTCCATAGCCGATTCTTCCCTTTCAAACTCAACGTTAACCTCACTCAACTTATCAGCTTCATTTTCACAATCCTCGTTGCAGAATCTCCCCATTGAAACTTCACCCTGAACCCCATCACCAACACAATCAGCCCCCGAATTGGGATGATACCCATCAATCAGTTCATTAGACACGCCGGCCACAGGCAAAGTAGGCGAAAAGTTAACCTTAACCCCAACCAGGGTCGATTTATAAAGGTGCCCATCACCGCCGGTACTACTACCATTACCAGCATTGCGATTATCGCCCTGATCAAAACCCACATTCCTGACGCCACTAAATGGAGAAGTGGCGGAATAATCAGGGTGCCAGAGCTGCTTGGACAAGTCAAAAAGGGCGCGATCATGAAGGGACAGCTGCGATCGATCCAAACCCTTGGCCAACCTGGCGGAAATGACACGAAACTTCTTCCGCAGCCTCCGCAGCTTCTCGGAGAGCTGAGATTTGGTGTAGGGCTGGGACATGGAGTCGGAGAAGCGGGTGTAGAAAAGGCCCAAGTCCCTGGGAAAGGCTAGATGGAGAGAGGAAGAATCCAAGAGGCCCTGAAGGAAGCGGATCTCGTCGGGCTCGGTCCATATCCGGTGAAACTTGAAGGGAGGCGATGATGATGCTGATGCGGTAGCGGGTGAGGAGGCGTGAATAATACTAGGTTGGTCGTCGTCGGGATTGGGAATCTTACGTTTGACGGGGAGTTTGGAAAAGGATTGATGAGTGGAGGAGTTTAGGGTGGAGTCCATGGCGCTAGGGTTTGTAGAGATGGGGTCGAGGAGGCTGGAAGGGGGGCTCGGCTCACTGTTGCAGCATTGCACTGTTAGGTGTGTGTTAACCGTGATTCTGATTCACCAAATCATTCTTAATTACCTTTCCAATTTCGATTTCCACTTTGGAAAGTAACCTTTCAATTTTTTTTGGTGAATAACGCACCTTGAGCCCAAAACGAGCCTCAATCTATTCAAATCAACTGCGTTTGATAGTAACCTTTCAATTTTGATCCATCCATTTTCCTTTCTACACAAATTCTCAAATAAATTATTATATGTAATTAAAGAATAAGTTATGTTGACGAACATAATTACTAAAAATTCAAACAAAATAATGAACTTAGTAATAATTTAAGGGAACGGTTATGGTGCTTCCAAATATTTGGAAGTACGGTAAAGACAACTGTAACAACTCTACCACAGGCTGGACCTGCAGATCATGCACCCCACTGCCTCCCCATTTGTGCATCTCGCACCCCATGGTAGATTGTTGGGAGTGGGATTTGAACACCCAACCTCCCCTTTAACAACCACCCAAAGGTAAGGTTGTTAACCATGTAGTCCGAGGTTACGACGACGACTTTCCCGGTAGCACTGAGACACATGGAGGGGCGCAGAATGTATGATTCGGATGAAGGTATATTGTAAGTTGAAAATAAAAAGTTTTGTTCAACGGTGAACACCTGGTTTCCTATAATTTATAATATTCTAAATTAGTTAGTTAACTAGTTATGGGCATTATTTTTCACATCATGAGGGATTAGGATTTTATGATTGAATGGTATTAGTTGGAAAGAAATTTCTATTATAATGGAATGGTATAATTTAGAATAAAACTAACCATTTAATTAACTTTTATGGTTGGTGGCATGTTTGGCAAAGCCTTTGAGGAGACGCGTACTAAAAACAGGGAAGATTCAAATACGTCGAAGGGGGCTAAAACTTTTGACAAATTTCCCACACGAGTATTTTCTAAAAATAGAAAATGATATTAATCCCAGTTTTGATTTTTCTTTAATGAAACCGATTTATGAAGGCGGAGTTGGGATTAGGGATATATTTAGGTTGTCACGTTTTTATTTACTCGTGTTAAGAAACTGTGCCCCCGAAAGCGCACGGAGTCAAAAATTGCAGTATTTCTAGTAAGTACCGGATCGTTCACTGGAGGATGTGCGATAGAAGCAGGGCCCACGTTGTTTTATAAGATTTTCCATTCGGTTACTCGATTCAAGTTTGTGTCTTACTACCAACTACATGACATAATTTAATTCTAAGCTATGAAAGCAATAAAATAAAGCAGATAAAATTATTCTAGAAAGCGAATTAAATTTAATCTAAGAAAGCAATAAAATTATTCTAAGAAAGCAGATTTAAAATAAAACAGAAAGGACAGGAAGAAAATAATAAAAATTGGACAAGATTCAGATGAGACACAATTAAACTTCCATTTTAATACACAAATCTTTGTTCGGGATAATCCTTTCAGCTAGCTAGTTCTCATGCTCTCTATACCATGTTCCCTTTAACAGACAGGTACTTACAGTAAGAGTTTACATGCTCTTAAGACAACAAAATCTAAGATACCACAAACTCGTAACTTCCTTTGCAATGCCTTGCAGGAGTATGTTAGTCATCTGTGGTGGACAAGTAACACCTGAAAAATCATTAGTTGAAGTGCCAAGTACTCCTATCATTCCCCCATATCACACCCAAAGATTCTAATTAAACCCTGAACTATCCTTTAACTCTCAGTCCTAGTAGCAGTTAGAAGATCCAGTGACACATCCGAGTGACCTCTACGAAAGCGATTAAAAGAAAGCAGTAAAGAAAGCAGTTAAAATCCTATCACTCGGGAGTTTCAAAAGCTTCGTACTGGTAGTAAAAGAAAGCCCCCAGTCAGAATGACCGAGCGTGGATCAAGAATTCCCGAATCTCGGTGAACCGCTCGCAGTGTTCACTTCCTTTCGGGTGGTTATGAGATACAAACTAATGAAACGAACTAATAGATTAGTTCGTTCCGGATGCACTCACTCAGGACTCAAAAATAGGCTTTGACAAAAGAGGATATGTAACACCCGAGGAAAAACAAATTCAAATTGTTTTGAACTACGTCATGACTTGATCCCTTCACAGGGTACGTAGGCAGCTTAGAACTGATTTCTAAGTTCAGTCACGAAATAAATCACAAAATACATCACGAATTAGATCACAAGGACGATAGGGGATGTTGAAACCAATTTAGACTAGGCTAAGTAGGACCCGGAAATGTTGCGAGCGATAAGCCGGACTCGTAACAAGATTAAGGAGAAGATTCCGCAACGAAGACGCCCCAGGGAATCGAGCTAACACGTAGAAAACCGATAGGGGAAAGCGAGGGAAGACCCGACGGAACACGCGGAGCCGAACCGGCCGGTCCGGCCGGCCCGCGCTGTCCGCGCGCCGCCGCGCGGCCACCGCGCGGCCAAGGGCGTCGCGACGCCAGGCCTGGCACGCGTGCTCCGCGCGGCCATAGGGGTGGGTGCGCGCCACCTCCGCGCCAGAGGGGCTGAAGGTGTAATCTTTCCATTCGGGGGTGATTTTCTTGCCGAAATTACAACTCCCTTCGAGGGAAACCAAATCCCAGCCTTAAGGAAGGCTTAGGGGCGGCTGGGGAGCCTCAAAACCCTAATCCCACAGAAAACCCATCCCCACCATACTTACAAACTCCCTCTCCAAGCCAAACCCTCCCGACGAAGCTTTCCGGCGAACTTTCCGGCGACGACGAGGTGAACGGGACTGAGCCACGGCTTCATAGAACCTTGGTAAGTCTTAATATATCGTTCCATCAGTCCATGAGTCTCTAAAACTCGAATTCTAACACTATTTCCTTACTACGATTTCACGTCGGAAAACGAACAAAAAGCGATCGGAGAAGTTGGCCGTTCGTCGTGACCCTAGGACATCCGGAAACCCAATCCAGCGACCCTATCATCATTCTAAGTAAGTTAAAACCTTACTCACAAATTTTCGTGGTTGTTTGTTGTTTAAATCTCGAGATATAGGCATGTAACAAAAATCGGTTTTCAAAAACCCTATTTTCGTCCAATTTTAAAGACTCGCCAAAAACTCGACCTTCGGGAATTCAAACCGAAAACTTTTCAACATAAAAGTTGTTCCTAACACCTTTATCTATCTTGTGTCCAAATTTCAGCCATTGACATTAAGTTTTGCTATCCCAATTTTCGCCATGAACTTTCTGTGTCAAACCGAACGATTTTAATCTGTGACAGATTCCTTCATTCAACTTGATGCATGTTTTTCACCCATTTTTCGAATGATTTAACTTTGCATTTCTAAACAAAAGTTGTAGATAATTGTGTCTAGATTATGCCTACAAAATTTCACGAATTTTGGTGTTCATTTGATATGTCAAACGGCCAAGTTTTTAGAACTGTTTTGAATTCGTTTTAAGGGCCATGAGTATGCAGTGAGTTGCACACGATTTTTGAGTACCAAGAATTCATTGTTTCCAAATTCTTAAAACATGAAAGTTGTTCCTTAATGTGTCGTGTAGTTACTGTAAAAATTTCACATCGATTGGTTTTGAAATGAATTTTTAATCGGCGTTACACGAACCTGTGACGAAAACAGTTTTTAAGACATAAATTATTCTTTGCAATAAACTCAAATTTCAACTCACTTCGGAACCTTATTTCCAAAAACTTAAAACATGAAAGTTGTTCGTGTGTGTGTTTTTGAATTACTGGCCAAGTTTCAGAATTTTTGGAGGAAAAACGAATTTTAAATTAAGAAAGGCGTGAACTGCCTCGAATAGGATTTTTCGAACTTGAGAAAACTCGAACTATGAAAACGCGATATCGATCCTTTGATAACTTTGAAATACGCACTTTCGAAAAATCCCGTTCACTAGGCTGAGCCGATCTTCATACTATCATTATCTTTGAGACTGCCTCGTTAGTGGTCTCCTTACTATCTGAGATTGCCTCGTTAGTGATCTCGCGCGCTGTATTTGTGGATCGCCTCGTTAGTGGTCCTACTATCTTTTTGGATCGCCTCGTTAGTGGTCCTACTATCTTTGAGACTGCCTCGTTAGTGGTCTCCCATTGTTTGGACTGCCTCGTTAGTGGTCCTATGTTGAGATTGCCTCGTTAGTGATCTCCCGGTATGGTGTCCTCTTCTTAGTTTACGGGATGAAAAGTAAAAGACTCGTGTGAGTGTTTCATTATGCTTAAATCGTATTTATCCTGTCTTTAATTATGTATTTAAAATTTATGCATCTTAAATTATGCTTTAAATTCCGCTTTTAAAATTAAGTTCTTTAATCATGTTTTTCCGCTGCAAATAAATCATGTACTTTTAAATTCTCGTACGGTAAGCGAAATCTTTAGTTTAAACACTTGTAACCCCTTTTATTTGTTAGTTAGGGATTAACTTACTCAGTATATTTTTATACTGACAACCGTTGTCATTTTTCTTTTACAGAGTATGTCGAGTGACGCATGCGCATGCACTTGGGGGAATTATTTATGAACATTTTAAATTTCTGCATCGTACTGTTTTTACCGGGTCTGTTAAACCCGAGGATTTGGCCATGTTGGCCGTGATTTTACTTTCCGCTGCACTTACTTTATTTATTTTCCGCACGTGATAATTTCTACTATCGTACTAAGTATTATAAATTTCCGGACTATATCTTGAAATGTTTTAAATCTTTTACATACCCACAAGCCTTGCGTTTCCTTAGCAAGCTCGGGAAGCCGTGTCTTGCTAGGGGGATGCGGCGGTGACATCCCGGCCTGGGTTATCAAATCCGGGGTGTTACAAGTTGGTATCAGAGCCCGGAAAATTTTTAAAGCTACTACTATTATTTTAAAACAATATTTTTAAGCCCAAGTGTTAGTTCTTTTAAAATTATTTATTTGACTACTAGTACTATTTTTAGCCCAAAAATCTATAATCCATTTTACATAGCCCAAATCTTAGCCCAAGAAATATTAAATTTTGGCCCACTATAGAGGCCCAACCTTTAGCAATTTATTTTAGACTAAATTTTATGGGGAAGGGACTTGCACTTGCATGTTGCATATAGATTTAAATTGTGCATATCTTAACCTTGCCTGAAAAACGTCTAACTCTAACCTACCTTGTTAACACTAGATGGCTTCCCCAAACGTGAACATGATCAACCTACTAATGAGGTTGATTGAAGCATACCTCGAATCTCCTCAAAACGTGAACAACTTCAGACTAAGGGTAGAGCAAATGGAAGCTAACTTGGGCCACCTAACTAATCTGGGCCAAGCAGGACACCAAGATATAACCCAACTTCAAGTCCAAATCAACGAACTCCAGACCCGCGAGACTGAGCTTCGGACCCAGATTGACGACGTAGCCAAGCAGGGGTCTTGGGACATCAACTGCATCACCTGAAGGATGATCTGCTTCCACCTGCCCCACTCAACCCAGGAACTCCTCCTGTCACTAGCCTCGTTATTGACCCTGTCGCTGTCTCTGCAGCCGTCCAAACCCCAGTTGCATTCGTTGATCCTGCTCCTGTTGCTGGGCCCAGTTGGCCAGCCAGCCCAGTGTTCCATGGGCCCCTTGGCACGGGCACCATCGAGGAATCAAGTGATGAGGATGACCCCATGGAGGACCCGACCACCTACCCTTCGCAGGATTAGAGATTTTTGATGCATTATTCCCATTGTTCTCCTTTTCTATTTTCCCAAAACTATTTTCAGGATCTTTGCTACTTGTCGCTTGTATCGAAACAAAAACTTCTACTGAGCAATAAAGTCACAAACACTTATTTTATACACCCTCTTTATATCTTAACAAAGCGCCGACAGACAAACAACGCATCTATTTCTGCATAACAAAACGACAAGTACCTCAGACCCTAAACCCTAAACGACTGAATAAATAAATGCAAATACTGACCAACTCCTGATAAGCACCATACAATTCAGCAAGACTTTTTTTTTTCCCACTTATTCGAATCTCCCTGAACTTTACACCTTCCTCGGTTGTAACAGGATGGCACCTCGAGGACGACCAAGGCCCTTCCCTGCCACCCCCAACACCCACGGCACGCCGGGACAACCCAATGAGCAGGCACCTGACGCGGAGATGCCAAACCCGGCAGGACCAATGCCTAACCCTGCGGAAGGGCGATTGAGAAATATGGAAGAATTACTAATCGCACTGGGTAATGCTTACGTTAACCAGGGTGGAGCTGCCGCGGCGCCACCACCAGAAGCGAGGATCAACTACTTGGCTGCGGTGAACCCCTACCGACCACCTTACTACGTCGGGGAGGAAGACCCCGCTAAGCTGGAAGAATGGTTGAGAACCTTCGACAAATTGCTAAAGGCGGTAAGATGCCCGGAGGGGGAGAAGGTCCACGTGGCCTCTTACTATCTGGGTGGCGAGGCCGACGACTGGTGGCAGGCTACCCAAGGGAAGCTGGCGGAGGATGATGAACCTTACTCGTGGAACGAGTTCATGGAGTTACTCCGGGAGCGCTTCTACCCGATGAGTACTAAGGCAGCACTGTACGAGGAGTTCTCATCCCTGAAGCAGGGAGAGAAATCTGTTCAAGAATACTATGCACGGTTTAAGGAATTGGTGAGATTTGCGCCCAGGATGGTACCTACTGACGGGGAAAAGGCGCAAAAGTTCGAAATGGGATTGAATTTGTCGATTCGAGAGGTGATCACTGGAGTTAACTACCCGGACCTGCAATCTGTCTACGATCGTGCGGTAGCAGTAGCACGAGTGCAACAGCTAAAGAGGAAGGCTGCTGGGGAATCCAGCCGAGGGGCGCAAGGCCCAGACAAGAGGAACAGGGATAACCGGACAAGCAACACTACTGGCGGGGACAACTTTCGGCGAGGGCCGAACGGGAATGCTCAGAACAACAATGGTCGGAATGTCAACCAAGGAGGGCGAGTGCCGCCGTGCCCACGATGTGGCAGGCCGCACCTGGTAAGGAGGTGTCCTCAGATGGGCGAGTGCTTCCGGTGCGGCCGAATTGGCCATCGGAGGGAGGAATGTCGAACCCGACTCGAGAACATCACGAAAAGAGAAGACTTGGTCATTGGACCTAACGAGCCGTTCAACCAGGGAGGTAGGAATGGCAACAATCAAGGATATCGGCCTCCTCCGAATCCGAACCAACGCCCTCCGAACCAGCAGCAAAATGCAAACCCAAATCAGAACCAGCCAGCCAATCAAGGGAGGCCGATGGGGAGGTTGAACGTGATCAACCAGGCTGACATACCCGCGCAGGGTGACGTGATGGCAGGTACTTTCCATGTCCTAAGTACTCCTCTTAGAGTCTTATTTGATTCCGGAGCCAGTTGCTCGATTGTATCTTCGAGAGTCGTAACTGAACTAGATCTACCTAAGTGCGAGATAATTAGCTTAGGCATCCAACTGCCCTCTGGAGAAGTAATAGCATGCTCTAAACGCTACAATGGAATACCTATAGTGATAAAGAACGTAGAGTTTTTCGCAAACTTGGTAGAGTTCAACGTCAGGGACTTTGACGTCATACTAGGAATGTATTGGCTAACCCGGTATAAGGCCGTGATCGAATGCCAAAAGCAAAAGATCACGCTGTCAAAAGGTAGGGGGAAAAGAGTCATCTTCTACTCTCAACCCCCTAAGAAATCTAACAAGTTAATCAACGCCCTAGAGTTGGGTAGCCTAATGCGTAAGGGCCACGCGCTATACGCATGCTACGTTCACAACCTCGAGGCTGAAGGGGTAAAGATAGACAACATTCCGGTGGTGAGAGAGTACCCGGATGTGTTCCCAGAGGACGTTCCTGGCATGCCCCCTGAGAGGGATCTCGAGTTCACCATAGATCTTATCCCGGGAACGGAACCTGTATCAAAGGCTCCTTACCGCATGGCACCGCCGGAGATGAAGGAGCTAAAGGAACAGCTCGAAGAATTGCTGGAAAAAGGGATATATCCGACCGAGTACGTCTCCATGGGGAGCACCGGTCTTATTTGTCAAAAAGAAGGATGGGAGTCTGAGACTGTGTATTGACTATAGGGGACTTAATCAAGTCACTATCAAGAACAAGTATCCGTTGCCCAGAATCGAGGATCTGTTTGACCAGCTGAAGGGAGCTACTGTGTTCTCCAAAATTGACCTGCGATCGGGATATCATCAGCTGCGAATTGCTGAGAAGGACATCCCGAAGACAGTGTTCAGGACTCGCTACGGACACTACGAATTCACAGTCCTGTCATTCGGACTGACGAATGCCCCGGCGATGTTCATGAACCTCATGAACAACGTGTTCCGAGGACTGTTAGATCAATGCGTAGTGGTATTCATAGACGACATCTTGGTCTACTCAAGGGACGAGGAAGAACATTCCAAGCACTTACATAAAGTGCTGAGGATCCTCCGAGAAAATCAGCTATATGGGAAGTTGTCCAAATGCGACTTCTGGCTGAGGGAGGTAACATTCCTTGGGCATATCGTATCCGCCAGCGGAGTGGCGGTAGACCCGGCGAAAATCTCGGCTGTAACCGAGTGGGTACCCCCGAAGAGCCCAACGGAGATAAGAAGCTTTCTCGGACTGGCGGGCTACTACAGGCGATTTGTCCAAGATTTCTCCAAAATCGCCCGCCCATTGACCCAACTGCTGAAGAAGGGGGTGAAGTATGACTGGACTGGCGAGTGCGAAGCCGCATTCCAGGAGCTGAAGAAACGACTTACCACGGCGCCGGTGTTGGCGTTACCATCAGAGGATGGAGACTTCGAGGTGTATAGCGACGCCTCGAGAGAAGGACTGGGATGCGTACTGATGCAGGATCAAAAGGTCATAGCGTACGCATCACGACAGCTGAAACCGCACGAGCAAAACTACCCGACGCACGACCTGGAACTGGCCGCGGTCGTGTTCGCCCTGAAAATCTGGAGACACTATCTCTATGGGCGGAAGTGTCGGATGTTTACCGACCATAAGAGCCTCAAGTACATATTCACGCAAAGAGAGCTGAACTTGAGGCAGAGGAGATGGTTGGAATTGATCAAAGATTACGACCTAGAAGTCGCGTATCACGAGGGCAAGGCCAACGTCGTGGCCGACGCCTTGAGTCGGAAGGCGCAACATGTCACGAACTCACTGGTGATACCGGCCGAATTGTACAGAGATTTGGCGAAACTAAGCCTGGAACTGGTGCAGCCCGGTACGGTAACCGAAGTCGTCAACGCGATGGTAGTAAGCCCTACCGTATTCGAAGAAATACGACTCGCCCAGTCGAGTGACGAACAGATGGAGGAAATAAGGAGAAGCATTGCCGAAGGAAAGGCAGTAGATTTCCAGATTCACGAGGACGGGAGCATCCGCTTCAGGGGAAGATGGTGTATACCGCGGGAGTCCGCAGATCTGAAGAAGAAGGTGATGGAGGAAGGCCATAGCACCCCCTACTCGGTCCACCCCGGAGGGGATAAGCTGTATAAGGACTTGAAGAAAAATTATTGGTGGCCGAACATGAAGAGAGAGGTGGCCGAATTCGTGGCAAGGTGCCTTACCTGCCAGAAGATCAAGGCAGTACGGCAAAAGCCCTTAGGATTAATGCAACCATTGGAGATCCCAAGCTGGAAGTGGGATAGCATCTCCATGGATTTTGTTTCAGGGTTGCCACGATCGCCAAAAGGAATGAATAAGATCTGGGTGATCGTGGATAGGTTAACGAAGGCCGCCATTTTCATCCCGATGAAGGACACTTGGACAATGGACCAACTAGCAAGAGCATACATAGACAATGTGGTACGCCGGCACGGGGTGCCGCATGACATCATCTCGGATAGGGATAGCAGATTCGTCTCCCAGTTTTGGACCAAGCTGCAAGAAGCTCTGGGGACGCAGATAAAGATGAGTACGGCGTTCCACCCTATGACGGATGGACAGACGGAGCGAACTATACAGACGCTGGAGGACATGTTGAGGGCTTGTGTGTTGGAATTCAAGGGAAGTTGGGAGCACCATTTACCCTTGATCGAGTTCTCCTATAACAACAGTTACCATGCGAGCATCGGCATGGCGCCCTTCGAGGCACTGTATGGACGAAGATGCCGGAGCCCATTGAGCTGGGAAGAGAACGATCGAGTAATGACAGTAGGGCCACAACTGGTGGAGGACATGGCTCAGCAAGTTAAGGTTATCCAGGGGAAGATGAGAGCCGCTCAGGACCGGCAAAAGAGTTATGCGGACGTGAGACGGCAGGACTTGGAATTTCAAGTCGGTGACAAGGTCATGCTGAAGGTCTCGCCAATGAAGGGCGTAATGCGCTTTGGCAAGCGGGGGAAACTGAGCCCACGATACATAGGGCCATATGAGATCCTAGAGAGAGTAGGGAATCTGGCGTACCGGCTGGCGCTGCCGCCTCAACTAGCACGCGTCCATAACGTGTTTCACGTTTCCCAGCTAAAGAAGTATGTGCCCGACACGTCGCATGTACTCCAACCGGACGTAATCGAATTGGATGATGACTTGACCTATGAAGAAACCCCGGTGCAAATACTCGACTACAAGGAAAGGGTGACAAGGAATAAAACTGTAAAGATGGTCAAGGTCCTGTGGTCCAACCACGAGACGGAGACGGCAACCTGGGAATTGGAAGCCGACATGAGGCAACGTTACCCTACCCTCTTCCAAGACGACCCGACCACAGTTATGGGGACATAACTGTATTCTTAAGGGGGGGAGGATGTAACACCCGAGGAAAAACAAATTCAAATTGTTTTGAACTACGTCATGACTTGATCCCTTCACAGGGTACGTAGGCAGCTTAGAACTGATTTCTAAGTTCAGTCACGAAATAAATCACAAAATACATCACGAATTAGATCACAAGGACGATAGGGGATGTTGAAACCAATTTAGACTAGGCTAAGTAGGACCCGGAAATGTTGCGAGCGATAAGCCGGACTCGTAACAAGATTAAGGAGAAGATTCCGCAACGAAGACGCCCCAGGGAATCGAGCTAACACGTAGAAAACCGATAGGGGAAAGCGAGGGAAGACCCGACGGAACACGCGGAGCCGAACCGGCCGGTCCGGCCGGCCCGCGCTGTCCGCGCGCCGCCGCGCGGCCACCGCGCGGCCAAGGGCGTCGCGACGCCAGGCCTGGCACGCGTGCTCCGCGCGGCCATAGGGGTGGGTGCGCGCCACCTCCGCGCCAGAGGGGCTGAAGGTGTAATCTTTCCATTCGGGGGTGATTTTCTTGCCGAAATTACAACTCCCTTCGAGGGAAACCAAATCCCAGCCTTAAGGAAGGCTTAGGGGCGGCTGGGGAGCCTCAAAACCCTAATCCCACAGAAAACCCATCCCCACCATACTTACAAACTCCCTCTCCAAGCCAAACCCTCCCGACGAAGCTTTCCGGCGAACTTTCTGGCGACGACGAGGTGAACGGGACTGAGCCACGGCTTCATAGAACCTTGGTAAGTCTTAATATATCGTTCCATCAGTCCATGAGTCTCTAAAACTCGAATTCTAACACTATTTCCTTACTACGATTTCACGTCGGAAAACGAACAAAAAGCGATCGGAGAAGTTGGCCGTTCGTCGTGACCCTAGGACATCCGGAAACCCAATCCAGCGACCCTATCATCATTCTAAGTAAGTTAAAACCTTACTCACAAATTTTCGTGGTTGTTTGTTGTTTAAATCTCGAGATATAGGCATGTAACAAAAATCGGTTTTCAAAAACCCTATTTTCGTCCAATTTTAAAGACTCGCCAAAAACTCGACCTTCGGGAATTCAAACCGAAAACTTTTCAACATAAAAGTTGTTCCTAACACCTTTATCTATCTTGTGTCCAAATTTCAGCCATTGACATTAAGTTTTGCTATCCCAATTTTCGCCATGAACTTTCTGTGTCAAACCGAACGATTTTAATCTGTGACAGATTCCTTCATTCAACTTGATGCATGTTTTTCACCCATTTTTCGAATGATTTAACTTTGCATTTCTAAACAAAAGTTGTAGATAATTGTGTCTAGATTATGCCTACAAAATTTCACGAATTTTGGTGTTCATTTGATATGTCAAACGGCCAAGTTTTTAGAACTGTTTTGAATTCGTTTTAAGGGCCATGAGTATGCAGTGAGTTGCACACGATTTTTGAGTACCAAGAATTCATTGTTTCCAAATTCTTAAAACATGAAAGTTGTTCCTTAATGTGTCGTGTAGTTACTGTAAAAATTTCACATCGATTGGTTTTGAAATGAATTTTTAATCGGCGTTACACGAACCTGTGACGAAAACAGTTTTTAAGACATAAATTATTCTTTGCAATAAACTCAAATTTCAACTCACTTCGGAACCTTATTTCCAAAAACTTAAAACATGAAAGTTGTTCGTGTGTGTGTTTTTGAATTACTGGCCAAGTTTCAGAATTTTTGGAGGAAAAACGAATTTTAAATTAAGAAAGGCGTGAACTGCCTCGAATAGGATTTTTCGAACTTGAGAAAACTCGAACTATGAAAACGCGATATCGATCCTTTGATAACTTTGAAATACGCACTTTCGAAAAATCCCGTTCACTAGGCTGAGCCGATCTTCATACTATCATTATCTTTGAGACTGCCTCGTTAGTGGTCTCCTTACTATCTGAGATTGCCTCGTTAGTGATCTCGCGCGCTGTATTTGTGGATCGCCTCGTTAGTGGTCCTACTATCTTTTTGGATCGCCTCGTTAGTGGTCCTACTATCTTTGAGACTGCCTCGTTAGTGGTCTCCCATTGTTTGGACTGCCTCGTTAGTGGTCCTATGTTGAGATTGCCTCGTTAGTGATCTCCCGGTATGGTGTCCTCTTCTTAGTTTACGGGATGAAAAGTAAAAGACTCGTGTGAGTGTTTCATTATGCTTAAATCGTATTTATCCTGTCTTTAATTATGTATTTAAAATTTATGCATCTTAAATTATGCTTTAAATTCCGCTTTTAAAATTAAGTTCTTTAATCATGTTTTTCCGCTGCAAATAAATCATGTACTTTTAAATTCTCGTACGGTAAGCGAAATCTTTAGTTTAAACACTTGTAACCCCTTTTATTTGTTAGTTAGGGATTAACTTACTCAGTATATTTTTATACTGACAACCGTTGTCATTTTTCTTTTACAGAGTATGTCGAGTGACGCATGCGCATGCACTTGGGGGAATTATTTATGAACATTTTAAATTTCTGCATCGTACTGTTTTTACCGGGTCTGTTAAACCCGAGGATTTGGCCATGTTGGCCGTGATTTTACTTTCCGCTGCACTTACTTTATTTATTTTCCGCACGTGATAATTTCTACTATCGTACTAAGTATTATAAATTTCCGGACTATATCTTGAAATGTTTTAAATCTTTTACATACCCACAAGCCTTGCGTTTCCTTAGCAAGCTCGGGAAGCCGTGTCTTGCTAGGGGGATGCGGCGGTGACATCCCGGCCTGGGTTATCAAATCCGGGGTGTTACAGGATAGCAGTTGAAAGGAACTCACCCTATCTTAGAAAATAACCAAGGCCTACGCATTGTTCCTCTAGAATTACCTATCACACTGTATTTGAATCCAAGTGGATCCCATCTCGGTGTGACAGTTAAAACTAAATTCCCAATACATAGCAATTTTGGAAAATGATAAATCTTTGAAAATCATTCCCTAAACAGGTACTAGACTCTCAATTAAAACACAGACCCTTTCAGTCTAGGTGAGACCTAATCGCTGACTCTGCTTCTAATTTCCCAAAATTAACCCCCGGTCGAATGTGAATTAGTCATAACTGTGGAATTTATCCCTTAATTAGATCCGGATTTTATAGATGAATTTTTGTTGGAAATTTATTATGAGCCATCTGATTTAAATCATGACTTCTATGTCCAAGGGAAGGATCCCAAAATAGTTAGACCACAATATTTACATAATATTATCATGCATAAATTTATAAGGAAGTGTAAAATTAAATTAACCCAAAATATAAAGTGGGTTTAGATAGAAGTTGGAACACAGAGATGAAATAGCCGGAGATGGAAAGAATTGGTTTGGCTAAAATATGGCTGAAATAATCAGGATAACCTGGACTGCAAACATCTGCTATCCAGTTCCTAGTTATTCCAGATGGGATGTTTTTAGACAGCAGGAGACCTTAAATGACAGTGGTCGCTATCATCAAGATTCCTGCTATCTGTGAAATGAGAGAAAAACCTACATATTTTTTCACTGTAGTATATTCAAACAGTGTTGATCGACACCGTTTGATTATATTACAGCTCAAAATTCGGGTTTGAAGTTAAAATAAGAAAATAAAACTGTATTCAGACAGGAACTGACCGAGTGGCTACTTCATTTCCCGGTAAGAGGACCGTTCGCCTGACCTCGTCAGTCACTATTTAAACCATGCAAAATAACAAATAGTAATTAATTCACAGACTACGGTATGAGAGACATTGGTTTCTCATGCAAGGGTATGGAAATTAATACATAATTACTCATCATGCTCTAAATAATCACTCATTCCATAATTAATTAATTACAGTCCGGATTATATACTTAGATCATTAGAGTTTAATTTTGTAGAAAAATCTTTTAATGGAATTGAACAAAATTCTTTATATCAAATTAATCATGGGTTGAGATCATTGGATTTCAACCTCAAAATATTAATATAAAGGTTCAATTTATTAATGGAATGCGATGGAGAATAAAAATTTGGCAAGAGAGTGCCATGCATGTCGTGAAACAGAAATTGCGTCGTGAACCGTGGGTTCACGACGGGAGGATCACGACATGAGGGGTGGGGAATAAGAGAAATTGATTTTTTTTTTTTTAATTTAGGGTTTCCGTGTCGCTAGACAAAAATTGTGTCGCGAGACGTGGTCTCGCGACACGGGGCTGGCAACATGGGGGTTGGATGTCAGAATTTTTTGGTAATTAAAAGAGATGAGGACCAGTCGTGGGACCATAAATTCTGTCGCGAACCTAGGCTCGCGACATGGGTCTCGTGACTGGGATGGTTTAACAAAATATTCTAAGTATTTGGTTCCCAGTCGCTAAACTTGGAAAGTGTGTTGCGAGACGTGGTCACGCGACAGGTTGATTTAGCGACTGGGCTTTCGAAATATTGTTAAGGCATAATTTCCTAGTCCTGAAACTAAAATATGTCCTGAACCGTGGTTTCAGGACAGGAGTTACACGACTAGAGCCTTTTAGAGAAGAATACAAGAATTTGGTCCCCAGTCGCTAGGCTAGCATTGTATCGCGACCGTGGGTTCACGATAGGAGTGCCTCACGACTGAGGGTTTTAAATATATTAAGACGAGTATCCCTAGGCATCCATGTCGCGAAAAAGCCTTACTGTCGCTAGACGTGGTCTCGCGACAGGAAGAGGTTGGCGACATGGATGGTTCAGGACACAAGTCAGAAAAAGCAAAAGGAACAGTAGCATGCAAACAACGTGATCATTCCCTACTTTAGATCAAAAAGCTATTTTAACCCAAAAATAACAAAACATAATATAAAACTAACGAGAACATGCTTGAACAAAAATGTAAATCTACCAGAACAGAATTTAAAATAAAGCATGACCCTAACTAGGATTTAATCACACGCATACATGAACATTATCCCCAAAAAAATAAAATAACAGTAAGCAAAAAAATGCATAATAAAGGTCAAATGACCAAAAGAAAATGAAAGCAGTAAGGAAATCCATGGGGTGTGAGACTCATTTCATGTTTTTGGGACACAAATAAAGAATATTTTCCCATTTTATTAAATGGGTTTGTTATTATCCATGAAGTTGGACAATACAAACCCTAAAAACAAATGTCTAGAAAAGAAAACATGGTAGAAAAGTGGCTACCTAAAGCACTAAAGTGGAAAACCAACAAGAATTTAAGCTAACTACCCTAATCTAAGAACAAAATTTAAATAATACAAAAAAAAACTAACTACAGACTACCTAAGAGAGAGCTCTGCAAACTGTCTTCCAGAGAAAAAAAATTGAATCCTCAAGAACATAGGGATCACCACCTATTTATAGAAGTGAAACCCTAAGCCCATGGGCCTTGATCCCGAGGCCCACATGTGTCGTAAGACTCACAAACATCACAGCTTCCTTCGTGTCGCGAGACTGCGCGGTGTGGCGCGATGTGGCGCGAGACGAGGCTGCATGTCGCAAGGCTTCTTGACTGAGTCTCTAACCTGCCTTCTGTGTCGCTAGACCATACCCAGTCGCGCGGCCATGTTTCGCGACTGGGTGTCTAGCGACTGGTGTCTTGATACTGGATCTGCCTTCAATTCCTCATGTGTCGTGGAACACCTCCCAGTCGCGAGGCCATGTTTCGCGACAGGGGTCTAAGGACTGGAGGTTCCGGACAGATTCTCCTTCTTCATCTGGCTGGCGTGTCGCTAAGCTGCCCCCAGTCGCGAGACCCTACTTCACGACTGGGAATAATCTCGCGACTGGCTTGCCTTACTGGGCCTGGTGGGCCAAAATGTATCTTTTGTGGGCTTTTTCTTTCTTTTCCCATCTTTTTTCCTTCATTTTTCTTTTCTTTTCTTTTTCTGTTGTTTTTGGATTTCTCTAGCATAAATGTGTAATAAAATTATATATTTATGCCTTTTTCATACCAGCTTATTGTTTTTACAAATATGCATAAATCAGTCTAATTCTACTGCTTTCTTATTTAATATAAGACCGGGATGCGATCAAATGCCCATTTCAGACACGAAAATGGATTGAAAATAATGGACATTTATGGCCATTATCAGTTGGTACTGGTCAATGAGGTGGAAGGCTTGTCAGTTGGTACTGAAACGGCGTCTGGTCAGGTGGAGGGTGAAGGCGATGGACCAGTTGGTGATGTGGCAGCTGGGATTGAGTCAGCATCAGTGGTACAAGATTTGGAAATGGTTGAACCTGATGGAGTGGTGGCTGGTTTTGAGGAGGCAGCTGTTGTGGATGGTAAATTGGTTAATTATGAAGGAATCCATTCCGGTGAAGCAGTAGAAGGTCATGGAAATATCGGTGGCGGTGGGAATGAGTGTTTTGGTGATAATGCCAATGTAAAGGTGTTAACCGTAAAAAAGTTGAAAAATGAATAAAGATCAAGAACTGAATTGAATGAACGTGAAGGATTACGTTGAACTGAATGAAATTACAATGCTGGAAGTAAAGAAAGCTGTTAACAGTGGAATTACAGAAAGCGATAAATGAATCTAAAGAAAGCAGTAAATTGCAGAAAGCGATAAAAAGTAAAGTGAAAGCTAAAAAAAAAAATAATGAATCTCGATTTGAGAGTTGTGTTGGAGGTGTCCCCCCGCTAAAAGCCATCTCTGTTATTTATAAGCCGACTTCACTTCAAGCTTCAAGCCAGGCTTCAATCACCTATGATGTCACGTTCTACCATGTCCAACCGCCATTGACTGCATCTACGGAACCGTCCTTCATCGTCCGCTTTATTTTTACATCGATAATCCATAGGCTATGTTACGGACTGGGCCATCAATTTGGGCCTGTAACTTTTTGGGTCAACAGATGCCCCCCTGCGCAATTTGTCTGATTAGGCCTAGACAAATATGTGTGTTCTAATCTGGCCCAAAAGTTGTTCTTTTTTTTTTTTTTTTTTTTTAAACTTGGCCACCACATAAGCCTTCTGGCCGCCTGTCTGCTGTCGCCGTTCCTAATCTGCCACCCGAGGTCTTGATGTCATTTTTCTCTAGCCTAGACACGCGCGTCTTCGCTTGCCCCCAGACACCTGCTTGTTGGAGTCGCCTGAAGTAGCCGCCCAGCTGTTGCCAGCTGCCCGAGCTGTTGGTTGCGCCACAGGACCTGCCGCCCTCATCTTTTGCCACCTGGCCAGGCCGCCGTCTCCACCTGTTTGCCGCTGGAGATCACACAGCCGCCCGAGATCATCACGTAGCCGCCATCCGCCCACTTGAAGCCTGCCGCCCTGGTCTCTCAGCCGCCCGGAGCTGCCTCTGCCGCTCCATCTGTCCAGCCGCCATTAGCCTCTACTGTAACTCATCTCCGGCCACCCCTGGTCTGCCGCCGGTGCCTTGGGCGCCGCCGTGCCTCAGCTGTAGCTTGCGCCGTCTGTCTCCCTCTTGCTACCAGCACAGCTCAGCCGCCACCTGGCTTGCCGCCATCACCAGCATTCCTTAGCCTATTCTGTCTGTCTGCTTGACGCCTTGGACTGCCTTTGTTGAATGCCAGCCGCCGGCTGCCTGTTCGAGAGAGTGTCAGCCGCTCGTCCATAAATGTAGGGAATACGGAACACATGAGAGTTTCTTGACTCGGGATCGATGTCCCAAAACGGGGGATGAAATCGACCTAGAACGTGTCCCATTTCGCAGAGTAAGCATCCTGCATCGATTTCGCAGGCCGCCATTGTAGCTTTTCTTGTGTCTGTCTAAGGGAGAAATGAGAAAAATAGTTTCCAATTGCCACTTTGATACAAAATGGGCCCTTGCCCTATTTTATAATAATTTTGTATTTTTAGAAATTATAATGGGTCTAGTGGGCCAATATATGACATATTTAATTATATATATTAGTATATTATAATAGTAATGTATGTAAGTGTGATATTTTGAACTTATTGTATTCCAATTTATGAATACAATTGCTGATTATTTTTATTTTTATATATTTTTTTAAATTATTATTATTATTATTATTATTATTAACCAACTACCCGGCCTCCAAGGCCGCTGTCGATGGCCTTCTAGGGCCATTACCCTGGGAATTTGGCACCAAAGGTGACTGCAACAGCCACCACCTTTGGTTCGTCTTCTTCTTTACTGGGTTTCACTTCCTCAAAACGAGTCCCGTATGTAGGCCGACGCTTCTAATCTTGTTCCTTAAGCAACTTTTCCAAGCGGGCCGCCCTTTCGGCCAGCTCGGCAAGATCAGTGGAATCCTGCACAATTAAATGCTTTTTGAGTTTGGGCAACATATTTACCACTGCAATATTGGCTATCTTCCTATTAGGGACCACCATTGTGCATCGGCCTTAAGCCGCTGTAATCTATTAATAAAGGTACTAGCCGCCTCATCGGCAAATTGTTTTGCATTAGTTAGGTCTGCGAGACTCACCTGTGACAGTGGTGTGTAGAACCTGTCGTGGAATGCTCGCTCGAGGTCGGCCCAATTTTGGATTGAATTAGGCCGCAGGGATGCATACCATGCAAAGGCGGGCCCTGTGAGGGATAAACTGAACAACTTCAATTTGTGCCAGTCATTAGCCGCCGCTTCCCCACATTGAGCAGTGAATCTGCCCACATGTTCCACAGTGGACTTGCCATTGTCCACTAAGAAGGTGGCGAACCCGGGCATCTTAAAGCCCCGCGGATTCGGTTGCATAATATCTACCCAGTCAGGGTAAGATTTCCGGTATGTAGGTCACTCCATCGGCCTTAGTTGAATCCCAAAGTGTTGCTGCATTGTAACACCCCGGATTTGATAACCCAGGCCGGGATGCCACCGCCACACCTCTCAAGCAAGACACGAGTTCATTCGAGCTCGCTTGAGAGATGCAAGGCTAAAGGTATTTCGAAAATAATTTAAAAACAAGCCCAAAAAGATTTATTTTAAAATAACATAGTATAATCCACACAAAATAAAATAAGCCGCAGCGGAAAATTTAAATATGGGCCGACATGGCCAAAACGCAGTGGGTAATTTAAGTCTAACAAAATACAATATTCACAATTACTAATTTAATTCCCGAGCCCCAATATGCGTGCATGCTCATGCCATTTCTTCATACTCTGTAAAAGAAAAATAAAACAACGGGTTTTATCAGTATATAAAATACTGAGTAAGCTAATTCTTAACATAACAATAATAGGTTTTAAAATGTACTTAATAAAAATTCACCTTTTTCTCATACACATTTTATAATATGAAAATGTATTTTGACAACATTGATAATAAGGCTTTAAAGGCATAATTCTAAATGCAAAGGGGCGTACACGAATATTAAGTATATAAGCTTAAAAGCTTAGTAAAAAGGAACTTATTAATGCGGAGAGTTCTAAAAACCATAGTTAAGATATATGTTCTCGTATGACGAATATTTCATTCTTTTACTTTTGTTTCAATATGATCGAGATCACCGTATTCCACTTGGGCACATATGTCCACAAGTCTCACAAATCACAATTCGCTAGGGCCCTTATGTCCACTAGCCATACAAATCACCATTCGCTAGGGCTCTTATGTCCGCTAGTCATACGCTTGGGCTCTTATGTCCACAAGCCGCATATTCGATATTTCACTAGGGCTCTTATGTCCGCTAGTCATACGCTTGGGCTCTTATGTCCACAAGCCACATAATCAATATTTCAAAGTATCCAACTTGATCATAAATCACAAGGTTTTCAAAATGGTTGAAAGTGTCGCAAGGAAAGTTTTCCATAAATCTCTAGGTTTGATAACCGCACACGTCGCAAATTACGCCTTTTGGTTTCAAAAATTCATTCTTAAGGCGATCACTATGAAGTTTACACAGTATACCAACGACACCCTAATGAACAACTTTTGTGTTTTAGGTTTCTCTAAATCATGTAAGGAAACAAGTCAAATTTTGCAATCTTTTCAAAACCCAAAATCTGTCAACTTCCTGGTAACAGCGCACAGTTTTTAAAACACGTTTTTGACCAAGTAAACGATCTCTAAAAATTATGAAATTTTACAGGCGCCTACAAGACACAAAAATGAACAAGTTTTATTAGAGGCAATATGTCCGGAAACACTCCCAATCAGATCAGATTTGCGCCACAAATTCAATTAGAATTCCTGTTCCTATTTTTCCTTAAAGACGCAGAACAACCAGATCGCATTTGGCGGTACAAACGTTAATGAAAAATTACGAAACTTTACAGACACGTTCTTCCAACAGTCCTCTACAAATTTCATTTTTATACCAAGGATTAATTTTGATGGGATCCATTAGAAAAACGTCGAAGAAGTCGGATATGCAAATCTGTACACAGTTTTAGATTTGAGAAAAATGCAGGAATAAACCAGATTCGATTTGACGGACCAAACGTCGACGAAAATGTCTGAAAATTTGACACAATATACTTTAAATCATTAGGAACAATTTTGTAGTTTTAAGTTTCTCCGTTTGAATGTCGAAAAGGGTTTAAAAGTTGGATTTCAGAAAACGCGCGTAGGGAGAGTTTTTGGGACAGATTTTCGTATGTTGACTAGAACATGCATTCCATTCGATTTTAGGGCACCAAAACGGTTATGAGAAGAATCAACTTACAGTATCTAAGATCTAAAGTCTTAGATTTCGTCGGGATGTCCTCCGGAGTCCGTGGACAGGTCCAATCTACTCGTTTCTTTCTCTTCGGTCCCGATTTGTGGATACAAGAGCGAAAAACTAAAAGTTAGGACTCTAAATTTGATTAGGAACCATGATCTAAGATTGAAATCTATTCTTACCACCACACGAAGTCTGAAAATTTCTTGGCTTGCCCAAATCGTCACCTCCTTCGTCGGGTGGTCTTCGAATGTGCAAGAACTTGGGTTTTTTGGATTGGATGAGCAAAGGAGAGAAAGTGAGGGGTAATGAGGGTGAATAGGATCTGAAATAATGTGTTTTAGGGTGTTAGGATCGGCCATAAATCGCCCATGATCCTTTCCCCCCATTTGTGATCTAGTATCCATGGTAGAGGGCCGAAAATATGGCAAGAAAATCGCATAACCGCGTCAAGTGCAGCTGCTGCGTGGTTGGCGCGGTGTAAGGCCAAACACCGCGTGGAGGGCGCGCGTCATGGTCTGGGCCGTGCGTCCGGACTGGGCCGTGCGATCCCGTCGGGCCTTTTCTCCTCTCTTTCGGGTTTCTATCCTCCTACATTTTCGGGCTCGATTATTCCGGGTCATTCTCGGATCACGATTCCTATCTTAAATCTATTTCGACTTGAAATTGATTTCGTGTTTGAAATCTTAAGTCCGTCGGTTTCGGATTTGTCGGCTTCTAATTCGTCGTCTTTTGGCTCCCGTGCAATAATTTATCTGATTCAATTATTTCCGACTTCACGGGTTTTTTGGAATTAAAATTCTTTTCCTTCTTGAATTTAATTCCAATTCTTTTGGGATTAATCCATGGAATATCTTCGGGCTTTCTTTCCCTCTTTTATTCCATTTTTAATTTATCGGTAATTCATTTCCGAGCAATAATGAATTATTTTCTTCTTCTCGGAAATATTTCGGCCTTGATCGGATTAATAAATGAATTTTATTCCTTTGGACGCCGATAAAAATCCCGGGTATTACATGCATCATGTCTGTCAGCAACTCGGGTGAGACCGTCGGTGCCTAGAGGTGTCGAAACGGGCCCGCGGGGCGAAATGGGCCTGCCCGTGCGGGCCCCCGCATTTTTTCGGGCTTGAACGTTGCGGGCCTAAATGGGGCGGCTCAAAATGTCTAGGCCCGACCCGCCTCACACGCAGGCCACGGGTTATGCGGGGCGGTCCGAGGGTTTTTTATTTAAAGAATAACATTATTTTTATTTGTAAAAAAAATAAAATCGGATATATTTTTAATGTATATATTAAAAATGAAATAAAGAGATTTATAATTGGTATTTATGATTATAAATAAGTAAGTATGTATTTATTGGCACAATTATTTAATTTAATATGGGTTTGTTGAATAGTTATTTAAAAGAATATATGATTATTCCATTTTTAATACTAAAGGAGTATATTATTTTGTAAAATATAATATGTGCGACAAAAGTTTTATAAATAATTATTGAACTGATTAAAATTTTAGGTCTCACAGATGAAATCTTTGCTAGAGTTGTATTAGGTAAGACTGTCTGAGCATAATTCATTAGTTCTATATTTTTAGGCCCGCCCTGCCGCGGGCCTAACCCGCAAAAGCCCGCCCCGCTGCGGGTTGGGCCCGTTGAGGCCCGTATCTAAACGGGCCTCTAAAAGTTGAGCCCGCCCTGCATTTTTTACCTTGCGGGGCGGGCCGTCCCAACGGGCCAAGCCCGTTTTGATAGATCTATCGGTGCCTGCGTAGGAGGCATGGCCGCTGGAGATGTAAGAGGAGCATTGGCGACAGGTGTGGCAGGTGTCGCAGCCACTCCGCATGGCTCTGGCATCTCCGCCCAGGGTTGTGGCGTCTCCCCCCAGGGTTGTGGCGCTTGCCCCCCTAGTGTTGGCGGCATCCAACCAGGATTCAATGGTGCCAGTACTGGTGAGTAGTTAGCCACATACGGTGTGTTTTGCACATTCGGCATGTGAGCTGCCGCTTGACGAGGTATCATGCCAGGTCCACCAGAGGCCGCCGGCCTCTGGGAGTAGCGGCTGGCCCTGTGTAGTTCCCCAAGCCCTTTCTTGGTCGCCTGACGGCCCTAGGCATGGGAAATTGGGCGGCACATTCGTGCAGTTTGCAGGAACAGTTCCTTCTTGCTGAGTATGCAAGGAACCACATATTCTGTCCTGTCAGTCTGGTCGGTCATGGCAAGCCGCAACACATCCAAGAGATGCTTGGTAAGCAGAGGCATGAACTCGGCTAGAGAGGTGTAGGGGTAGAGAAGTGCACGCCGTATCAACGGCATCCTCAGATGGTGTTCTAACTCGCGTCTTCTCCTGTAGAGACATTTCTTCAAATCTCTATGTCAGATCGCTCACAAGTTTTCCTCTGAGAAGCATACACTCTTCAAAGCGAATATGGCTTCAATTTCATGTTCCACTGGGCGTGCTAATTTGTTAAACGTAAAAAACTTGAAGAAGGAAGAAAGATCAAGAGCTGAATTGAATGAACGGGAAGGATTACAGAATTGAACTGAATGAAATTGCAATGCTGGAAGTAAAGAAAGCTGTAAACAATGGAATTACAGAAAGCAATAAATGAATATAAAGAAAGCAGTAAATTGCAGAAAGCGATAAAAAGTAAATTGAAAGCTAAAAGGAAAATAGTGAATCTCGATTTGAGAGTTGTGTTGGAGGTGTCCCCGCGCTAAAACCCATCTCTGTTATTTATAAGCCGACTTCACTTCCTGCTTCATGCAAGGCTTCAATCACCTATGATGCCACGTTCTACCATGTCCAACCGCCATTGACTGCATCTAGGGAACCGTCCTTCATCGTCCGCTTTATTTTCTACATCGATAATCCTTAGGCTATGTTACGGACTGGGCCATCAATTTGGGCCTGTAACTTTTGGGTCAATAAAAGGTAACCGAAGGAGTGGCGGATGGGGCACTGGAGATAGATGCGGCAGGAGAAAGTGAGGTGTCTGTTGCGGAAGAGGGTAAGGTTAGTGAGAAAATTGCTGTGGAGGCAATCCATTTGGTTGGGGATGATGTTGGATGGAAAGGGGTTACCGAAACGGTGTCTGGTGAGGTGGAGGGTCAAGGGGTTGGTCCAGCGGGAGATGCGGCAGTTGTGATTGAGGAGGCATCAGTGGTACAAGATGCGGAAATGGTAGAACCTGATGGAGGGGCTGATGGGGCACAGGCGATGGATGCGGCCGGAGAAAGTATGGCATATGTTGGGGAATGGGGTAAGGGGAATGAGAAAATTGGTGTTAGAGCAGACCAGTTGGTTGGAGATGATATTGGAGGGAAAGGGGCTACCGAAACGGTGTCTGGTGAGGTGGAGAGTGAAGGTGTTGCTCTAGCTGGTGATGTGGCGGCTGCTATTGAGGAGTCAGCAGTGGAGCAAGATAGGAAAATGGTAGAACTTGATGGAGTGGCGCCTGGGATTGAGGAGGCAGTTGTTGTGGGTAAAGATTTGGTGGTTGCCGAGGTGGATAGGAGGGAGGGTTTGATGTGACCAGGAAGGAGTTGAAATTTTGTTATGGAGAAGACCTTAGTGAGGGGGTGAGTAGGAGGAGAAATTTGCCCGTAACCCTTTACCTCTAGGTATTCCGAAAGACAAAATTTCGAGATTTTTAAGATTTCAACCGAAATTTAAAACGCTGACTAACACTACTTAATTTTCACACAGCAACTACCAACAGCAGTTGGCTTGAGTGGATGGGGGCTCTAGTTGCTTAAACAATGTCTCGGGTTCGGGACTTGTGTATGCAAAAAACTGCTGTGGGAGAGGCGCCATAATTGCCTTTGCAGATCCTCGAGGGATTAATCTTGGGTCCAATGTGACATGGGAATACCCAGCCCAAAAAAACTTCACACAACAACTAGTCATTATTAACACAGCAAGGAGTCAAGAACATCATACTATCACATTACTCATATTTTCACAAATTTACACATGATATACGACTAGCTACAGACTACTACTCTTCCAAAGACTGAAATGAAACATACAACAATTAGGAATTAGTAACATTATGGTTATGTATACCAAACAACATTTAGGTTGGGTCCGCAACTAGACTCAAGACCTAACCCACCTCGAGAAAAACTTAATATAGACCCGACCCAGAACTGACACAAGCCCGAAAATGGATAACCGAATCAAGTTAAACGGGTCGGTTCTGGGGTATAGCAGGTTGAATTGCCATCCTAAAACACATTGGCGATATATATACAAATTCAAATATTTCGAAACACGGATACGAGACGGATAGATGATAGATTTAGATTTAACATATAAACTAGTCTGATAATATATTTAATACAAAAATTATCCGAATTAACCCATACAAAACTGACCTAGATAAAATTATTAACGTTTCAAGATATCATAAAAATAATACTCGTATATAAAATTTAAAATCATAAAAAGCAAATAAATAATATAAAATAATACAAATAAAAAAATTACTTAACTAAGACATAGGTACTTATAGGGTTGGTTTGGTACGGTATACCGAAAAATTTTCGCCATACCGTATACCGTACCGAAATTTATAGTATGAAAATTTTCATACCAATGCCGTACCGAAATATTCGGTATGCAGAAAATTTCGGTACGAAATATTCCCTTACCGTTACCGTACCGACGTTTCGGTAAGTTCGGTATATACCGATATATCGATGACATACCGATATATGGGGTTAAATATGTAAGCTTATATAAATCATGTATATTTTTATGTAAGTTCGATATATACCGGTATACCGAACATTCGGTACCTACTGACATAACGGTATAACAGTATATACGGACATACCGCACCCTCGGTACATACCGACGTACCGATACCGCGGTATATACCGAAGTACGGTTGTATACCGCGGTATCAAAAAATCTATACCATTACCATATAAAATCTTACGGTATGGTATCATACCGTACCGAAAATTACGGTATATTGGAAATTTCAGCATTCTTTGTATTCTTTCGTTACAATCTGTGCGGTATGCGATATATTCGGTATTTTTCCGCAGCCCTAGGTACTTATGTCAGCACACAAAGATATTTATGGAAATGCATAGTGGGATGGTTGTTGGGGATATGCCACTGCCAAGAATCAAATGAATGAGGTAGCAATGAGGATCAAATTGACAAGGACGAGATTAGCGATGGAATTAGCAGAATGAAAATTACAGCTTTTTCGTATCTTTTATTAGTTATTTTAGTTATTTATTAATACTAATTTAATAATAATAATAGTTATTATTATTATTATTATTATTATTATTATTATTATTATAAAATCGGAATATCTAAATTTGTAACCAAATGCAGTTGACCTAAGTGGTATAGGGCTCTAGCAACTTAATCAAAGGCATCGGATTCGAGCCTTTGTGTCTGTTCTCTTGATGCAGATCGTGCGGTGCTCCCATTTTTTGGGCGGGACACATTCTAGTGGGAAGGATTGAGTGAGTGGTGATTTTTGTTTTGTCATTTGTATGGTAAATGTTTTCGTTGCCCCGTGTCAGATGTTTTGAAGTGGTGTGAGTACTCCCCTTCAGATTGGGGTAATTGAGTCCAAATGTACTGTGAGTTGAAGGATATTGTTATGGGAATAGAAGCATATTTCTCCTAAAAAAAAATCAAATACTACTAGATTTTTTTCGCCTGCTGCGCATGGGTGTTGAACTTATATGAGTTTATAAAATGAGAATATAATTTTTTTGGGATTACATAAGCTTAACAAGGAACATCACCAAAAATGATTCTTCAACAATCTGTTGTAACAGACTTTGCTACATCAGCATCATTTTTGTTCTTCAGCTCCCGGCAGTCGGTTGTTTTTCAGCCATGTTGACAACAAAATCACAAGCTCGATTATCTTCACAATTCTAACCAAACTTGGACCTAACAAAATGTTTGCATTATTAAGGTTCTAAAAAATATCAATTTACTACCTAATATGTTGTCTATTTTGACTATTATCCCTAAAATTTTTAAAGAATATTATTTATATATTTTTTGGGCATATATCGGGTATCTCCGTACTACATTGGACATAATACTAATCCATTGAGGATCTGGTGGATATTTAAGTATTGCATCTCCCAAAGCATAATTCTGCATACACAAAGCAGACTAATTCTAAGACTGTTTAGGGGATTCAGAGGATGGGGCCCCCTATCCGGCTGTCCCACCTTTTCACATTTGTGCAATGTGCTAATACCATTTATTTCATATCCTGTATAAGCTGTTAAGCAAAATAAAATTTAATAATTTATCGCACATTATTTAAACTTTTTTTTCATCTTTTCATTCATTAAATCTTATAAATGGGTTTTACATTTTGTTTGATTAGTTTCTATGGACTAAACTTTAATTTTATAATTAGTAAAAATTTTAATTATAATTATTTTTTATTATATGTTAAGTTTAAAAATATTACGGAGATTATGAAAATTTTTTTTATAGTGATTATAGAAATTAGTGTTTACTATAATATTTTAAATTATTATTAGTATGTGTTTTAAAATTTAATGCTAAATAGCAATATAAATCTCATAACTTTAAAAGTTTTGGTTCATATACCAATCAGGCAATCAGATGGTCGTCGTCGGGCTGCAATGAGTTCTTGGATATAACGTAGGTCATCAAATTGGATTCGGTCTTGCATATTTATGTTTACCATAGTTCGGTCATCTCAATTGGCGCTACTTTCGTATAATTTGTCATCAATATTTTTAGTTGTCAAACTTTGTGCACTTCAGAAATTTCTTGACGTATGATTTGATAGGGAAATTTTTGATAGAGTAAATTTTTCATTCTTTAAAAGAATTCACAAAGGCGTGCATATGATTTTGTCATATAAAGAGATACATCTTCGGCAAACTGCCCGAAGCCTATGCTTTTTTGAATCCAATCATAGATTTTATGCCAATCATACCTCTGCCTTTTTTTTCTTTTTTCTCTTAGCTTTTGTTTGGCAAGCTGCTGTAAGCTTTCGATAAGATCCTTAATATAATTATGTAATACCCGGGATTTTTATCGGTGTCCAAAGGAATAAAATTCATTTCTTAATCCGATCAAGGCCGAAATATTTCCGAGAAGAAGAAAATAATTCATTATTGCTCGGAAATGAATTACCGATAAATTCAAAATGGAATAAAAGAGGGAAAGGAAACCCGAAGATATTCCATGGATTAATCCCAAAAGAATTGGAATTAAATTCAAGAAGGAAAAGAATTTTAATTCCAAGAACCCGTGAAGTCGGAAATAATTTAATTAGATAAATTATTGCACGGGAGCCAAAAGACGACGAATTAGAAGCCGACAAATCCGAAACCGACGGACTTAAGATTTCAAACACGAAATAAATTTCAAGTCAAAATAGATTTAAGATAAGAATCGTGATCCGAGAATGACCCAGAAAAATCGAGCCCGAAAATGTAGGAGGATAGAAACCCGAAAGAGAGGAGAAAAGGCCCGACGGGATCGCACGGCCCAGTCCGGACGCACGGCCCAGACCAGGCCGCGCGCCCTCCGCGCGGTGTTGGGCCAAACCCCGCGCCAACCCCGCGCCAAGCAGCAGACAACTGCCAACTTGCGCGATTTCGGCGATTTCTTGCCAAAATTTGCGACCCCGACTATGGAAACCCGATTTCAGTCGATGGAAAGGCTTTAGGGTCGAGATTGGATGATCCCCAACCCCATTCATCAGTCTTCAAACCCTTTTCTTCATCCAAAACTCTCCCTAAACCAAAAACACAAGCTCTTGACTTTCCGACGAGATTCCGGCAACCAAAACCGACCGTGGAAGCGTGAAGATCAAAAGATACAGACTTTGGATTGTTGGTAAGGGCTAGATTAGGTTCCTTTATCGTTTATAATCACAATCATCATTCTAATTTACAGATTTTTGACTTACAAACACAAATCGGAGCCAAAGGAAGAGGAAATCGGGTTGAGGAGATCCGTTCGTAGCCATCCGTCGATTCCGAACGACCCGGAGACATCCTTTATCACACCCACTGTAATTTGATACCTTTCATATCAATACGAGTGGTCTAGGGGCGTCCGAATTAATGGTTCTGAGACGAAACGTAAAAATCGAACCCTAAAACCCCAACTCGCACGTTTTCTGAAATCCGTTTAAAACCCATATTTCAAGAGTTGAAACCGAAAAACTCAAAACTAGAATTTTGATCCTAACACCTTAAGCTATGTTGTGTAAAAATTTCAGAGATTTTCATCAATGTTTACTACCTCAAATTACTTCGAACATAAACTGTATTTTCAAACGTTTTCAAAAAGCTGACAGCATATGTGTCCGAACTTGATGAGCATGTTTCTATGATTTCTAGTCCGAATAAATCTTTGCAATGTAACAGAAGTTGTAGATAATCATGTCTAGTATATGTCCACCAAATTTCAGAATTTTTGGAGTCCATTTAATATGTCAAAAAGTCGAATCTTTGAACTGTGTCAAAACTGAATCCGGACAGCACACTGTTTGTGTAGTAAACTCGATTTTTGACATGTTTCCTCACCTTATTTCGAAATCGTTAAAACACAAAAGTTGTTCGTTAGGGTGTTTTTGATATACTGTAAAAATTTCAGAAAAATCGGCCTTGAAATGAGTTTTTAAATTAAAAAGGCGTAAACTGTGACAACGAACGACTTTTAATTTGCGAGATTTTGAAATTCCGAAACAAACGGTCGAAACCTTGAAATACGATAAATCTATACTTTTTGAAAAATCCCGTTACACTAAATCAAAATGATATTGGATACTTAGGTAGAGGGTGAGTGCTCTGCAGGGTGCCGCTCTAGCCTTTCTCTGCGGGCCTATAATGGACGAGAGAATTTGAATGAAAAACTATGCCAAAACGGCGATGAGATTGGCCTACACTCTCGGGAGTATCCGTATGGGTTTCCCGAGGCTCCGGAGTATTACTGGGTATGGCAGATACGGCTGCGGCCGCCGGACTACCGGCTAAACTAAACATACTAAATTGGCTGAGGCCGCCGGATCGCCGGCTAAACGAAACCTACTGAATTGGCTGAGGCCGCCGGATCGTCGGCTAAACGAAACTTACTAAATTGGCTGAGGCCGGCCGATCGCCGGCTAAATGACACTTACTAAATTGGCTGCGGCCGCCGGATCGCCGGCTAAACAAAAACTTACGAAACGGCTGCGGCCGCCGGACGACCGGCTAAACTAAATATTGTTGAGATTGTGGAGTAACGGGGAAAAATTAAAAGACATTATCCTTATCTTAAATTATGTTTTTACTCATGGGAAAAAAATTTAAAGGTTTTTATCTTATTTTTAAATTATGCCTTTACTCATGCTATTTTAATATGCCACATTTTAAAATTTTGCCTATGCCTTAAATTCTCATTTTTAAATTTGATTTGGCTATGAGAAGATGTGTATTAAATTATTGTATATTAATTAGTCCAATTTACATGCTTTTAATATGCATGCAAAAAAAATGAGTTTGTAATTATTAAAATGTTAAAACCCCTTTATTGCTATGTTAGGATCGGCTTACACAGTATTTTATAATACTGATAAAATTGTTGTTTTCTCTTTTTTTTTCAGAGTATGGAGAAAATGCATGAGCATGCGCATTTGGGGGACATCTTTTAAACATTAAATTGTCGTTTTTATGATACTTGCTTATCGGGTCTGTATAACCCGAGTTTTGGCCATGTCGGCCCCATTTTAATATTTCCGCTGCAATATATTATTATTACTATTATGTGCGGATGTGATTACATTATTATTTTTAAGTAAATTCCGGACTTGTTTTAAAACTCTTTTCAATACCCATAGCATTGCATCTCTTTAGCAAGTTCGGAGAATCCGCGTCTTGTTAGGGAGGTGTGGCGGTGGCATCCCGACCTGGGTTATCAAATCCGGGGTGTTACAAATTATATCATAGAAAATGGATAATTTTGTCAAAAATATTCTAAAACAGTTATATTAATCATTATGTCAATATTATAATATAAAAAACTACTTATGGGGATGTGATATGTAGGAAATTATTATATTGCCACATTGACATCCAATAATAATAACATGCTATGATTTTCAATTCTTTATTTCATAATATATTGTAATTGTCCCGTAAATGAATCACTATTACAATGATTCTCCAATCATATTTGTTTTTATTAGTGAATCCAAACTATCATAATTCATTGTATTCATCGTTTCTCTTAAATTTGAATAATGATTTAATATTGGATAATGAATCCAAAAATGTATTATTAATCATTGAATATAAAATTATTGGACAATAATTTTTTTTGATTATTGCCCTAATTATTATAATCAGTTATTTCGGTAAAGCAGTAACCACTTCTTTTATGCTTATATTTTAAACCACATTAGCAATATGTTCAACTATTATGGAATGATCATTCACCAGACTTCCTCTTTTTTATTGGTAATATATTGTCCAATACATTTTTCGCACATCATTATAAGGATAATATACTTCATAATTTTAATGATATGCATGCTTCAATACAAATAAGTACTCTTTTGGACAATCATATAATTAACCTTTTAGGTCTTCACATTTTTATTGGCAATAGATCAACATATGACACGTAAAATCGACTAATACATTTGCTGACCTTTTGATAAACTTAAAAATATAAAATTTAAGAAGATTTAAATTAGATTAATTTTAATTCAAGATTTATTATATAAATAGATGCCATTGTCAGCATCTGATATTTTTGAGATGATGATATGGCGTTTATGATGTGTCGTGATAATAAATGTAGATATATTTTATAATGTTTTATAATGATTTACAGATGTAACCTTGAATTTATATTTTTTTATAATAAAAATTAAGGTAAAATATAACATTCAATAAGGATAATACAGTCTGCACATGCTAAAAAGTATTCAGAATTTATTTTATAGAGATGACATCAAATTGGACCGATATTAGCTGTTCCATCTTCACCCCTACACACTGTATATTCCTAGGACAAAAACCAAAACCCACGGGTCTAGGACCAAAAAAAAAATTTTTTTTCCATAGTCAAAGAAATTTTTTTAGTTACTTAAAAAATCATAAATTTTTTGCATTTACAATGACTTGAGCTCAAAATTTTGTTTAAACAACTTAACACAGTTAGCATGAATGATATGAGACTCTGTCAACTTAAGTAAAGGCATCGTATTCGAGCCTTCGTGTATGCAAAATTCCAATGTGCCTCGATGTAATACCCGAGAAATTTGTCACATAAAATAAATAAATAAATAAAGATGAAAAGAGAAAGGGGAATTTAATTCAAAGATTAAAAGGGATTTTAAATTCCAAAAAGCCCGTGAAGTCGAAGATAATTTAATTAAGTAAATTTTTGCACGGCAACCCAATACATATGGACTCAATATTTCGAGCCCGAAATTAAATTGAGATCCAAATAAAATTAAGATAAGAATTTAGAGCCCAAGAATAGCCCGAAAATCAAAGCCCAAGAAAGTAGAGGGAAAGAAGTCCGAAAGAGAGGAGAAAAGGCCTGACGGATCGCACGACCCGGCCCGGACCGAAGTCCAGGCCAAGGCCGCGCGGTCGTCGCGCTGGGCGTGGCCTATCGCGCGCCATGGGCGCGCTAGCCGTAAAAAATAGCCCTTGCGAGATTCACTCGCCCGATTTCGGATTTTTCGAGTTTGTTGCTTACCTTTCGGCCCAAGACTCTCCATATCTGCTTTCGGACGTCCTCAAGTCCTGGTGGGTCTATAAATAGCCCTCTTGACAGCCGTACATCCTTTTCAACATCTTCAAATTTCCACATACCCGAAAACCCTAATTCTAAGACGTCGGAGGCAAGGATCCAGCGAAGGAGGAAGTGTTGGGACGAATCAGAGACTCCCGGACATAGAGGGATCGTGTGGTAAGACAATTGTCCACATTTTCTATCTAAATTTCGAATACAAATCTAACTTAGCCCCTTTTTCTTTCTAAACCCCGATTCGGAACAAGAAGAAGAAATACGAAGGATCTTGGACACAAACGAGCATCCTGGAGGCCGTCATCATCGAATCGAAGAGCCGTAGATCCATTTCATGTAAGCTGATCCTTACTTACGGTTGTTTGGCTAAAATGTAACCCGAACATAAAGATCTAATAAGAAACCCCATAAAATCTGTTAAAATAGAATTTCAAGCGCGCAGTGTTTTTACTCGAATTTTTCGAACCTTTTAAAATGCTCAAACGAAGAAACTCAAAATATAAAAAGTGTTTCTAAGGCTTTGATCTGTGCTTTGTAAAAATTTCATAATTTTTTGTTAAGTTTTGATGCCCGAAAACCGATCCGGATGAACCTGCAACAAAATCGAATTCTGAAATGGTGACAGATTTAATTCTCGAACTTGTTGGCTATTTTGACGCTAGATCTAGGCCGAATTAGTTGTAGTAAACATGAAAACTGTAGATTAATGTGTTATGAAGTAGCCTGTAAAATTTCATAAGATTTGGAACTCGTTTGATAAGTCAAAACCTGAATTTTTAAACACTGTCATGTTCTGAATGTTGACAGCATGTAGTCCTTGTGGAAATATTAATTTTTGACTCGTTTCCTTACCTCGGAATGGAAAACTTGAAACACGAAACTTGTTCATTTCAGTGTTCTTGAGGTACTGTAGAAATTTCAGATTTATCTACCTTGAAATGAATTTTTAAACGAGAATGGCGCGGACAACAATAATATGAAACCTATATTTTTTATGCAATTGCGAAACTTTAGAAATTGGTCTTTTCTAAACGTACAAACGAAACTTCTTTTGATAAATAAAAATAACGCTTTCGAAAATCCCCTTACGACTTGATTAAAAAACAAATTAGGGGGTGAGTGCTCCGGAGTGGTACTGGGTATGGCGGATAAGGCTGCGGCCGCTAGACTACCGGCTAAACTTTATTGCCGATTGCACTGCAATCGTGAAATACTTGAAATACCTAATCTTGGAGTAACAGGGAACTAAAAGACTTGAGATTACTTCTTTTTATTAAATTATGCTTTTATATTATGTCCTGTATTTATTTTACCTTGCAAGCTATATTTTTAATCTTATGGAATCCATGTCTTTTAAATTATGCAATTTAATTATCATTAGTTAACCGGATTAAACTGTGGAATGTATACAAACTTGTTGGAGGTAACTTGTTTTCTTTAAATTAATTAAAGACTTTTAAACCCCATTATTGTAGGCTAGGGGTTAACTTACTCAGTATGTATATACTGACAACCGTTGTACTTTTCTTTTCTTTCATTTACGGAGAATATGCATGAGCATAAGCATGCATGGGGGATTTTTTTCCCTGGGAAACATTATTTATTTCTTTTCCGCTTATACACATGACTTGCATACGGGCATGTTTAACCCGTATTTTTGCCATGTTGGCCCTATTTACATTTCCGCTGCTATTTAAATTAATAATGCATGTCAATATCTCTGATATTTTAAATTTATATTTTTGTGGGCGTGTTTGAATGTATTTTCTGAAAAACCATAGCCTTGCATCTCTCTAGCAAGCTCGAAGAAGTCGTGTCTTACTAGGGAGGTGTGGCGGTGACATCCAGGCCTGGGTTATCAAAACCGGGGTATTACACTGGAATACCCGGTATACGGCAAAAAATTTGCCTAAACAACTTACTTCATAATTAATCAAATCAAATGCCATTGGTTATCAACAATTTAGTTTAAAATAATACTTACAATTTAACAAAAATAATAATTATAAACTTAGTAATTTATTTATATATAGTTAATAATATAATTCTCTCCCCTAATTTTACATAAAATTAGTAAATATAATATTAAACCTTACACTTAATCGCTTAAGCAAGTTCTTGGGTTCGAGCCTTGTGTATATAAAAAACTACTTTGGGAGAGACACCCTTAATTGCCCGTGTAGATCCTCGAGGGATTAATTTTGGGTCCAATGTGGCCTGGGGTTCCCGTTTATTCACCAAAAACCCTTACACTTAAGTAAAATATATAATTTAAGTGATTATTTACATATATAGTTGATATAAGTATTTACTAATACTGACATTTATTTTAAGAATTATTTAAAATTACTTCTTAAATTCTTTTACTAATAATCCAAATAAATTGGAGAATTTGTTGTTTGGATAAATGGGATTTGAGATGGGATTTCAATTCATCCTCTGAAATCAAACATAACCTAATGTCATCTCCAACCCTCACCTCTATTTTGCAGTTACACTAATTTTATTTTACAGCTAGATTTGCAGTTTTCTACTATTCATCTCCAACCCAATTTCCCTCTATAATAGAATATTTTATTTTAGTTCCTTTTACTATTCAACTCGTTTGGATATATATAAAATATTTAATTTTTATATTTAAATAATTTAATTAAAATTATTATTCGTGTTTATATTTATATACATTAATAATATTTTCATATTAAAATTTTTTTCTTAATATTTAATTCATTTTATTAAATACTAACAAATAAAATCTTTAAATTTGAACCATTAGATGTGTCGGTAGGATCTTGATCATTGATATGGAATTATATTCAAACGAGTTGATGTGAACCATTAGATTCATTCTTTAAATCTAAACAATTGGATGTGTCGGTAGGATCTTGACCGTTGATGTGGAATAATATTCAAACGAGAAGATCTGAACCATTGGATGTGTCAGTAGGATCTTCACCGTTGATGTGAAATAATATTCAAACGAGTTGATTTGAACCATTTGATTCATTCTTTAAATCTGAACCATTAGATGTGTCGATAGCATCTTGACCGTTCGATTTATGGGAACTTTACCTATAAATAAGTTCTATTGGAATAAGCTCTACACCTCCCACATTTCATTTACCACACATCTTTCAACCATATACTCTCCCTTCTTTCATTCATTCTCTATGGCAAGCTCAAGAAATGTCAATTACAACATTGATGAAGATAAACAACTTTGTCATGCATACGTTGAAATTTCCCAAGATCCTGAAATTGGCATATCAAAAAAAAAAAAATATTCTGGCAACGTGTTACCGATACATTCAACCTATAAAAACCCAATGAATCTGTTCCGGATAGAAGTGTGCGTTCTGTTGAGAGCTGAATGCAGACCATATTGACTGCAAGTGGTATCTCCACAAATGATTTGGTAAGTTTAGATCTGAATTTGTCAATTTGTTTTTATGTATGCCATTAAATATTCCGAAACTTTAGTAAATATGCAGATGAAACGAGCAAAGTACTGGTGATGATGGAAAAGAAGTATGCCAAAGGATTCTAATTTGAGCATATGTGGGATATATTGAAGGATTTCGAGAAGTTCTCCTGCAAGGCCCAAAAATCACGATGTGAAGATTTTTCAACTCAATCTGTAATACCCGAGAATTTTCCATCATAAAATAAAACAATAGTTAAATAAATAAATAACAGATAAAATAAATACTATAAATAAATAAACAAATCCAGCAAATAAAAGAAATAAATAAAGATAAGGAAATGAGAAATAAGATCTTTACTTAAAAAGGAATTAAAGGAATTTAATTAAATAAAAGGATGGATTAAAGGTAAATAAATGGTACACCAAAACCCGACACTAATGAACTCGAGGATTCGAGTCCAAAACATCCAATTAGACTAAGAATAAATTTAGAGAGGAAGTAGAAACCCGAAGATACCCCGGGAATCGGAATTCGGGAGCATAGAGGGATAGAAACCCGAAAGAGAGGCGGAAAAGCACGACGGATCGCACGACCCGCCCGGACCGAAGTCCAGGCGAAGTCGGCGCGGTGGCCGCGCGGTGAAGTGGCTTTAGCGCGCCACGACCGCGCCACCCCACAGATTCGTTTGTTGCGTGAATCTCTCGCCCGAACGCGGATTTTTCGACTTTCGGTTGAACATCTCTCGACTCCAGACCTTTAGGTCGGTTGTGGACGCCCTAGGGATTAAGAATTCTATAAATAAGCCCCAAACAAGTTTACAAAACCCTACAATCTTCTATACGTTCGAAACCCTAGATTCGGAGTCGACGGAAAGCACCAAACGGAGGCAGCAGCTTTGGACGAAAATCCAAGGATCTCCAAACGTTGTGGTAAGCTCTAGTCCGACAAATCTTTTCACGTTTCAATCCGAAAACGGATTCTAACTTCGATTCTTTTCTTTCTACACCCCATATTGAATCTAGATCGTAGAACCCGACGAACGGAGAGGAGAAACGGTGATCTGGAAGCCACGCCTCCGAACTAGACATCCCCGACATTCATAGACACTGTAAGTTAACTCTTACATGGTTTTGGGATGAATTAAAACCTTCAAAACTAAAAGATTAATAAGAAACCGTAAATCTGTCAATTCATACTTTCTACCGGCGCAACAGATTTGTTGAATTTTTCCGAACCATAAAACGAACTCAAACGGAGAAAATTAAAACACGAAAAACGTTCCTAAGACTTAGATCTAGCTACTGTAAATTTTTGAGAATTTTTGGTATTGATTTGATATGTGAAAATCCACCGAAACCGAACTGTTGGAATCTAGATCTTGAAATCTTGGACAGAACTTAGGAATGATCTTGATCACGTTTTTGACATAGGATCTAGACTGTTTTAGATCTTTGGCCGAACATGAAAGTCGTAGATAATGGTCTTAAGATGATCTCTGTAAAAGTTCATCAAATTTGGAGTTGAATTGCTATGGTAGAATTCGAAATCTTTAAACTGTGATACATTAAACTCGGACAGAATTATTCTTCTGCAAAAATTGGTGATTTTGACCTATTTAGGTATCTCGGATTGAAAATGTTAAAACACGAAAGTTGTAGATCTCGACGTTTCTGAGTCAGACGTGAAATTTTGGAATTTTTGGAATTAAATCTGATTTTAGACGAATTTTATAGTAAACTGTGGTTTACCGGAAACGAAATCTTGAAATCTTGTTGAAACATGAAATTAGCCTTTGAGGTTTAAATGATTGGGAATTCCTTTGAAATAAAATACACATGAAATACGATGCTTGCCGAAAGGCAATTGAAATATCCTGCTTGCCGAAAGGCAATTGAAATATCCTGCTTGCCGAAAGGCAATTGAAATATCCTGCTTGCCGAAAGGCAATTGAAATATCTTGCTTGCCGAAAGGCAATTGAAATATCTTGCTTGCCGAAAGGCAATTGAAATATCTTGCTTGCCGAAAGGCAATTGAAATATCTTGCTTGCCGAAAGGCAATTGAAATATCCTGCTTGCCGAAAGGCAATTGAAATATCTTGCTTGCCGAAAGGCAATTGAAATATCTTGCTTGCCGAAAGGCAATTGAAATATACTGCTTGCCGGAAGGCAATTGAAATATAAAACTTGCCGAATGGAAATTGAAACATAAACTTGAAACATGAGACATGAGATATGAAACTAGGAGACTCGAAAATTGTTCCTTTTGGATTATGCTTTTAACTTATGTCCTATAATTATATTGCTTTGCAAATAATATTTATGATCTTATGAAATCTCTATCCTTTAAATTATGCCATTTAACTATAAGTTAAATTATGTGGTGTTGTGCACATGTTTTCTTTAATCATTAAATAATGGCTTTGAAACCCCATAGTTGTGTATGTGTTAACTTACTCAGCACGTAGTGCTGACCAAAACCATATTTTCTTTTTCTTTTTCTTCCAGAGTTGAGAATTATGCATCGTCATATGCATACACGGGAAGCTTGGGATGATACATTATTTTGAATTTTTGGTATTAGACTAGATCTTGCATGAACGAGCCTGTTAACCCGTGATTAGGCCATGTTGGCCCTATATTTAAATTCCGCTGCATTATACATATGTAATTATTATTTTCCGCTGCAACTTTGATGTATTATTTTAAAATTATATATGAATGGGCTGTTTGAATGTTTTAAATTCTGAAAAACCATAGCCTTGCATCTCTTTAGTAAGCTCGGAGAAACCGTGTCTTGCTAGGGAGGTGTGGCGGTGACATCCCGACCTGGGTGACCAAAAACCGGGGTGTTACACAATCACTCAGTTCAAATACCCGCAATGTCGGGATCTCCTATGTCACCTCCCTCAATTCCTTTTTTCTGTCAATTTAAGTGATGGTAGCAGCAGTGGATCTGATCTAGATCTCAACACCCTTTGGGTGTTAAAAAATCTAAATTGAAGAAGAAAAAGGTTGAAGATATGTCTGTTTTTGTTAATTTATTGTTGGAAAATTAGAAACAAATAATGGCATATTATGAGGAGACAAAGAAAGTCCAAAAATGAAAGATTGCAGCTATTGAACATGCGAATATGTTGGCCAGGAAGAAGCAAGATCAAGAAAACGATGTTGATTGATCCCATGACAATTTCCGATCCCGTCCGACGTTTGTTCATCCAATAATCACAAGTCGAAATTATGCAGAGAATGCGTGAGCAGTCAACATCCGCTTCCGACACTAATTTCGGCTTTCAAAATTATTTTGGAGACATCGGAGGCTACAGATCTGGTGCTGATTTGGGAGATTATTAATTGAGTTTATTGTATTATGTTTTAATTAATTCTGTATCCTTGTATCACATTTCTCCTTAAATTTAACTTTATGGTATTTTAATTTAATGATTTTTATTTTATTATGTATGTATTTAAATTTAATATTTCAAAATTAAAAATATGAAATTAAATTAAAAGCAAAAATAATAAAAGAGAAAATATAATTCAAATAAGAAATATATTATGAAACAAAAAATAGAAAAATAAATCAAAAAAGTAAATAAAAAATGAAAAAAAGGATAGCAGTGTGAACAGTACCCGCTATAAAATGCGGTGCATCCATTGGAGCAGCCATTGGATCGGCAAGTGGAGGCCACATTGGATGAGCCATTCGAGCAGGATCGAGGTTACGACGACGACTTTCCCGGTAATACTGAGAACACGGAGGGGCACAGAATGTATGATTTGGATGAAGGTATGTTGTAAGTTGAGAATAAAATTTTTCGTTCAGTGGTGAACACCTGGTTTCCTATAATTTATAGTATTCTAAATTAGTTAGTTAACTGGTTATGGGCATTATTTTTCACATCATGAGGGATTAGGATTTTATAATTGAATGGTATTAGTTGGAGAGATATTTATGTTATAATGGAATGGTATAAGTTAGAATAAAACTAACCATTTAATTAATTTTTGTGGTTGGTGGCATGTTTGGTAAAGCCTTTGAGGAGACGCGTACTAAAAATAGGGAAGATTCAAATACATCGAAGGGGGCACTGGTGAATGAGGTGGAAGGCTTGTCAGTTGGTACTGAAACGGTGTCTGGTGAGGTGGAGGGTGAAGGGGATGCACCAGTTGGTAATGTGGCGGCTGGGATTGAGTCGGCATCAGTGGTACAAGATTGGAAATGGTTGAACCTGATTGAGTAGCGGTTGGTTTATAGGAGGCAACTGTTGTGGATGGTAAATTGGTTAATGATGAAGGAATCCATTCCGGTGAAGCAATAGGTCATGGAATTGTCGGTGGCAGTGGGAATGAGTGTTTTGGCGATAATGCCAATGTGAAGGTAACCGAAGGAGTGGCGGATGGGGCAGTGGAGATGGATGCGGCATGAGAATGTGAGGTGTCTGTCAGGGAAGGGGGTAAGGTTAGTGAGAAAATTGTTGTGGAGGCAATCCATTTGGTTGGAGATGATGTTGGATGTAAAGGGGTTACCGAAACGGTGTCTGGTGAGGTGGAGGGTCAAAGGGTTGGTCCAGCGGGAGATGCGGCAGCTGTGATTGAGGAGGCAACAGTGGTACAAGATATGGAAATGGTAGAACCTGATGGAGGGGCGGATGGGGCACTAAAGATTGATGCGGCCGGAGAAAGTGTGGTGTATGTTAGGGAAGGGGGTAAGGGGAATGAGAAAATTAGTGTTAGAGCGGACCAGTTGGTTGGAGATGATTTTGGGGGGAAAAGGGCTACCGAAACGATGTCTGGTGAGGTGGAGGGTGAGATGTTGCTCCAGCTGGTGATGTGGCGGCTGCTATTGAGGAGTCAACAGTAGAGCAAGATAGGAAAATAGTAGAACCTGATGGAGTAACGTCTAGGATTGAGTAGGCAGCTATTGTGGTTAAAGATTTGATGGTGGCCGAGGTGGATATGCACGGACAGGAGGGACAGAAGGGAGGGTTAGATGTGGCCAGGAAGGAGTTGAAATTTTGTTATGGAGAAGGCATTAGTGAGGGGGGTGAGTGAGAGGAGAAGTTGCCTGCAACCCTTTGCCTGCACCTGTTGGTCCGTTTCTATTCAAGGTCTCATCGTCCTCGTTTGCGCTTGTAACCCTTTGCCTGCAACCAACACAAAACAACTCCTCTTATATATTTATTTTAGATAAATTACATGCTGACCCACCCAACACTAGCATTAAACACCTACTTCACAATCAATACAAGGATTGCCAAAACAAATGGAGAAATACCACACATAATACAACAACACACAACACCCAAACGCATATTACCTAACTTCCCATCTGTTCCTCATATCTGTCATCCTACCACTTGCTTAATTTAGTAAGTTAAATCATAAAATACAAAATTGTACCATTTACTGAAGCATAAGTACCCTAAAACACAATCTATGCACCTCATCTATCACTTAAATGTAAATTTTCAGACATGCACGATTTACTCATTACACAACCATTTCACATCAACATCAAACCAATTCTAATCTGCAAACCATAAATTCCATTCTTATTCCCCTCCATTATACTCATCATCCTCCACCAGCACTCAAATTGTGGTTCAATTGGGGGACCACCGTCACAATACATCCAAAAGAGTTGCCAATTTACTTCACCTAACATTTCATATTACTACAAACTACAAATCTCGATCAATCCAACCATGCAGCACACATAACAGTTTCACAAATTTATTATCAACCCTAAATGCTACAATAATCACAAACATCAACGACCACACAAACCCTAACTCTTAATATCACAATTACTCCCAAAAGCTTAACCAATTCCACATAAACCCTAACTCTTACAAACCATAACACAACATTTGCTTCACACAGTAAACCCTAAGACAACATTTCATCGAACATACCTTTTCCGCTTCTTCTGCATTTCTACTCGTTTTGCAAGGATTCTGCACATTCCCCTCGGATAATGGCCAAAAATGTCCATTATTTTCAATCCATTTCCGTGTCTGAAACGGGCATTTGATCGCATTCCGGTCTTATATCAAATAAGAAAGCAGTTGAATTGGACTGATTTACGTATATTTGTAAAAATGATAAGCTGGTATGAAAAATGCATAAATATGTAATTTTATTACACATTCATGTTAGAAAAATCTAAAAACTTGAGAAAAAGAAAAGAAAAGAAAAAGGAAATAAAAAGATGGGAAAAGAAATGAAAAACCCACAAAATTTTGCAATTTTCAGGTAATTACGACGCTAAACACAACTACGACGCTAAGCATGGCTAGCATCGTAGCCTGGTCTAGCATCGTAGGCATAAATGGAGGCAGAATTCTGAAGGAAGATTACTATGACGCCAAGCATGGATAGCGTCGTAGTCCAGTTTGACGTCGTAGCCCAGTTCAGCGTCGTAGGCTGTTCACTTAGAGACAAGAAGTGTCTTCGAGATGGAAGTCTACGACGTGAAACCTGTAGCGTCGTAGCAACGGATAGCGTCGTACTCATGCATAGTGTCGTAACGAGTTTCAAAATTCAAATTCAAAGGCCTGGGGGCCCATGGGCCTAGGGTTTCCCACCTATATAAGGACTAGTTGACTCCCATGATCAGTCACTTCACTACATTCCAAACTTGAAGACAAGGAGCCGTTCTTGAGAATAGTGTAGAGGTAGTTTAGTTAGTTAGGTTTATTTTTTTTTGTATTATTTACTTTTCATGTCTAGTTTTGGTTTTTATTCACTGTTATCCAAGATTAATGTTAGTTTAGTGTTTTCAAGCTTAGGTAGCCACTGTTTCATTTCTTTTCAGTTTTGTTAAACTCTTATTAAGGTTTGAAATACCCAATTAATGGGTATTATCAAACCATTTCTTATAAATAAGAAGTTAATCACAAAAAGAGTCCCAAAATCATGAAATGGACATGGGTCCATGGATTTTATGCTTTCTTTTTGGTTTCATGACTACTTGGTCATCTTATTTTGATTATAATGTGGGTTTTGTGTATTTTTTTTTTTCATTTTGGGTTTCATGCATGATTCTTATGGTTGAAAACCCTCATATGGGTTGGTGGTTCACATTTGTTAGTTTAGCTTGTTTATCTTTTTCTTGCATCTTAGCTTACTGTTCTTATCATGCTTTGTTATTCTTATGCATTTGTGAACCATAAATCTGAAAAAAGGGTTTCCAATCGCATAGATTGCATCACCCGAACAACAACTTATGTTATGGGGTGGCTACGACGCTAACCGCCCTACGACGCTAACCTAGGTTGGCGACGTAGGTGAGGTTTTACGTCGTAGCTGCTCCAGACTTAAGAAAAATTTGTCCTACGACGCTAAGCTCACGACGCTATCCTAGGATAGCGTCGTAATTTTAGTTTAAGGTCGTAGGACCCCAAAACACTTCTATTCTCACAAACACCCACCTACGACGCTAAACCCACGACGCTATCCTAGGATAGCGTCGTAATTTAGTGTTTGGCGTCATACCCCCAATTTTACCAACACTTCTAAGAAAATCATCCTACGACGCTATTCTCACGACGCTATCCTAGGATAGCGTCGTAACTTAATGCCTAGCGTCGTTGTATCCTCACTTTTTCAAAAATCATCTTTTCCTTACTACGACGCTAGACCCTACGACATAAACCACGTTTCACGTTATAGAACTTGCTTAGCGTCGTAGTCCCTCAATTTCTAAACTTCCATGCACGACGTCAACACTACAACGTAAAACATTGTTTAGCGTCGTAATCATGTTTAGCATCGTACATAAACCCCTTTAAACCCAAAATTTTCATCTCTTCTACCAATCCATGACGACGTTAGCCTCACGACGCTATCCTAGGATAGCGTCGTAAATTCCGTCTAGCGTTGTAATTGGCAAATTTTTGCCAAATTTTTCATTTCTCCATTTTCTTCATTAATTGATTGAACCCTTAAGTCAATAATTAAAGATCATGATTAGCAATGATTGAGATCAGTAATTACCATGATTGAAGGATCTTTGTTCAATTCTCACTAAAATATTCTTCTATAAACAAAATTTTGATGACTTAAGCAGATAATCCGAACTGTAGTTAATTATGGTATGAAGGACTATTTAGGTCATCAATTATGGATTAATTCCATACCCTTGCATGAGAAACCAATGTCTCTCATGCAAGGCATTTTGCTTCTTCTCTTATTTTATTTATTTTATTTTGTCTTTTCCATGATGTGTGAAATGAGTGATAAAAGATATCCCAGATTAATGTTGGCGAATGGTCTCTTCACCGGGAAGTAAAATAGCTCGTAATTTGGGTGTTGATTATCACTCATTATTTTGCATGGTCTGGATAGTGGTTGGTGGAAGCTTTGGCGAATGGTCCCTTCACCGGGAAGGAAAATAGCTACTCAGCCAACTCCTATCCGGATACAGTTTCTTTTTCTTTATCTTAATTTCCAAACCCAAATTCTAATTTGTGATATGAATCAGTTAACATCTGTCAATATTAGCTGATGATTATTGCAGAGAAGAAGCATGTAGGTTTTTATCTGAATTCAGAGACAGTAGAGGCCAAACTGGTAGCGACACTGCCATTATAGGTTTTATGCTGTCTAAATTCGTTCAATCTGAGTAGTTGGGAAATTGGACAGCAGATGTTTGCAGTTCACCCGACTATTTTGCCATCAAACTTTTACCTCATGGTCACTCCATATCTGTGTCCCACGTTCTGTCTAAACCTACCATTATATTTTGGGTTAATTAATTTTACACTTCCATATACACGTATGCATGCTATTATTATTATTGTGGTCTATAATATTTTGGGATCCTTCCCTTGGAAATTAGAAGTCTAGATTTAAATAGATATTACATATTAAATTTCCAACAAAAACTCATTTATAAAATCCGGATCTAAGCAAGGGATAAATTCCTCAGTTATGACTAGTTCATATTCGATCAAGGGTTAATTCTTGGGAAATTAGAAGCAGGGTCAGCGATTAGGTCTCATCTAGACTGAAAGGGTCTGTGTTCTTATTGAGAGTCTAGTACCTGTTTAAGGAATGGTTTTCAAATTTATTATTTTCTAAAATTGCTGTGTGTTGGAAATATAGTGTTAAATATTGCACCGAGATGGGGTCCACTTGGACTCAAATACAGTGTGATAGATAATCCTAGAGAAACAACACATAGGCCTTGGTTATTTTCTAAGATAGGGTTGAGTTCCTTTCAACTGCTATCCTCTTCTGCCAAAGCCTATTTTTGAGTATTGAGTGAGTGCATCCGGAACGAACTAATATAGTTTGTATCTCATAACCATCCGGAAGGAAGTGAACACTGCGAGCGGTTCACCGAGATCCGGGAATTCTTGATCCACATCCGGTCATCCTGACTGGGGGCTCTTCTTATACTACCAGGGTAACTCTTTTGAAACCTCCGAGTGATAGGATTTTAAATGCTTTCTTTACCGCTTTCTTTTAAATGCTTTATTTAGAGGACACTCAGATGTATTGAAAGTAGCGAAACTGCTTCTAGGTTTGAGAGTTATGGGATAGTTCAGGCTCAGTTAGAATCTTTGGGTATGACATGGGGGAATGATAGCAGTACTTGGCATTTCAACTAATGATCTGTCAGGTGTTTCTTGTCCACCACAAATGAAATAACATACCCTGGCTGGGGCAGTTACGAGTTTGTGGTATCTTAGAATTTGTGGTCTTAAGAACATGTAAACTCATACTGTAAGTACCTGTCTGTTAAAGGGAACATAGTCCTGAGAGCATGAGAACTAGCTATCTGACAGGAATATCCCAAACAAAGATCTGTGTATTAAAATGGAAGTTTAATTATGCTTTATCTAAATCTTGTCCAATCTCTATTCTTTTCTCCCTGTCCCTTATGTCATCATTTTGAATCAGCTTCATAATAAGCATAGCGTAATTTTCCAGCTTTCTTAGAATAATTTTATTGCTTCCATAGGATAATTTTATCTGCTTTCTAGGCCTAATTTTAATTACTTCTTAGCATAAACTTACCTGCTTTCTAGAACAGAATTAATGTGCTTTGTAGAATAATTTATTTGCTTTCATAGTTTAGATTAAATTCAGCCAACTAGTTGATAGTCAACTTCTTAAACTGATTAGAGCAATACGAGTGGAAAATCTAGTAACACGACGTGGGCCCAGCTTCTATCGCACATCCTCCAGTGAACGATCCCGACTTACCTACAAATTATTGCAATTTTTAACACCGTGCGCTTTTGGGCCACAGTTTCGTAACACGAGTAATAAAAACGTGACAACCAATAAATATATCCTTAATCCCAACTCCATCATCATAAACTGGTTTCATCAAATAAAATCTGAACCAAAAGATTATTCCTTTATTATTTCGAAAATACTCGTGGTCTGAAGCGGGGTGGGATGTGCATTACCAAGAATGAACAAGGGGAGGAAATTGCAACACGACCGGTCACCGGATGAAGGGTCTGCATAGACTACTGGAAGCTGAACGAAACCACTCGCAAGGACCACTTCCCTTTACCTTTTATCGATCAAATGTTGGAACGGTTGGCGGGAAGGGAGTTCTATTATTTTTTGGACGGATATTCAGGTTACAATCAAATAGTGATCGCCAGTGAGGATCACGAAAAAACAACTTTTACATGCCCTTATGGCACTTTTGCCTATAGGCGCATGCCTTTTGGATTATGCAATGCACCAGCAACTTTTCAAAGATGCATGATGTCTATATTTTCTGAATTTATCGAAAAATGCATTGAAGTCTTCATGGATGACTTCTATGTATATGGAGATACGTTTGAAGAATGTTTGACCAATCTTGCTACGATTTTAAAGAGATGTGAGGACACTAACTTGGTTTTAAACTGGGAAAAGTGCCATTTTATGGTCACTGAGGGCATAGTGTTAGGTCACCGCATCTCACGTGCAGGCATCGAGGTCGATCCGGCCAAAGTTTCCATCATCTCAAATCTCCCTCTCCCCAATTCAATAAAATCGGTTAGGAGCTTCTTAGGGCATGCCAGTTCTTACCGGAGATTCATTAAGGATTTCTCTAAAATTGCCAAGCCACTCACTAACCTTCTTTGTAAAGAAAATTCTTTGGTAATAAATGAAGCGTGTGTCCAAGCCTTTGACACGCTCAAAACGATGTTAGCTTCTGCTCCAATTGTGCAACCACCCGATTGGTCACTGCCATTCGAGGTGATGTGTGATGCAAGTGGTCTTGCAGTGGGAGCAGTTTTAGGGCAAATAAGGATGGGAGACATTGTGTAATTCATTACGCAAGTCATGCCTTGAATGAAGCCCAAATAAACTACACCACTACAGAAAAAGAGATGTATGCTGTAGTCTTTGCGTTTGACAAGTTCAGACAGTATCTCATTGGTACAAAGGCTATAGTGTACACTGACCACAGTGCACTTAGATACTTGTTCAGCAAGAAAGAAGCAAAGCCTCGTTTAATCAGGTGGGTGTTGTTGCTGCAAGAGTTTGACATCGTAATAAAGGATAGGCGAGGTCGAGATAATGGTGCTGCTGACCACTTATCTCGATTAGAAAATGATAAAAATGAAAAAGCCGTCAATGAAGAGTTTCCAGACGAGCAATTATTCGCATTGCATTTGCACGACGAAGCGTGTCCATGGTTTTCTGACATTGCTAACTTTTTAGCATGCGGAAAAACCCCACCATTCCCGAATGATTATCATAAGAGAAGGTTCCACCAAGGAGTAGTAAACTACTTCTGGGAAGAACCTTATCTCTTCAAGCACTGCGCCGATTCGATAATTAGGCGATGTGTAACTGAGAATGAAGCCTATCAAATTGTCAGAAAATGCCATGAATCAGAGTATGGAGGTCATCACGGTCCCACTCGAACGGCCCACAAGGTCCTCGAGTGTGGATTCTATTGGCCTCACATCTATGAGGATTGCAGGACATTTGTGAAAGCTTGCGATAGGTGCCAAAGATTAGGAAACATTTCCAAGAGGGATGAAATGCCTCAGAAAGGAATTCTCACTCTTGAGATTTTCGATGTTTGGGGCATTGACTTCGTGGGACCATTTCTACCATCTGGTGGAAACCAGTATATCTTGGTAGCTGTCGATTACGTGTCCAAATGGGTCGAGGCTGTCGCATTACCAACCAATGATGGTAGCCAAGTCATAAAGTTCCTCAAGAACAACATTTTCAATCGATTTGGCATACCTAGGGTGATAATATCTGATGGAGGAACACATTTTGTTAATAAATTTTTTGAGAACCTTATGCTTAAAACTGGAATCCTCCATAAGATAGGCACGCCTCATCATCCCCATACAAGTGGTGAAGTCGAGGTATCCAATCGCGAGATCAAACATATACTCGAAGCCACTGTCAGGAGAACCCGTAAGGATTGGGCACGTAAGCTCAATGATGCTCTATGGGCATATCGTACAGCGTATAAGACTCCCATTGGGATGTCTCCATACAGGCTTATCTTTGGAAAAGCTTGTCATTTGCCTGTAGAGTTAGAGCATAAAGCTTACTGGGCTGTTAAAACACTTAATTTCGATCCAAAAGTTGCTCAAGGCAAGCGCAAGTTGGACCTCAATGAAATTGAGGAAATACGAGCGCAAGCTTATGAAAGCTCTCGGATCTATAAAGAGCGGACCCAGAAGTTGCACGATCGCAGGATAAAATCCAAGCATTTTTATATTGGCCAAAATGTTCTACTATTCAATTCTAGGTTGAAGCTATTCCCCGAAAAGCTGAAATCGAGATGGGAAGGGCCATATGAAGTGCTGGAAGTGTGATAAGGGTGACTTGGTGGTGAATGGACATCGGCTGAAAGAATACATCGGACAGTTCGATCCGGAAAAAGAGAGCCAAGCAGTGGCAGACCCGGCTTATACTCAATAAAAACAGCATTAAAATTACAAAAAATTTCATTCTATGTATATATATATATACTGCTATATTTCAAATCAGAAAGTATCCAAAAATCAATTAAACATTTAGAGTATTAAGACTCTAAATGTGAGGATGTTGATATTTGGAGAAAATCTAATAGGGTTAATTTTTCTGTCTAAATTCCGGAACCATCAAAAAGAAGGAGCAGAAAATAGCACGGAAAACCAAGTTCCCGGTTGGATTAATCCCATAAATTTAAGAAAATAATTCCGGAAATTAAAGCAATTTAAAATTCGGAATAACTTTTGCAAATAAATGGAGTTAATCCAACCTATATTATGCAAGTAGAATTTTAAAGAATTCTGCCCAAGTATAACAGAAAAATGTTTTGGACTAAAATTCTTCAAGTCCAAAATAAATAAACTAACTGAGGCCCAATTTCATCTACTCGGGCCCAGTCCGCCTTAAATTCTGAAAATTTCAAAATTATAAGTGTTGGCCGAATCCCGCTCTTACCTACGACGCTATCCTCAGCTACGACGTTAACCTAGGTTAACGTCGTAGTGTTTGGATAACGTCGTAACCCCCCCTACCATTTTTCCGCAACTACGACGCCAACCTCTCCTACGACGCTAACCTAGGTTAACGTCGTAGTCGAGACTAGCGTCGTAGTACAACATCCATTCCTTTAATTCCCCTACGACGCTACCCGTAAGTACGACGCTGACCTAGGTCAACGTCGTACCAAATGATAACGTCGTAGTACATTTTTTTCCCCTTTGCATTATAACCGCCTTACGACGCAGTCCTTAAGTACCACGCCGACCTAGGTCAGCGTCGTACCAATGGATAGCGTCGTACCCTTCCTCCTTGTTTCACTTACGACGCCAAACACACCCTACGACGCTAGTTCAGCGTCGTAGGCCAAGTGTAGCGTCGTAAAATCCCTTTCCCCGCCTAAAAATACCCCTGACCATTCTTCTTCTCCATTTTATTCTCACACTTCGACATTTTCGAACACCTTCTCCCGAAACCCACTCACGAAGAACACATCGTTCTTTCGCAACACTTTGCACACCATTCCGAGGGGAAACTCCATCAAAATTTTTCAAAAATCACAGCAATGGCGTCTCCGTCATCATCCAAGGCCGAGAAACCATGGTAAGCCCTTTTCCCCCTCCATTCTCGAAAGTGTTTCATCCCTATTCTCGCGATCCCAAGGACTTTTGTGTTGTTTTGGGCGAAATACTGTTCTGAGGTTTGATTTTAAGATTCTCTTCGTCTTTTGTGTTCGATTTTAGCTTAGGGTGAACTGGGTTGTACGTTTTTGTATTTGTGAAATGCATATGTGTGGGCGAAGAACGGTATGAAGGATTAGGGAGGTGATTGTTTCAGTAAATGGTGGTAGCAATGTGTTCTCTGAAAGGTCGTTAGTGTTTTAAATCTTTTGGAGCATGTCGATTATTGGGTGATGAGCAGATAGGGTTTGGAAAGTAGTTGGAACCACCATTGTGAACTTTTGAGTTATTAGGTTTCTTTTAAACAGTGCTTGTTAGACTATGAATTGGTTGCCCAGCCTTGATTGCTCTGTCTTGATTTGTGAAATCATCTTTATGCTCGAAAAGTTTGAATTTGGAAACAGGGAACCGATGAGCTTAAGGACATCTTTTAAAGAATGTCATTCTGCTATGGGTCCTCTGTGTTTGATTTTTGTCTTAGAAACTGTAAGCATGACCTTGACTAGTTTCCTGCCGTGGGTAGTCAATTTTTGCTTGATAGTTGCAAGTTTGATAAAGTACTTGATGTTTGAGTCAAGCTGTGGTTGCATACAAGTGTTGCATGCCACTTGTAAGAGCCATAAGGCATTGAATGCTTTCCTGCATGATTTGTCTGGTGTGTGGCATGTCTGTTTTGCTGTCTTGGTATGAGAAATCTGAAAAAGTTGGTGTATGTTTGTATTTGGCAAACCTATGCAAACAAACAAAATGTTGTTTTCACTTTTCAGACTTTTGATAAAGGAGAAAGAGTTGGTAGGATTTCGGTTGACTGAATTGGTTTTGCTCCCAATGGAGGATAAAACAAGTGTAATAAAATAGCAGTCTTTTTCCTCATGTGGACTGCTATCACTTATAAAAATCCAAAAATTGGGACCACAAAATCCCACCTTTTTATTAAATAAAATAGTCAACTCCTTTATTTTAAAAATTAAAAATGTGGTTTTGTTTATTTGTGTGAATATCTTGGACTGTCCATTTCCTTTCTAAGCAGTTCCAATCGAGCATAACCGAGCCACCGCGTCTCCATTTTCACATTCCTCGATTCGCGTTCCATTCCATTCCATCTCATTCCATTGCACTTTCAACAATCACATCGGGATTGTTTAAAAATTGGAAAAATCAAAATTTTTGGGCCCAATGGCCCATTAAAAAGATTTTTGGTCCAATGACTATTTTATTTTATTATTTGGACTCAATAGTCCATTCAAAAATATTTTGGGGCCCAATGACCCCTATTGTTTGTAAATAAATCATGATTTTAATAAACTCTCAAAATGTGTAAAAAAAAAATTTACCGTTGCTTTATAATAAAATTCAAGTTGGAAATTGAATAACCTCACATCTAGAGCAAAGCTCTAAATGTGAGGATGTTGGTTTTCTCTTTGAATAATTTTTATGGAAATTATAAAACTGGATTTAATACTTCCAATTTTTCAGGGAAAAACTAGTCGTGGAATCACGGGCAGGATTGCCCAAATGCACACAGGATCAAGGACTGATAGATGGCTCGCAATTCAGGACCAAACTGAAGGATTATAGGAAAGCTCTTGAGTCAGAATTCAAAGTAAAAATCATGGCAGCTACCGAGGTGAGCTTCACACTACCGAAAGGATGGGATAAACATATTAAACCCGAAGAAAGAAACTTCAAAGAGGTCGGGTTTGCAAGAGATTTCTATTTCTGCTTAATGAAGTTCTGGGAGCGACAAATGGAAGAGTCCCGGGTTGATATGAAGTTTCCGGATTATGTGCACTCAGAGAGAATTATCAGGAGATTTCATGAATACATGGCACGGTGGGAAAGACACCAAGACTCCAAGACTGGGGATTCAGCGTGCATGGAATTCGAGATCATCATAGTGCCCAACCGGGTTGATGAAAGGGTTAAGAAGCAATTCACAGAGAAAGCACCGAATCTCAGTCAGATGGTACATCGAGGAATCTTCATATTGCACAAGGCCCTACCGTTCTTATACAACCCTAGTCTGCTTGAAAACAAAGGGATAGAAGAGCAGAGATGGCTCACACAGCAGGCTAGGCGGAGGCACAGACAGATTAGCCACAACTTGAACCATGCCATCAACAAGGCCATGGCTTCAAAAGAGGAGAACCGGCCGCTGCTAATCAAAACGATGATGGACATAACCAATGAATTCAGGCAGCAGTGGCACACTTTGATGACACTCTGGGGCTCAGGCAAAAAGGACATCACTGAATCAAATTTGGACAAAGATCTCGTGCTGCCAGAAGAAGATCACTTTGATACCATCTTTTTGGAGGATGTGTACAAACCCACCTATCTTTTAGAGCAAAGGCCGAAAGGGATAGCTCAGATCCATGTTATGAGGGATCAAGTCACTGAGTTCATCCGGAACACAAACTGGAATGTACTAAAAAGAGAGCAAGTGCAGACCCGACTTTTCACACAGGCTGAGGCAGAAGAGTACTTGAGAGTGGAATTCACCCGCGATATGTCGTTTGTAGAGCCGGAGGCTAAGGATATTGTGGGATCAATGATTGAAGAAAACCGACTGGAGTTTGTGCACTTTTTGATGGAAATGGATGTGTATGGGCTAAATTATTGCAACTCCATAAACCGCAACAAAGTCCTTTTCTACAAAAGGGAAGTCAGGGCTGAATTCTGCAGGTACATCAAGAGCAAGTGGGAGAAACGGCTGAGACTCATCTCCAAGACTGTATTTGTGAACAAATTTCTGAAGGATGCGGAAAGAAATCTGGGCATTAACTTGGATGAGGAAGACAGGGAAGGCAGCGAAGATGGAACTGACGTGCTGATTAATCAATATACGAGCGTTGCCTCTCCTCCTCGGGTCTATACTGAAGCCCAACAAGAACCTACAATCCAGCAAGAGACAACATCCAGGCCTCCCACACATCAAGTGCAAACCGAAGTGCAGAAATCTGTTGCCACTGAACCGGAAACCCAGCCCGAGCCTCAAGCGCAAACCAGAAAGAGGTTGGTAAAGATGGCAGAAAAGGAGAAAGGTGGACGGGCACCGGAGCCTAAAGTTGTTATTAGAGAGCCCGAGCCATAGGCCAATACAACAGTTGAGCCAACCAACCCAACTGATAAAGGAAAGGGGGTAATGCCGCCGCCGCCGCCTCCAAAGCGAAGGGATCAAGTTGCATTTGATGCTGAATTAGCTAGAGAGCTCCAGGAGGAAGAAAATGCAAGGGCGGGCATACTTGAACAGTCAATTGAAGAAAGACCTGCGAGCGAGGCTGAAATAAGAGAAAGGATTAGGAGAGAAGATGAAGCAGCGAAAGAGGCTGAAATGCTGAGAAACATCCAAAAGACGAAAGATGAGGAGACAACAAAGAAATTACAAGCAGAATTGGAGGCAAGAAAGCCAACAAATGTGGAGAAGGAGAAGGGAGATGATGAAGAACTGATTATTACTAGCAAAGTGCAAGGGCAGGGACTTAAAATCAAGAAGGAGCCTACTGCATGGGCTGGCCCCACTGCACATGAAGCCGAAAACATCCGGGGAGATATAAGGAAGAGGCTTAACGAGCAAATTGAAACCAGGATTGATGAAGGAGAGGGGCCCGATCAAATCAGATATCAAACTGAGGTGTCCCGGATCACTAATCCACTTGTAGGGAACGCGAGAATTGAAGCTGTAATTGCCCCAGAAAAGCCATCTGAGCAAGAAAGAGGAGGAGAGTTTTGATTGGAGAATGGGACGAGCCTGAGGAAAGAGTGGGACCGACCACTTTGTCTGAATTATTGGAGGGCAAAGCTAATGAGCAGCAGGCTGCGGCTGAAAGAAGGCAGAATATAAGGGAGACGGGAGAGAGAGAAGCACTAGAGGAAGAACAAGAATTCATGGATGCGATGGCACCAATCTTCCAACGTCCCGTTGGACGAGCTGCAAGGGAGGAGGAGGAGGTATCAACTGATGTTGATGACCTATATTTTCCTGTAGTTACATTTCCCTTGCCTGTAAACTGTGAACTCAATACAATGAACAATGTAATTAAACAGGTTGAGGAGGAACCCATAAATGAAGCAGCCCAGGAAGGAGGTGAACCAAGCAAGCAAGAGCTTAATGATCAAATTTAAGAGCAAAATGAGCAAATTCAAGGGGCGAACGATGACCAAACTGACTGGCACACGAGCGAAGATGAGGCTCAGGAATCAGTGGGATCAGTTAAGCCAGCCAGATTTTGGGAGGAGACCCAAGTGCGCTCTCGAATGGGAATCCAAAAGAGGGAGAACAGTAAAATGGTAATCTTAGAGTCAGACGTAATCCAAAAATTCAATGGGAAGGCATCAGCAGTCAAAGCTTACGAGAAATTATTGGAGACTATCATACCCGACAAGGGGTTCGCACCGGACATGCTGACACATCCTACCGTTGATTTTTGGAGGACGCAACATGGATGGGAACAGTTTTTGCTACATCATGGAGATCCGGGCTATGTGCAGTTGACTCGGGAGTTTTACTGCAATATTAACATTGCAAGGAGGACAACCTGGGTCAGAGGGCATACAATAGATATATCTCCGGAGTATCTGAACAGGTTTCTCCAAACTCCCAATCACCCGAGTGAGATTCCGGAGGAAGAAATTTTGAACAGGCGTGGCAAGACAAAAAGGAAAGCAACTTATCAAGCCATCGTCGACTCTTTGACCAAAAGGCCATCAATGGTGGGAATCTTCAACACTGATGAGCTAAAAGTGGGTTCATGCCCACATATGAATTCTTCATGGCCAGAATCAAGCCAAGCTCACATCCTCAGACCACTTCTGGCAGCATACTGATGGGGTTTGCGAAGCTATGGCACGGGCTGATATTAAATGTTGGACAACACATCTTTGAGGTAATGACTACCAGGATTGAAAAGAAGCATGCCCTGTGCTACCCGAACCTTATTAGAAGAATTTGCACGGATCAAGGGCTAGACATGGGTGAATTTGATAATGATGCCTTGGTCATATTAAACCCTCCCATCCGGGTCCCATCCATGAAAGGCCAAGAAAGAATCACGTACTCCCTTCCTGCATTTTCGAACGACTCCAACGTACAATCATCTTTCATATCCGGTGAAGATGCACCGTCGGTCCAGTTCAGAGCTCCAATGCCACCACCGGCCCCTAAAAGGAGAAGAAAGGCCCGTACTGAGGCGGGACCTTCAGCACAAGTGGAGATTCCTCAACAGGAGCCGGTGGAACCAAGTCCAAGTGCAATCCCTCCGCCACCTCCAGTTCAGATTCTGCAGCAGAGAGCTCAACCGTCGCAAATTCCTCCCGCAAGCCAGAACGTCTCACAAAATCCTGCCGACTCTCATGTGATCGAGATTGTCAGTCAAAAACGGTTTCCGACACCATGAAGACGTTGACGGATGCACTGATTTTGGGGAAAGAAGAAGAAAGAAAAGAAAGAGCAGAGGAACGGGCTGATCAAAGAAGGAGAGACGATGAATTTAAGAGACTGCTGCTGGAGAGAGAAGAAAGGATGCACAGAGAAAGACTTGAATCTGAAGAAAGGCAAAGAAAGATGGTGGAAATGATGATGCAAGCATTGATCGGTCAACTTCCAAAACCACCTCCACCTCCAACGGATGCCGGGGGACCATCAAGTCAGCCGGAAGAGAAGCAAGATTGAGTCTTAATTGTCAAATCAATTCGAGCTTAATTATATACATCTTACCTGTGAATTTCTATTCTCTAAGTGATTGTTCATTCTAAATTGCTCTAGAAATCACATGTAAATGATGTAATTTACAGCTTTCCACAAATGGAACTCCGTTTTTGAGATCCACAAACAATTTTATTTCTGAGAAAAGATGTCTGACAGTCCGAGATGAATAAGTGACCGTCAGGCCAAAAATATGCTGTTGACATACTTTGTATGTTGACAGTGCCTCTTTTACTGCTTTAAATTAAATAACCAGCAAAAAACATGCATAAACCTGCTTTAAATTCACATGTTGAATTTAGGCTTGTGATTAAATTTTCAAACTTTTAAATTGGGATAATATAATTGAAAACATGCATGAAATGGATTCCTAAGGTTTTGAGCTATAAAACTTTAATGATGCGATCATCTTGTTGGGTAGTAAATCTTCATGTTGATAATCTTGATTGAATAAATTGTTAGAATTAAGCTTTGATTAAATTTGAGAATATTGTATGACATGAATCAATCCATGTAACACCCTGGTTTTTGGTCACCCAGGTCAGGATGTCACCGCCACACCTCCCTAGCAAGACACGGTTTCTCCGAGCTTGCTAAAGAGATGCAAAGCTATGGTTTTTCAGAATTTAAAACATTCAAACAGCCCATTATTATATAGTTTAAAAATAATACATCAAAGTTGCAGCGGAAAATAATAATTACATATGTATAATGCAGCGGAATTTAAAATTGGGCCAACACGGCCAAAATACGGGTTAAACAGGCCCGTTCATGCAATTCATAACTAAGAATAGAATAATCAAAGAAAATAATGTTTTCCCAAATATCCCAAGCATGCATATGATGATGCATATTCTTCATACTCTGTAGAAAAAGGGAAAACATGGTTTGGTCAGCAAAAACTTGCTGAGTAAGTTAACACATACATGCCTATGGGGTTTCAAAGCCATTAATTAAATTTAAAGAGAACATGTGCATAACACCCCATAATTCAATTTATTTATCTAATAATAATTTAATTGCATAATTTAAAAGACATGGATTCCATAAGATCATGAATATAACTTGCAAGAGATAAAGTGACACAAATTCAACAGCACAATTTATCAAGGATTTAATTTGGATCTCTTATAAATTTCTCATTTCATTTCTCTTACAGAGACGAACAAGTTTCGTGTTTTCACTTTTTCGATCCGGGTTAAGGAAATAAGTCAAAAACGTAGATTTCTATCAGGTTACAAATCTGTCCGAAATTTCCAGCAGCGGTTTCAAGATTTCACGATCTACCATAGCAAAACAACTCCAAACTTCATGACATTTTACAGGGAGATGCCTAAGACATATATCTACAGGTTTCATGTTCAACAAAAGATCTAATTTGTCCTATATCTATTGTCAAAAATGCCTACAAGTTCGGACTAAAGTTCTGTCAAGATTTCAAGATCTAAATTTAAAACAGTTCGGTTTGGAGTCGATTTCAGATAACAAATCCCAACGAAAAATTCCAAAAATTTACGGAGGTGTTCTAAACGTATAGATCTACAATTCTTATGTTTAACACTAACCCTAAGTCGGTCTAGATCTACAGTAAAAATCAACCTCAAGTTCGGACCAAGAATCTATCACCGTTTCAAGATCTAAGTCGAAGGCAGGTTTGTTTGTGGTCGTTTTTGGATACCAAACACAATGAAAAATTTTGAAATTTTTACAGAAGATAGATCTGTGTCTTAGGAACGTTTTTTATGTTTTAAGTTTTCTCGTTTGAACAGTTTTAAGGGTTCGGAAAAATCGTGTAAAAACACTGCGCCCTAGAGATTCTTGTTGTGACAGATTTTAAGTTCTTGTTTTACTTCTTTAGATTAAACGTATTTTGATTCTCCCAAACCACGTAAGCATTAACTTACCGATCTATGGAGGTTCCGCCTCGTCGATTCGGAGGCGTGGCTTCCAGTCCTTCGTTCTCCCTTCGAGATCCTTCGTTTTTCCTCAACGCGTCGGGATTGGGGTTTAGAATCGAAAAGAGGTTTAATTAGGATTCGTTTTCGAATCTTGAATGAAAAAGAATGGACAAGATCTTACCCCGGCGATGAGGGTCCCTGGATTTTCGTCCAAACTCAGTCTTCTATTGCCTCCGTGCCTCCGACGACTCCGGGATTAGGGTTTGGTACGTATAGAGATTTTCGTAGGGTTTGAAAAATGTTTGGGATTGATTAAGATGGTTATTTATAAATGTACAAGACCTAGGGGACGTCCAAAGGCTGCCCCTAAGTGTCTTGAACCGAAAGAAAAGCAACCGAAGTCGGAAAATCCGGATTCGGGCGAGTAAATCGCGGAACGTCGCTGCTGTCTGATCTGGCGCGGGGTTGGCGTGCCCCATGAGTAAACATCGTGCGGACACCGCGCCATCCTGGCCTGGACTTCGGTCTGGGCCGGGTCGTGCAATCCGTCGGGTCTTTTCTCCTCTCTTTCGGACTTCTATCCCTCTATGTTCTCGGTCTCCGATTTCCGGGCTATCTTCGGGCTCCGATTTCCTATCTTAGTTTTATTCGGATCTAAATTTACATTTGGACTCGAGTTATTGAGTCCATCGGTGTTGGGTTCCCGTATAACCATTTATTTGATTAAATTGTCTTCGGCTTCCCGGGTTCTCGAAATTTTGATTCCTTTTTAATTAAATTCCATTTCTCATCTCTTATGATTCTTTATCTATTTATCATGTTTATTTATTTATTATATTTATTTATTGTTTATATATTTATTTATTTATTTATGTTATGTTGCAAAATTCCCGGGTATTACAGTCTACCCTCCTTAAGAATCAACTTAGTCTTCGAAGTTGTGTTTCGGCTTTTCTCGTATTAGGAACTAATCCTTTTGTTTATTTTATTATTTTGTGACTGAACTTAGAATTAAAACTTCTAAGCTGCCTACGTTTCAAAACAATTTGAATTTGTTTATTTATGATTTAGGATACATCTTATCGAATCGAACTCCAAAGAGAAATTATTATGGGGTATCACATCCTCTCCCCCTTAGGACTTCAGTTATGTCCCAATAACTGCCTATACGTTATTCTCAAGAGGGTTCGGGTTTTGGTCTTGTTCCTCGTCCCTCTCTCCTTGCTGAAGGTTCACCAAATCTATCCTCTTTTCGATCGCCTCCTCTGGCGTTCGACATCCCCTAGCCTTGTGACCAAGCTTGCTGCACCTATTGTAGGTTCCAGGGTTCGGGCATTGGCGCACCAGATGTGTATGGTTGCATCGTGGGCAGCGTGGTATAAACGCACCATGGTTGTCATCTCCTCCATTGTTGAGACCTTTATCTTCTTTCCTTCGAGATCCATCGCCTTTCCTAGAGTTGTTGTCGTATTTCCGATCCTTCTTCTCAAGTCCTTGCGAGTCCTTGCTCGACTCACCAAGTTCCTTACGCTTCAATTGCTGGATTCGAGCAATTGCTACAACACGGTCATATATCGTCTGCAGGTTCGTGAATTGTCCTACCGCAAGTATCTCCCGGATACTAAGGTTCAGACCCATCTCGAATTTCTGAGCCTTGTCAGAGTCGGTTGGTACTAGCCTCGTAGCAAATCGTACTAGCTCCTTGAATTTGCTGTAGTATTCTTGCACCGTTTGTGCACCTTGCTTTAAGTTGATGAATTCCTCGTACTTCGCAGTCTTGGTGCTCAGTGGGTAGAATCTTTCCATCAAAGCTTCCTTAAGTTCTTCCCAGATGTAGGCTTCTTCGTCTTTCTCTGAATTCCTCTGGAGGTTTTGCCACCATTCATCGGCTTCGCCTCCTAAGTAGTAGGTCGCTAGGTGTATCTTCTCCTCATCAGGGCATTTGATAGCGTTCAAGAGCTTGTCAAAGGTACGGATCCAACCTTCCAACTTGGCCGGATCCTCTTGGCCGTCATAATGGGGTGGGTTGTAGGGGTTCACTAATGCCAAGTAGTTGACTCGGGCTACTGGCGGAGGTACAGTCTGTGCCCTATGCACCTCGGCATTTCCTAATGCTACAAGGACTTCCTCCACAGTCCTTAAACGTTCTTCCATGTTGTTGGGCGCAGGAGGTACTCGTTCCCCTAGGTTTTGAGGGGTCTCAATGTTATTGGCCACGTTGGGGAGGTTAGCGTCAGTGCCGTTTGGACTTACCTTCCTTGGGTTTCTCCTAGGTGCCATTTTCTGTTATAACGTATATAGATTAGTTTATCGGAGTTTAGATAGATCGCTTGAACAAGAAATTTTCTAAATTATATATGAGATCAAGTGTTAAACGCGCGCCCATAAGGCCACGTTTAGAGCATCGTGAGTTTCAAATTTCAAATTTTGAATTTTCGGATTTGTTGTTTGGAAATCCAAACAAATTTTTGGAATAAAGAGTGTTTTAATAAAACTTGATTTTTATTGTTCCACATAAGGAAATTTTCTAATTCGTACAAGGATAGGAATGCTAAGGCCGAGATGCGCTTAGATGAACGCGATCTAAAACTAGTTAGCGTTCCTAATTTGATGTCAAGCGTCTAAGTCATCTAGTGTCTAACTTAGAACATATCGCTTCTAGGTTCTCTAAGGTATTGAAAAAAAAAATGTGGTATGCACATGCAGATGATGATCCCCCCCCCCCCCAAAATAATTTATGCACTATATATATATTTTTCTAATTTCCATGGGGTTTAAAATAAAAATTTATTCCATGGAACTAATGCTTTAAAAATTTAAAATAATAATTAAAATTCTTGGACCTCTATATTGGGTCAAAAATTATCATTTGGGCACAAAAAAAAAATTAATTTGGGCTAGGAAATTTTAATAATTTGGGCTTCTATAATAATAATTTAAAAATAATCATGGTTTAAAAATAATAGTTTAAAAATAATAATCTAATAGTTTAAAAATAATAATAATAATTTAGAAATAAGCCGGGCTCTGATACCACTTTGTAACACCCCGGTTTTTGGTCACCCAGGTCGGGATGTCACCGCCACACCTCCCTAGCAAGACACGGTTTCTCCGAGCTTGCTAAAGAGATGCAAAGCTATGGTTTTTCAGAATTTAAAACATTCAAACAGCCCATTATTATATAGTTTAAAAATAATACATCAAAGTTGCAGCGGAAAATAATAATTATATATGTATAATGCAGCGGAATTTAAAATTGGGCCAACACGGCCAAAATACGGGTTAAACAGGCCCGTTCATGCAATTTATAACTATGAATAGAATAATCAAAGAAACTAATGTTTTCCCAAATATCCAATGCATGCATATGATGATGCATATTCTTCATACTCCGTAGAAAAAGGGAAAACATGGTTTGGTCAGCAAAAACTTGCTGAGTAAGTTAACACATACATGACTATGGGGTTTCAAAGCCTTCAATTAAATTTAAAGAGAACATGTGCATAACACCCCATAATTCAATTTATTTATCTAATAATAATTTAATTGCATAATTTAGAAGACATGGATTCCATAAGATCATGAATATAACTTACAAGAGATAAAGTGACACAAATTCAACAGCACAATTTATCAAGGATTTAATTTGGATCTCTTATAAATTTCTCATTTCATTTCTCTTACAGATCACCATTGTTAGGGCTTTTATGTCCGCCAGCCTTACGCTCGGGCTCTTATGTCCACGAGTATCATGGTCAATCTTTAAATAGGTTCATTACGTCCACTAGCCATACAATCAATATGTCGCTAGGGCTCTTACGTCCACTAGACATACACTTGGGCTCTTATGTCCACAAGCCGTAGATAATATTGATAGTATCCAGCTTAGTCATAAACCACAATGTTTTAATCTTTTCTTTGTTTAGAAAGACCAATTTCCCAAATTTAGTAAGTTTCTCAAAATATACTATTTCAGGACGCTATTCGCTCCGATATCATTTAAAATCCTTTTCAACAAGATTTTCAAGATTTGACTTCGATAAACCACTGTTTACTCCAAAATTAGTTAAAAATCAGTTTTAAGTCGGAACTTCTGAAATTTGATCAATGACTCGAAAACACATAGACGAACAAGTTTCGTATTTTAACTTTTTCGATCTGGGTTAAGGAAATAAGTCAAAAACGTAGATTTCTATCAGGTTACAAATCTGTCCGAAATTCCCAGCAGCAGTTTCAAGATTTCACGATCTACCATAGCAAACCAACTCCAAACTTCATGACATTTTATAGTGAGATGACTAAGACATATATCTACAGGTTTCATGTTCAACAAAAGATCTAATTCATCCTATATCTATTGTCAAAAACGCCTACAAGTTCGAACTAAAGTTCTGTCAAGATTTCAAGATCTAAATTTAGAACAGTTCGGTTTGGAGTCGATTTCAGATACCAAATCCCAACGAAAAATTCCAAAAATTTAGGGAGGTATTCTAAACATATAGATCTACAATTTTTATGTTTAACACCAACCCTAAGTCGGTCTAGATCTACGGTAAAAATCAACCTCAAGTTCGGACCAAGAATCTATCACCGTTTCAAGATCTAAGTCGAATGCAGGTTCGTTTGCGGTCGTTTTCGGATATCAAAACACGATGAAAAATTTTGAAATTTTTACAGAAGATAGATCTATGTCTTTGGAACATTTTTTGTGTTTTAAGTTTTCTCGTTTGAAAAGTTTTATGGGTTCGGAAAAATCGTGTAAAAACACTGCGCCGTAGAGATTCTTGTTGTGACAGATTTTAAGTTCTTGTTTTAGATCTTTAGATTAAACGTATTTTAATTCTCCCAAACCACATAAGCATTAACTTACCAATCTATGAACGTTCCGGCTCGTCGATTCGGAGGCGTGGCTTCCAGTCCTTCGTTCTCCCTCCGAGATCCTTCGTTTTTCCTCAACGCATCCGGATTGGGGTTTCGAATCGAAAAGAGGTTTAATTGGGATTCGTTTTCGAATCTTGAATGAAAAAGAATGGACAAGATCTTACCCCGGTGATGAGGGTCCCTGGATTTTCGTCCAAACTCAGTCTTCTATTGCCTCCGTGCCTCCGACGACTCCGGGATTAGGGTTTTGTACGTATAGAGATTTTCGTAGGGTTTGCAAAATGTTTGGGATTGATTAAGATGGTTATTTATAGATGTGCAAGACCTAGGGGACGTCCAAAGGCTGCCCCTAAGTGTCTTGAACCAAAAGGAAAGCAACCGAAGTCGGAAAATCCGGATTCGGGCGAGTAAATCGCGGAACGTCGCTGCTGTCTGATCTGGCGCGGGGTTGGCGAGCCCCATGAGTAAACACCGCGCGGACACCGCGCCATCCTGGCCTGGACTTCGGTCTGGCCGGGTCGTGCGATTCGTCGGGTCTTTTCTCCTCTCTTTCGGACTTCTATCCCTCTATGTTCCCGGTCTCCGATTTCCGGGCTATCTTCGGGCTCTGATTTCCTATCTTAATTTTATTCGGATCTAAATTTACATTTGGACTCGAGTTATTGAGTCCATCGGTGTTGGGTTCCCGTGTAACCATTTATTTGATTAAATTGTCTTCGGCTTCCCGGGTTCTCGAAATTTTGATTCCTTTTAATTTAAATTCCATTTCTCATCTCTTATGATTCTTTATCTATTTATCATGTTTATTTATTTATTATATTTATTTACTGTTTATTTATTTATTTATTTATTTATGTTATGTTGCAAAATTCCCAGGTATTACAATCCAATCTTGTGAGATTAGAGCCATGAGTCACTTTAACTCATTTATTTTCTTTGATGTGTGAATCAATTTGATTAAAGGAAACTAGAACTTGCAATTGGGACCGATTCAAGACCATGCCATATTTCCAAAATCGAGCATATGATCGAGGCACTTAGAAAAACCCAAATTTTTGGCCTTCGTTTGAAATCCATACCCAAAAATATTTTCCCTTTAGGATTAACCACTTTGAGCCTATAAGCCTAATTTTTCTTGAAACCCACTATATTTTCTTGATCCTTACAAAAAGACCAAATACATTTGACCCAAGTGTGTAAGAATAAATTCTATCAAAGGCATTAAAATATGTAATCATCAAAACATTTAAATCGGTATTCAATAAACCGATTCAAAAAAGAAAAGAGAAAAAGAAAAGAAAAAAATGTTGAACTTCATTCAACAAAAATAAATTGCAAATGACAAAGCAATTAGACAAGTCTAAATGTCATGCAATAGAAAAAGAAAAGCAAAAGAAAAAGAAAGAAAAATTGATGATCATAAATTTTAAATAAATAATGTTAAGTTATGATAGAATACAAATCTTGCGACTTCTTAACCCAATAAATTCCCTTTCTTGCCAAATATTACAACAGTATGCCCCGTTATAACCTTAAGTAAGACCTCATGATCTCGATTTGAAGAAATGAGCCGGTGGCGAGTTGGTCTAATTGCAAGCTTATGGGATAATTTAACTAAATTTGATTTTGAGCGATACATGACTAAACCCATTTGAGAGTGAGTGAATTTTCTGATTCTACCATATGTGAGGCTCTATTTCTTTCATTATATTCATGTCATGCCTTGATTCAAATTTTTAATCCTTGCATTCTTCAAACATGACATTCATGAAGGGTTGACAATAATGTTTAATTTGTAGGCCCGATTTAGTGAGCATCATTTCATTAAACACTGCAATTAAGGGAATTTAATACTTGTAGTTTTTGATTGTCCTATCCCAATCCAAAAAGAATGTAATTTATGAAGCCAGAAAATGAATTGAATATGCAGAGTCCGTGTTCCAAGGAACATTGACTCTGACTGCTCGGGGACGATCAGTATTAAATGTGAGGATGTTGATAATGGCCAGAAATGTCCATTATTTTCAATCCATTTCTGTGTCTGAAATGGGCATTTGATCGCATTCCGGTCTTATATTAAATAAGAAAGCAGTTGAATTGGACTGATTTATGCATATTTGTAAAAATGATAAGCTGGTATGAAAAATGCATAAATATGTAATTTTATTATACATTTATGTTAGAAAAATCCAAAAACATGAGAAAAAGAAAAGAAATGAAAAAGGAAATAAAAAGATGGGAAAAGAAATGTAAAACCCACAAAAATTTGCAATTTTCAGGTAATTACGACGCTAGACACAACTACCACGCTAAGCATGGCTAGCGTCGTAGCCTGGTCTAGCGTCGTAGGCAGAAATGGAGGCAGAATTCTGAAGGAAGATAACTACGACGCCAAGCATGGATAGCGTCGTAGTCCAGTTTGACGTCGTAGCCCAGTTCAGCGTCGTAGGCTGTTCACTTAGAGACAAGAAGTGTCTTCGAGATGAAAGTCTACGACGTGAAACTTGTAGCGTCGTAGCAATGGATAGCATTGTACTCATGCATAGCGTCGTAACGAGCTTCAGAATTCTAATTCAAAGGCCTGGGGGTCCATGGGCCTAGGGTTTCCCACCTATATAAGGACTAGTTGACTCCCATGATCAGTGCACTTTACCACATTCCAAACTTGAAGACAATGAGTTGTTCTTGAGAATAGTGTAGAGGTAGTTTAATTAGTTAGGTTTATTTTTTTTGTATTATTTACTTTTCGTGTCTAGTTTTGGTTTTTATTCACTGTTATCCTAGATTAATGTTAGTTTAGTGTTTCAAGCTTAGGTAGCCATTGTTTCATTTCTTTTCAGTTTTGTTAAACTCTTATTAAGGTTTGAAATACCCAAATAATGGGTATTATCAAACCATTTCTTATAAATGGGAAGTTAATCACAAAAAGAGTCCCAAAATTATGAAATGGACATGGGTCCATGGATTTTATGCTTTCTTTTTGGTTTCATGACCACTTGGTCATCTTATTTTGATTATAATGTGGGTTTTGTGTATTTTTTTTTTCATTTTGGGTTTCGTGCATGATTCTTATGGTTGAAAACGCTCATTTGGGTTGGTGGTTCACATTTGTTTAGTTTAGCTTGTTTCTCTTTTTCTTGCATCTTAGCTTACTGTTCTTATCATGCTTTGTTATTCTTATGCATTTGTGAACCATAAATCTGAAAAAGGGGTTTGCAATCGCATAGATTGCATCATCCGAACAACAACTTATTTTCTAGGGTGGCTACAACGCTAACCGCCCTACGACGCTAACCTAGGTTGGCGACGTAGGTGAGGTTTTACGTCGTAGCTTCTCCAGACTTAAGAAAAATTCGTCCTACGACGCTAAGCTCACGACGCTATCCTAGGAGAGCATCGTAATAATAGTTTAAGGTTGTAGGACCCCAAAACAATTCTATTCTCACAAACACCCACCTACGACGCTAAACCCACGACGCTATCCTAGGATAGCGTCGTAATTTAGTGTTTGGCGTCGTACCCTCCAATTTTACCAACACTTCTAAGAAAATCATCCTACGACGCTATTCTCACGACACTATCCTACGATAGCGTCGTAACTTAATGCCTAGCGTCGTAGTATCCTCACTTTTTCAAAAACCATCTTTTCCTTACTACGACGCTAGACCCTACGACGTAAACCACGTTTGACGTCGTAGAACTTGCTTAGTGTCGTAGTCCCTCAATTTCTAAACTTCCATGCACGACGTCAACACTACAACATAAAACATTGTTTAGCGTCGTAATCATGTTTAGTGTCGTACATAAACCCCTTTAAACCCAAAATTTTCATCTCTTCTACCAATCCATGACGACGCTAGCCTCACGACGCTATCCTAGGACAGCGTTATAAAATCCGTCTAGCGTCGTAATTGGCAATTTTTGCCAAATTTTCCATTTCTCCATTTTCTTCATTAATTGATTGAACCCTTAGGTCAATAATTAAAGATCATGATTAGCAATGATTGAGATCAATAATTACCATGATTGAAGGATCTTTGTTCAATTCTCACTAAAATATTCTTCTATAAACAAAACTTTGATGACTTAAGCAGATAATCCGGACTGTAGTTAATTATGGTATGAAGGACTATTTAGGTCATCAATTATGAATTAATTCCATATCGTTGCATGAGAAACCAATGTCTCTCATGCAAGGCATTTTTCTTCTTCTCTTATTTTATTTATTTTATTTTGTCTTTTCCATGATGTGTGAAATGAGTGATAAAAGATATCCCAGATTAATGTTGGCGAATGGTCCCTTCACCTGGAAGTAAAATAGCCCGTAATTTGGGTGTTGATTATCACTCATTATTTTGCATGGTCTGGATAGTGGTTGGTGGAAGCTTTGGCAAATGGTCCCTTCACCGGGAAGTAAAATAGCTACTCAGCCAACTCCTATCCGGATACAGTTTCTTTTTCTTTATCTTAATTTCCAAAACAAAATTCTAATTTGTAATATGAATCAGTTAACATCTGTCAATATTAGTTGATGATTATTGCAGAGAAGAAGCATGTAGGTTTTTATCTGAATTCACAGACAGTAGAGGCCCAACTGGTAGCGACACTGCCATTATAGGGTTTATGTTGTCTAAATTCGTTCCATCTGAGTAGTTGGGAAATTGGACAGCAGATGTTTGCAGTTCACCCGACTATTCTGCCATCAAACTTTTAGCTCATGGTCACTCCATCTCTGTGTCCCACGTTCTGTCTAAACCCACCATTATATTTTGGGTTAGTTAATTTTACACTTCCATATACACGTATGCATGCTATTATTATTATTGTGGTCTATAATATTTTGGGATCCTTCCCTTGGACATTAGAAGTCTAGATTTAAACAGATATTGCATATTAAATTTCCAACAAAAACTCATTTATAAAATCCGGATCTAATCATGGGATAAATTCCTCAGTTATGACTAGTTCATATTCGATCAAGGGTTAATTCTTGAGAAATTAGAAGCAGGGTCAGCGATTAGGTCTCCTCTAGACTGAAAGGGTGTGTGTTGTTATTGAGAGTGTAGTACCTGTTTAGGGAATGGTTTTCAAATTTATTATTTTCCAAAATTGCTGTATGTTGGAAATCTAGTGTTAAATATTGCACCGAGATGGGGTCCACTTGGACTCAAATACAGTGTGATATATAATCCTAGAGGAACAACACATAGGGCTTGGTTATTTTCTAAGATAGGGTTGAGTTCCTTTCAACTGCTATCCTCTTCTGCCAAAGCCTATTTTTGAGTCTTGAGTGAGTGCATCCGGAACGAACTAATAGAGTTTGTATCTCATAACCACCCGGAAGGACGTGAACACTGCGAGCGGTTCACCGAGATCCGGGAATTCTTGATCCACATCTGGTCATCCTGACTGGGGGGCTCTTCTTATACTACCAGGGTAACTCTTTTGAAACCTCCGAGTGATAGGATTTTAAATGCTTTCTTTACCGCTTTCTTTTAAATGCTTTATTTAGAGGACATTCGGATGTATTGAAAGTAGCGAAACTGCTTCTAGGTTTGAGAGTTATGGGATAGTTCAAGCTCAGTTAGAATATTTGGGTGTGACATGGGGGAATGATAGCAGTACTTGGCATTTCAACTAATGATCTGTCAGGTGTTGCTTGTCCACCACAAATGAAATAACATACCCTGGCCGGGGCAGTTACGAGTTTGTGGTATCTTAGAATTTGTGGTCTTAAGAACATGTAAACTCATACTGTAAGTACCTGTCTGTTAAAGGGAACATAGTCATGAGAGCATGAGAACTAGCTATCTGACAGGATAATTCCAAACAAAGATCTGTGTATTAAAATGGAAGTTTAATTATGCTTTATCTAGATCTTGTCCAATCTTTATTCTTTTCTCCCTGTCCCTTCTGTCATCACTTTGAATCAGCTTCATAATTTGCATAGCGTAATTTTACAGCTTTCTTAGAATAATTTTATTGCTTGCATAGGATAATTTTATCTGCTTTCTAGGCCTAATTTTAATTGCTTCTTAGCATAAACTTACCCGCTTTCTAGAACAGAATTAATGTGCTTTGTAGAATAATTTATTTGCTTTCATAGTTTAGATTAAATTCAGCCAAGTAGTTGATAATCAACTTCTCAAACTGATTAGAGCAATACGAGTGGAAAATCTAGTAACATGACGTGGTCCCTGCTTCTATCGCACATCCTCCAGTGAACGATCCGGACTTACCTACAAATTATTGCAATTTTTGACACCGTGCGCTTTCGGTCCACAGTTTCGTAACACGAGTAATAAAAACATGATAACCTATAAATATATCCTTAATCCCAACTCCATCATCATAATCTGGTATCATCAAATAAAATCTGAACCAAAGGATCATTCCTTTATTATTTCGAAAATACTCGTGGTCTGAAATTGTCAAAAGTTTCACCCTCTCCACCAAACAGTGCACTTCTACCATATGCCTCACATCTTCATCCATTCGAACGGCAACCAGAAAACTCTCCACTAGATGCTCGTACTCCAATGCCAGCTTGTAACACCCCGGTTTTTGGTCACCCAGGTCGAGATGTCACCGCCACACCTCTCTAGCAAGACACGGTTTCTCCGAGCTCAATAAAGAGATGCAAGACTATGGTTTTTCAGAATTTAAAACATTCAAACAGCCCATTCATATATAATTTAAAAATAATGTCATTACAGTTGCAGCGGAAAATAATATCTACGTATATAATGCAGCGGAATATAAAATAGGGCCAACATGGCCTAATCACGGGTTAAACAGGCTCGTTCATGCAAGTTCTAGTCTAAAGCAAAATTTGAGAATAAAGTGTTCCCCAAAATTCCCACGTATGCCTATGATGATGCATATTCTTCAGCTCTGAAAGAAAAAGGGAAACAATATGGTTTGGTCAGCAAAAACTTGCTGAGTAAGTTAACACATACATGATTATGGGGTTTCAAAGCCTTTAATTAAATTTAAAGAAAACATGTGCATAACACCCATAATTTAATTCATTTATCTAATAACAATTTATTTGCATAATTTAAAAGACAGTGATTTCATAAGACCATAAATATAACTTGCAAAGCAATATAATCGTAGGACATAATTTAAAAGCATAATCCAAAAGGAACAATTTTCGAGTCTTCTTGATTCAAATCTTTAGATCAAATGAATTTTAATTCTCCCAAACCATGTAAGCATCAACTTACAGATTGTTGGGCATCCGGGATCGTCGATTTGGAGGCGTGGCTTCCAATCCACCGTTTATCTTCTCCGTTCGTCGGGTTCTTCGTTCTAGATCCGATTCGGGGTGTAGAGAAGAAAAAGAATGAAGTTAGGATTCGTTTTCGAATCGCATATGAAATAAGGATCAGATCGGAACTTACCACGACGTTGGAGATCTTCCGAATTCGTCCATGACAGTCCTCGCCTTGGTTTCGTGCCTCCGACGACTCCGGGATTGGGGTTTTCGAACGTATTGAGAGTATGGATGTTTTGAAAAGTGTTCGGGGCTGCCAAGAGGTGTTATTTATAGATAGGCACGACCTAGGGACGTCCAAGGTCGGCCTTGGTGAGTCTTGAGCCGAAAGGAGTTCAACCGAAGTCGGAAAATCCGGATTCGGGCGAATGAATCTCGCAACCGGCGAATCTGTCGAGTGGCGCGGTCTCGGCGCGCCGTTTGTGGAAAGACTACGCGGCCACCGCGCGGCCCACGCCTGGACTTCGGTCCGGGCGGGTCGTGCGATCCGTCGGGCATTTCCTCCTCTCTTTCGGACTCTATCCCTCTATGTTCTCGGATTCGAATTTCTGGGATATTTTCGGGCTTAGGGTTTAGGAACTAGGAACTAGGAGCCCCTATCTTGATTCTTACTCGGGTCTAGATTTAATATTGGCCTTGAATTCTCGAGTCCATTAGTTTCGGGTATACTTGTACAATTTATTTGATTAATTTTATCTTTGGCTTTACGAGTATTGGAAATTTAATTCCTTCTTAAATTAAATTCCATTTCTCATTTCATTGTCTATGTATTATGTTTATTCATTTATTATATTTATTATTTTTTTTATTGTTATTTATTTATTTATTTTGTTTTATTTATTTATTTTATTTATTTATTTTATTTTATTTATTTTATGTTGCAAAATTCTCGGGTATTACAATCTACCCTCCTTAAGAGTCAACTTCGTCCTCGAAGTTGTGTTTCGGCTTTTCTCATGTTAAGAACGAATGCTTTTGTTTGTTTTATTATTGTGTGACTGAACTTAGAATAAAAACTTCTAAGCTGCCTACATGCCCTGTGAAGGGATCAAGCCATAACGTAGTTCAAAACAATTCGAATTTGTTTATTTATGAGCTCCCAAAAATATATATTACGGGGTATCACATCTTCTCCCCCCTAGGACTTCAGTTATGTCCCCATAACTGCCTATTCAGTATTCTCAAGAGGTTTCGGGTTTTGGTCTTTATTCTGAGGGTGTTGGTGCCCTTGGTTGTCGCCATTTTGACCGTCTGGGTTTCGTGTTTGCTTGGGTCGAGTAATCACATCCTCTCTCTTGTCGATGTTCTCTTTCCGTGTCCGGCAATTACGCAGCCGATGACCATGTCGACCACATCGAAGGCATGCTCCAGGCTGAGGGCACCCTCTCGCATAATGCGGTTTACCACACTTTGGACATGGTGGCGCATAGTCACCATGGTGAAAGACTATCCCCTTTTTCTCTCCATTGCCATTTTGATGTTGTCCGTTCGAGTCTCCATAGAAATGGTCCTTATCCACCTTGTATTCTCTTTGTGGTCCTTGGTTAGCCTCATCTACCGGTTTCCGTTTCAGTCCTTGAACTCGTGCAACTGCTACCGCACGATCATAACTTGCCTGCAGGTTCGTGAATTGTCCTACTGCAAGTATCTCCCGGATACTAAGGTTCAGACCCATCTCGAATTATTGAGCCTTGTCAGAGTCGGTTGGTACTAGCCTCGTAGCAAATCGTACTAGCTCCTTGAATTTGCTGTAGTATTCTTGCACTGTCTGTGCACCTTGCTTTAAGTTGATAAATTCCTTGTACTTCGCAGTCTTCGTTCTCAATGGGTAGAATCATTCCCTCAAGGCTTCCTTAAGTTCTTCCCAACTGTAGGTTTCTTCGTCTTCCTCTGAATTCGCTTGAAGATTTTGCCACCACTCATCGGCTTCGCCTCCTAAGTGGTAGGTCGCTACACGTGTCTTCTCCTCCTCAGGGCATCTGATAGCGTCCAAGAGCTTATCAAATGTATGGATCCACCCTTCCAACTTGGCCGGATCCTCTTGGCCGTCATAATGGGGTGGGTTGTAGGGGTTTACTAACGCCAAGTAGTTGACTCGGGCTACTGGCGGAGGTACTGTTGTTTGTGCCCTATGCACCTCGGCATTTCCTAGTGCTACAAGGACTTCCCCCATAGTCCTTAGACGTTCTTCCATGTTGTTGGGTGTAGAAGGTACTTGTTCTCCTAGGTTTTGAGGGGTCTCATTGTTATTGGCCAATTTGGGGAGGTTAGCGTCGGTGCCGTTTGGACTTACCTTCCTTGGGTTTCTTCTAGGTGCCATTTTCTGTTATAACGCATTTAGATTAGTTTATCAGAGTTTAGATAGATCGCTTGAACAAGAACTTTGCTAAATCGTATGTGAGATCAAGTGTTAAACGTGCGCCCATAAGGCCACGTTTAGAGCATCGTGAGTTTCAAATCTCGAATTTCGAATTTTCGGATTTGTTGTTTGGAAATCCAAACAAGATTTTTGGAATAAAGAGTGTTTTAATAAAACTTGATTTTTATTGTTCCACATAAGGAAATTTTCTAATTCGTACAAGGATAGGAATGGCTAAGGCCGAGGATTGTTATGCTTAGGTGAGTGCATAGATGAATGAGATCTAGAACTACGGCAAGATCAGTCTCTAGTGAGCGTTTCTAATTCGATGTCAAGCCTCTAAGTTATCTAGGTGTAGCAGGAGATCTAAGTTAGAATATATCACGCTTCTAAGTTCTCTAAGTTTAGGCAATGCAGTATGCACATGCAAATGATGATCTCCCCCCCCCCCCAAAAAAAATAATTCATGCACTATATATATAATTTTTTTCTAATTTCCATGGGTTTTAAAAATAAAAATTTATCCCATGGATCTAATGCTTTAAAAATTTACAATAATAGTTAAAATTCTTGGACCTCTATATTGGGTCCAAAATAATTATCATTTGGGCTCAAAAATGATTTGGGCTAGGAAACTTTCAAAATAATAATTTGGGCTTCAATAACAATTTAAAAATAATAATGTTTTAAAAATAATAGTTTAAAAATAATAATAATAATAAGTTTAAAAATACTAATTTTAAAAATAAGCCGGGCTCTGATACCACTCTGTAACACCCCGGTTTTTTGTGACCCAGGTCGGGATGTCACCGCCACACCTCTCTAGCAAGACACGGTTTCTCCGAGCTCACTAAAGAGATGCAAGGCTATGGTTTTTCAGAATTTAAAACATTCAAACAGCCCATTCATATATAATTTAAAAATAATTTCATTACAGTTGCAGCGGAAAATAATATCTACGCATATAATGCAGCGGAATATAAAAATAGGGCCAACATGGCCTAATCACGGGTTAAACAGGCTCGTTCATGCAAGTTCTAGTCTAAAGCAAAATTTAAGAATAAAGTGTTCCCCAAAATTCCCATGTATGCCTATGATGATGCATATTCTTCAGTTCTGAAAGAAAAAGAGAAACAATATGGTTTGGTCAGCAAAAACTTGCTGAGTAAGTTAACACATACATGATTATGGGGTTTCAAAGCCTTTAATTAAATTTAAAGAAAACATGTACATAACACCCATAATTTAATTCATTTATCTAATAACAATTTATTTGCATAATTTAAAAGACAGTGATTTCATAAGACCATAAATATAACTTGTAAAGCAATATAATCGTAGGACATATTTTAAAAGCATAATCCAAAAGGAACAATTTTCGAGTCTTCTAGTTTTATGTCTCAAGTCTCATGTTCATATCTCAATTGCTACTTGACAAGCTTTATTTATCAATTGCCTCTCGGCAAACTTTATATTTCAATTGCCTTTCGGCAAGCAGTATATCTCAATTGCCTTTCGGCAAGCATTATGTTTCAATTGCCTTTCGGCAAGCAGTATATCTCAATTGCCTTTCGGCAAGCATTATATTTCAATTGCCTTTCGGAAAGCAGTATACTTCATGTGTATTTTATTTCAAACGAATTCCCAATCGTTTAAACCTTAAAGGCTAATTTCACCGTTTAACAAGATTTTCAAGATTTGACTCGGTCAACCACAGTTCACTTCAAAATTCATAAAAAATAGAGTTTCAGTCCAAAATTTCTGAAATTTGACCGGTGACTCTAAAACACAGAGGTGAACAAGTTTCATGTTTTAAGTTTTTCGATCCGAGATACGGAAGTAAGTGAAAAATGTCGATTTCTAACAGGTTACAAATCTGTCCGAATCTTTACGACAACAGTTCCTAAATTTCGAGATCTACCATAGCAAATTAACTCCAAATTTGATGGAATTGTACAGGGAGATGCTTAAGATATATATCTACAAGTTTCATGTTCAACAAAAGATCTAATTCATCCTATATCTATTGTCAAAAACGCCAACAAGTTCTGGCCAAGAATCTGTCAAGATTTCAAGATCTAATTTTAGAATAGTTCGGTTTGGAGTCGAATTCCGATATCAAACCTCAACAAAAAATTCCAAAAATTTATGGAGGTGTTCTTAACGTATAGATCTACAACTCTTATGTTTAGCACCAATCCTAAATCGGTCTAGATCTAAGGTAAAAATCAACCTCAAGTTCGGATAAAGAAACTATTACCATTTCAAGATCTAAATCGAAGGCAGGTCTGTTTGCGGTCGTTTTCGGATATCAAAACACAATGAAAAATTATGAAAGTTTTACAGGGGATAGATGTATGTCTTAGGAACATTTTTTATGTTTTAAGTTTTCTCGTTTGAACAGTTTTAAGGGTTCGGAAAAATCGTGCAAAAACGCTGCGCCGTAAGGATTTTAGTTGTGACAGATTTTACATTCTTGATTCAAATCCTTAGATCAAATGAATTTTAATTCTCCCAAACCATGTAAGCATCAACTTACAGATTGTTGGGCATCCGGGATCGTCGATTCGGAGGCGTGGCTTCCAGTCCACCGTTTATCTTCTCCGTTCGTTGGGTTCTTCGTTCTAGATCCGATTCGGGTGTAGAGAAGAAAAAGAATGAAGTTAGGATTCGTTTTCTAATCGCATATGAAACAAGGATCGGATCGGAACTTACCACGACATTGGAGATCTTCCGAATTCGTCCACGACAGTCCTCGCCTTGGTTTCGTGCCTTGGACGACTCCGGGATTGGGGTTTTCGAACGTATTGAGAGTATGGATGTTTTGAAAAGTGTTCGGGCCTGCCAAGAGGTGTTATTTATAGATAGGCACGACCTAGGGACGTCCAAGGTCGGCCTTGGTGAGTCTTGATCCGAAAGGAGTTCAACCGAAGTCGGAAAATCCGGATTCGAGCGAGTGAATCTCGCAACCGGCGAATTTGTCGAGTGGCGCGGTCTCGGCTGGTCGTTTGTGGAAAGACCGCGCGGCCACCGTGCGGCCCACGCCTGGACTTCGGTCCTGGCGGGTCGTGCGATCCGTCGGGCATTTCCTCCTCTCTTTCGGACTTCTATCCCTCTATGTTCTCGGATTCGAATTTCCGGGATATTTTCGGGCTTAGGGTTTAGGAACTAGGAACTAGGAGCCCCTATCTTGATTCTTACTCGGGTCTAGATTAGATATTGGCCTCGAATTCTCGAGTCCATTAGTGTCGGTTATACTTGTACAATTTATTTGATTAATTTTATCTTTGGCTTTACGAGTATTGGAAATTTAATTCATTCTTAAATTAAATTCCATTTCTCATTTCCTTGTCTATGTATTATGTTTATTCATTTATTATATTTATTATTTTGTTTATTGTTTATTTATTTATTTATTTTGTTTTATTTATTTATTTTATTTTATTTATTTTATGTTGCGAAATTTTCGGGTATTACACAGCTGCTTCGAGTCCGCCCCTCTTTTTCCGGCGACGCATGCCGCAATGTCACCCACCTTAGTCCCACTTCTCACTGTCATTGATTCCATCAACTCCTCAAACTCAATGAATGCTAGCACCTTCACATCATTCACGCTGTCTTCCTCCCCAAAATCTTCCTTCTTCTACCCAAAATAACGAATGCAATCGATGCCCACACCAAAAACCCAACGTCAATTGCTTCCTCCACGGTCGTTTCCCATCTTCCAAGTAGCTTCAGTGACCTTCTTCGATCGAAACCTCCTCCTCACTCTTTTGAAGTTAACTTCTCCCGCAAGAGAAACACCCACTTGGGCAATTACCATCCACCCCTTTTCACTTTACACTTTGTGAAGGATAAATCTGTAATTTCCATTATTTATTTTCCTTTTTTATTTTAAAAATGGATGAGATACTGAAATGGAATATGGGAATTACAATTGGGGGTTTAAACCTGGTATGCAATTGCTGCAAGTTCTGATCAGTGGAAAACTTGGTATGAAGGTGTTTTAATAATAACTTCCCCATTTTTAATTGATTTTTTAAAAATTAAATTTCATATATTATCATGTTAGGTATAAAAAACAAATTAGTATAAAATAGAAGAAATGAAGATGGTAATCTTAGATGGGATTGGTTACAGTGCAATCAACAAAATCCGCAGCACATCAAGGCACTAATCCTAATCGTTCATTTAAAATCCAACGGTTGAAAATGTAAAAGGGTAAAGTTGTCCAAAAAAATTTATAATGTCAAGTCGCTGAAAAATACACACAATGTTATTGCTGAAAAATACTATGTATGTCGCTGAAATACACACAACCCGTCCCTAAAATACACATAGGCCGTCGCTGAAATACAAACAGCTCGTCGCTGAAATATATTAAACCAGAGAATTGGAGTTTCAACTTTTATGAAGTCGCTGAAATGAACATTATCAAGTCGCTGAAAAATACTATAGAATGTCGCTAAAATATACTATCATACATCGCTGAAATATAATATCGTATGTCGCTGAAATACACAGAAGGCGCGCTGAAAAAATTACGTCCGTTACTAAAATATATATAAACAAATCACTGAAATATATATAAGTTGTCGCTGAAATGTACTAAAATACATTTTGGAGTAATATGAAAAATACCTTTTTACCCTTCCAGTTCATCTTAACCGTTGATTTAAAAAGTTAATCAACGGTGGTGAAAGGCCGCAGTACATCAAGACAGATCTGTTAGTCGTACCCTAACTTCACCCATCTTAAAATACTTGCTTTCTGAGTGGGAATGTGATTCCCACTCAAAACCCCCAAGATTCTCACATCGGTGTCACATTCTCCCAATGAAACATACCCCGGACCAAATATTGGCATGTTTCATTCCATAGCCAGATTCCCCGTGGAAATCTTGAATTTCCCAAACCAAATGCCCGGTTATTTCCATCCTTGCCGCTAATCCTTCCTTGCGCTAATTTCTTTCGTTCTTCCCTTTCGATATCATAGGCATCACTGTAATTTCTCAAATTTTCCCAACTTCAGAAACAGCCCTTGAGAGGGAAAGACAGAAAACTGAACTATTCTCAGTCCTTCTAATTGATGTCAACGGCGCCGCAATGTTGAGGTTTTACGGTACAAAGAGTTTCCATTTTCAGTTTTTTTTTCTCACTTGTAAACTTTTAAGCTCACGACCATGTTGATTTCTACAATCAGGTCAGTTTCTTCCAAGAAACTTTTCAAAACCCTTCAATTTATTCGATTGTACTCAATTCCGTCGCTCGCACATTTCACTCCTTACTTCTCCGATTCGGGTTCTGACGCTGTCAGGAATAGTGATGCTGTGGCGACTAACTACTTCTACAACATCGAGCATTCTACTGTCCCGTTGGATTTTGATTCTTGTAATGTTGTTGAGATTCTACAAAACATATCTAAACAGCCCATTTCCGCGCTGGCTTTCTTTAACAAGCTTAAGGAATAGGGTTTTCAGCATAATATCTAGAGTTACTTGGTGATTATTAGAATACTATGTTATGTTATTGGGGCCTGGATAGGAAATTGGAGACTGTGTTTATGGAGGTAATGGGCTGGAAAGACGAGAAGAAATCTTTTGAAGTGATGGAGATGTTGGAGGCAATGGAAGAGGAGCTTAGACTACGTACCATTAACGACCACCCCAACCACCCAACCTTCCAACCATCTAATTATTTAATTAATTTCTCTCCTTCAATTCATCAATATCCATTCCAACCCAACCACCTCAATTTTATATACTTTATCAATAACCACCCCATCATCCAACCATTTCATTATAAATTATTCTTATAATTTATCATAATATTTTTTTAATTTCTAAAAAATAATAAATTAATTGAAATAATTATAAAATGGAGTATGTTATATATAAAGAAAATTAGAAAATTAGAAAAGAAAGAAGAATGGAGAATGTTATATATAAAGGAAAATAACGAAATTTTGATAAAGTGGGATAAAATATATCAAGATTTGTATCTATTTATAGAGAATTAAAAAATGATATATTTTATATTTCATAAAATTATTTGATATATTTTATATTTCATAAAGTTATATTAAATAAAAGATATATTAATTTTAATTAAATAAAATCAATCTAATTTATTAACCAATGAAAATAGCATATGTGTCAAATTTTGATTGGTATATGGACCAGAGACCATGAGGTTGGAATTTTCATTTGGTCGACCATGGCATCAAACCACCCATGCAATTTTTTTTTTTTTTTAAATAATGACATGGAGGTGCATCTCCATCTCCATGGGACCATCTCATTGCTAGAGATAGTCTTAGGGATATTGAGGCGGATTCATTGCACCGGGCTTTTGGTGCCCTAGTTAAGTGCTATGTTAGTTTAGGCATGTTTGATGACACCATTGATGTTCTCTTTCAAATAACTAGGCATGGTGTTTGTAGGAAAATAAAAAAATAAATGCCAGAGGAGGAAAAGACTCAAAATTATTTTATTAACGATGAATCTCGTCTTCTACAAATTACATAGAGAATGCTCTATTTTATAGGTGCACAAAACAAATATAACTACCAAATAAATCTCAACAAATCTTAACCGACAATCAAATCTTTGACCAATTCAAATATTAATTTAGTATTTTTATTTTTAAAATTCTCTACATTATTATTTCCAACAAATTCCCCTTAATGTAGAGATTTTAAAAAATATTATAATTTATATTTTGTTGGAGCACTTTTCTCCAAAAATTCTGGATTCTCTTGGTGCACTTCTCACCAAACAAACTCTGAAGCACTTCTCTTCAGCAACCTTTTATTCGAGAACTTTGTTGATGCACCATTTCATCAACATGTTGAAGCACTTCTCTCCAACCACTTGCTTTTCACGAAATTTTGTGATGCACTTTCTCATCAACTTGTTGAAGCACATCTCTTCAACCATCAATTTTGTGAAGCATCATCTCTTCACGATCCACGACATCATCGGTCCTCATCCTTGTGTAGAGCACTTCTCTCCCACTATTGTTGATGATGATCTAGGAATATCATCACCCTCATCTTCATCATCACCATCAACTTCCATTGAAGGTCTTAGGATCGTAGGACTCTGATACTAAATATAGAAAAAAAAAATAAATGCGAGAGACGGAGAAGACTAGGTGCATAAAATAAATCTAACTATCAAATAAATCTCAATAAATCTTAACCGATAATCACATCTTTGACCCATTCAAATATTAATTTAATACTTTTATATTTTAAAATTCTCTACATTATTATTATTATTATTTCCAACAGTGTTGGACCATGTTTGTTGTCGTGTAACTTCTTGATACATAGGTTAATCCATCATGGGAAAGAGGACACTGCCATTGCTATCTGCAAGTAGATGAGAAATCTTGGGCTGAGTCCAAATGTATATACTTATAGCATTGTGATTAAGGCATATAGTAAAAAAAGTAGTTTTGAAAAAGCCACTGAAGTGTTTGAGGAGATGGAGCACGCTGGGGTGTTGCCTAATGCTTTTACTGGTGCAGCTTTTTTAGAAGTACTCTGTAAGCATGGGGAATCGGGTCTAGGCTATGCGCTTTTACAACCTTGGCAAATAAAAGAACTCCCGGTTGATGCATATGCTTATACTGTTGTGATTCTGGGTTTTGTTAAGGAAAAGGATCTGAATCGAGCATAGATTGTACTGGTTGACATGGAAAATCATGAACTTGTTGCCGATGAAGTTGCATATCATGAGATGGAGGCAAAAGGTGTTAAAACTAACTGTTTGATTCTCACAACAATTCTTCAGTGCTTGTGCCACAGGGGACTGCATCCTGAAGTCGTTGAGCACTACAATTCTAACTATTGATGCTCACTGCAAAATGGGTAATTTAGATGACGCGCTAACATTGGTTGGCGAGATGAAGCGTAAAAAGCTGGTACCAGATGTTGTGCTCTATACCACTTTGATAAGTGGTTACATTGAACAAGGAAAGCTTTTTGATGTTGTAGCCATATTTGAAGAAATGAAGGTGACAGGCCCAAACTAGTATATAAAACCCTGTGAGCGTTGTTTGAGCGTAGTCTCAACAACCTGCAAATAACAAACAAGGCAGACACAAACAGAGTGCGGAATAAAAATAAAGAACACCACAATTTGGTCATCCAGTTCGATCCATAGATCTACGTCTGGGGCTCCAAGCCAGGTTTTCACTAGATCAACTCCAAACATGTCGAATACAACAACAACCCATTCTACACATCCTTGCATTGCGGTGAACTTCCTTATCCCTCCAATGGACTAAGGAAACAATTGGGAGCCTCACAAATCTACCCAATTGCTAACTCTAATTCACTAGCAGATGTTAGAATGGTGTTTGAGATATCTAGCTACTTAGATCTAAATAAGCACAATGGTGATAAAACACCCAATATAAGCGCGGTTTGTGCTTACAAGATATATGTCAAGAAAAACTTAAACACAAACTGAAATCCCCATAAGAGTGCAGCAGGCAGACAACAAGAAGTATACCAGCTGATGAATGGTTGTTTCTGCTTTCTGTCAACAACGAACTGAGGGGAATTAAATCTCCAACTTCCCTTAGATCACCATAGCAATAGTGGTCAGAAGGGTCATTTTCTTGCAATCGGGCCACAAATCTTTGTTTGCCGCCTCCAACATTCGAAAGAACAACTTCTCTAGTGGATTAGGCTCCTCAGGTGGCCTAGGTTCATCACTGTCTTGAGTTGGTATTGTGTCGGGACCACCAATTCTCATTCCATCGCACACCATTTGTATGTAGTCATCATCACGTTCCGACACTGATGCAGGCGTCGTATCGGTATCGTAATAGCGACTAAATTGGTGTGGCTCTCCATGACACGTCCATCTTTCGTAGTTAGGAACAAAGCCATCACGATATAGATGATATGTGATGTCATCATCAGATAGATAGCATTTATTCCTACATCTACTACACGGACACCTAAGTCTTCCCTGTGCTCTATCCACGTTTGGGTTTTGATGAGACATCTGTATAAATAATTTGACCCCATTTTTAAATTCAGATGTGAGTTCTCCAATACTACGTCGGGAGAGGTACATCCAACTTCGGTCCATACCTATCAAAGATTTGGTTACAACTTGGATATTATTGATCAATTGAATGCTTTCACCATAACCTAACGGCTAAATCATCATCTTGAGGTTGTGTATAGTCGCTTGATCCTCGATTTCTAAGTTAAATGGCATTACAAAAAATCTTTTATTTGGATTTATTTCGATAGTAATTATGTTAACTTATTTGGAAAAGATTATAATAATTCACATAATCAACATGCATTTTCTAATCTGTTAGAATAAACTATTATAAACTTTTAAGAGTTAAGAATTGTATCTTCAATTACGTCCGTTAAAAGATATCTGAAACCACTGTTGTAGATACACTTCAAAGAATCAAATCCCACAATTTGAATATTATATAAACAAAAGTAAAAAAATAAATGGTTTTAGCCTCCAACAAACCATGACTTAGTAAAGCTTTAAAACTCGTCATAGGAAGATGTAATGCAATAGATCAAATTATATTACCTTGATGCCAATGAAATCGGGACAGTAAGCCGGCTGAGTTGGATATTGCATTCCAAATTAGAGTAGTGGCCAAGTGTGTCTAATCATACAGTATTCAACATTAAAACGAGAAGGAAAAAATTTATAGGAAATCAAAATAACACTAGAAGCATTTTATCAAACTACACTACCGACTTGGCCATGTAGGAAATCAAAACAAACGCACGGGCACGTAACATTTTCAAAACGCTTAACAATACCAACACAAACACTTGGAAATGCCATAACTTTATCAAATGAGCTCCAAAATCAGCATATCATATATGGATAATCATCTACTCTACGAGAGGATCCTATATCTAAATCCATAATTTCAACAATCCAAACATTACATATCATACTAAGCCAAAACAGCCGGCTGCCCGAACTTTAACAACCTATTTTTTTTTCCTTTTATAGAATTTGCTAACTAAATTAAAGAACACAATAGAGCAATGTAATCAAATGCATTTCCTTCAATACATCAATAATCGAATGGAGAGAAAAAAAACACATTCCACAATCCAAAATTCACAATACCATGTAGACAAAAAAATTACAACCACAGTGGCACAATCGAATAACTTAGCCAACATTCGAATGGAATTTAAGAGCAAAACTTAAGTGAATCGAATACCTCAAGTGTGCACTCGAATAGGAAAGGAGGCCGATTGTGGTGGTGGGACTGCCGGGAGAGGAGGAAAGAGGGCAGGGGCTTCCGGCGACTGGCCTAGGCGGGCAGGGACGCGGCGGCGGCGGTACGCGACGGCGAGGGGAGTGGCTGGGCGGCAGGAAGCGGGCGGGGAGGGGAGCGGGTCGGCGGGTTCGTGATGCGGGCGTTGTTCTTCCGTTCAACGCTCGAGTTTCGGGAGGTCGACGTCGGTGCTCGATTGACGATGGTCGGCGGCGGGCGGCGGTCGGCGTTCGGTGGTCGGCGAGGCGCGGTGAAACTTGAGAGGCGACGGAGTTAATAGGGAGGGGAAGTGCGTAATGAACAATTACAGCGATTTGGGGTTGAAATAATTCGACCTAGGTTACCGACCGAAAATGTGGTCGGTAACCCGGTCGGTACTACCGACCGACCCGTCTACGGTCGGTAACGTGGTCGTTTCTTGCCCGGCCCTTCTCCCAACGGTTACTTTTCGCCGACCGAGGTGTACGGTCGGTAACCCGGTCGGTAAATCCAACCCGTATGCCGTCGGTCGGCGATTTCGGTCGGTAATCTCCTGTTTTCTTGTAGTGCGTTATCTTTTTACAGATATTGGAGCTGACATATGAACTGCATCTCATGACATGAGCATTTGGGGATGGGATTACCTTTCATCAAAAAGATTGTTGCTTTAAGGAACCACGTACTTTTAATTATTAATGTTCTATATACTGCCTTTAGTTTATGCTTCCGCGCGAGATAGAACAATGACTCTGGTATTAAGTACTTTAAATTTTTCTATGTCTATATTTTATAAAATTGGCAATTATTTTTAAAGTCCATACTACAAAAATTTATATGTGAAGATATTTAGCCGTAGCACTTGTTAATTAAGTTAGCCAAAGGGCGAGCCTGACTGACAAGTGTGGCAATAACATTCTGAAACCTTATGAGGATGAATTTCGGGGTGTTACACTTGAAAACATAACAATCATTAGTCGTGCGAACTCCCTTCATAACACAATTCTAAGATGCATCAATAACTAAGCACTCATCCGGAGTAAATCCAACAAAGAATTTATCATCGCATAATTGACTAATAGATATGAGACTTGCAGCCAAGCCAGAAACATAATATACTTTAGAAAGAGGAGACATGTTACCATCCTTCAATTTACCATAGCCAAGAATTTTACTCCTTGCGCCATCTCAATATAGGACTTCACCACAATCTTGTTCAACAAGATCCTTGAAAAGTTCCTTCTTACCGGTCATGTGGCTAGAACAACCATTATCAAAGTACCATTTGTTACTGTTCAAGCCTTTCTGAACAGTGAGAGTCATCTTGCAAATAATTATGTTCTTTGGAATCCACATCATCTTAAGCTTCACCTATCTATGTAGTTCGAGGGAAGGCCAAACAACTGGCCGACCACCAAGGATATCTCGGGAAAGCTTCATACAGATATCAGCAGAATGACCTTGAAACTTGCAATATGCACAATCTTTCTTCTTCTTGGGTGACTCCATCAGTGGATCATCCTCTGATTCTTTTGAAGTACATGCACCAAGTGTTCCTGCACTCACAAAAGTGGTTACAGTATCTGTGTTGGTGGTGTGTTGTGTTTATAACTGTGATCAGATGTGTGCTTCCCTTTAGAGATTATCTCATCAAGTTTTTCTTTCCCTTTGATCATTCCTTCAAGTCTTTGGACTTTGGTAGTCAATGTTGTGTTTTCTTCTCTCAGATCATCCTTTTCAGTTGAGATAATAGCCATAAGCTTCTTCAGCTCAGAAATTTCAACATCTTTCTCATCAATGAAATCAGCAGATCTCCTTTCTTATTTAGTAGCTTCTTGTTCTCAGCAACAACACAAGCAAGATCCTCTTTCACATTTTCCAGAGCAGCAAGATGTTCTTCTTGAGGAACCTCATTTCCTTCAAAGTCGGATTCATGTAAGTCTGTGTCACATAGATGTTCAGACTGAGATTCTGTAGTTGTTGGAACAACATTCTGAACACTGAATGCTACAACTTCATCGTCATCACTGGAATCCTCCTCTTCCTCTCTAGAAATATTATCTTCTTCTACATCACTTAAAGTAGCCTGTAAAACCTTTCCAATTCTTCTCTTGGCAGTAGGACACTCAGAGGCTTTGTGACCTATGCCATAACAGTCAAAGCACTTAAGACTTCTAAAGCTTTCAGGCAACTCCAGTTTCTTATATTTATTCTTCTTATCATGAGGATTATCAGTTCTCTGTTTAGACAGTTGTTCCGGTGATGATCCAACAACTCTCTGATAACAACCTCTTTGTCATCCTTTTTGTAGTTCAGCTTTTTAGCACGCTTATCCTGCAACATTCGAGAATATTTTTTAGTAAGATAGGCTTTTTCTTCTTCATCAATATGTTGAATCTCTTCTTCAACTTTGAATGCCAAATTCCTAGAAGGCTCTTCATCCAAGTAGTTCATCTCAAAGGTTTGAAGTGAACCTACGAGAGCTTCAACAGTGAAGGACTTAGTCTTCTCTAGTTCTTCAAGGGTAGACACCTTCGATTGATATATCCTTGTGACGGTCCTTAACATCTATCTGACAAGCTTTTCATTATCATACTTTAACCCCATTGATTGAGCTTCATTCACCAACTTCTTGAAATGGGCATGATAGGCAGCGATATTCTCATCCTCTTGCATTTTCATGCTATCAAAAGCAGATTCAATCCTCTGTAGTTTCAATGCTCGTACATCAGATGATCCCTCATGAGCAGCTTCCAAGGCAGACCAAGCTTCTTATGCTTAGCACAGTTGGAGATGATGTGATATCGTGACTCATCTACAACATTGAATAGACAATTAAGGGTTGTGTTGTTTCCTTGCTTGTTGTTCTTCTGGGCAGTAGACACCTCTTCCTGAGTGGATGGAACAAGAGTGACAATGGCAGCAATGGTTTCAGTGGTAGGTGTGCGAACCTCTTTCATAAGTTGTTCCCAGGGTGTGAGGACAACATTCCAGACTTCTACGCCTGTGTGCTTGAGAAAGATCCTCGTATGATTCTTCCAATTGCGTAATTTGAACCATCAAACAGAGGAGGCCTTATAACAGAACCACCTTCATGATTCATATTGGACAAAACTCAGCTAAATATTATAGCCTTGCTCTGATACCAATTGTGTAACGACCCGAATATTATGTAATACCCGAGAATTTTACAACATAAATAAATATAATAAATATAATAAATAAATAAATGAATATAATAAATAAATAAATAAATAAGCAAATAAATCAGCAAAATACATTAAATAAATAAATATAGAAGAAATAAGAAATGAAATTAAAAGAGATTTAATTAAACAAAAGAAATTAAAATTAAATAAAGTTAAATAAGTCGTTACACGGGAACCCGATATAAATGAACTCGAGAATTCAAGCCAAAACGTAACATTTGATCCGAAAGAAATAACGACACGAAATAGGAACCCGAAGAGAGTTCGGAAATTGGAATCCGAGAGCATAGAGGGATAGAAACCCGAAAGAGAGGCGGAAAAGCACGACGGATCGCACGACCCGCCCGGACCGAAGTCCAGGCGTTCGTCGCGCGCTGGCCGCACGCTAATGGGGCAAAAGGCGCGCCAACCCCGCGCCAAGAGACAGATTCGCCCGTTGCGCGAATCTCTCGCCCGAACGCGGATTTTTCGACTTTCGATTGAACGTCTCTCGACTCAAGACCCTTAGGGTCAGATTTTGGATGCCCTAGGACTTAGCTATCCATAAATAAACCCCCTCGGAGACCCTAAACCCTTTTCAAAACCCTACGACACTCTCTAAACACAAACGTAGTTATCCCGGAGTCAACGGAGGCACCAAGAGACCAAGGCAGCAGCTTTTGGACGAGAATCAAAGGATCTCCGACGTGTGGTAAGTTCTAGTCCATCAGATTCTTCTTAGTTTCAATCCGAAAACGGATTCTAACCCCGTCTTTTTCCTTTCTACACCTCGAATTGGATCTAGAACGTAGAACCCGACGAACGGAGAGGAGAAACGGTGAGCTGGAAGCCACGCCTTCGAAATAGACATCCCGGACGTTCACAAAATTAGTAAGTTAACTCTTACATGGTTTTGGGAGGAATTAAAACGTTCGAAACTAAAAGATTTAACAAGAAATCGTAAATCTGCCAACGTATGTTTTCTACCGACGCAACAGATTTGATGAATTTTTCCGAACTTAAAATGACTTCAAACGGAAAAACTTAAAACACGAAAAAAGTTCCTAAGGCTTAGATCTATCTACTGTAAAAGTTTCAGAATTTGTAGAGAGGGTTTGATATGTGAAAACCAACCGAAACCGAACTGCTTGAATCTAGATCTTGAAATTCTTGACAGAACTTAGGTCTGATCTTGATCACATTTTTGACATAGGTTCCAGACCGATTTAGATCTTTGGCCGAACATGAAAGTTGTAGATAACTGTCTTAAGATGGCCTCTGTAAAATTTCATCATATTTGGAGTTGAATTGCTATGGTAGAATTCGAAATCGTTTAACTGTGACACATGAAATTCGGACAGAATCGTACTTCTGTGAAAATTGGTGTTTTTGACCTATTTCGGTATCTCGGATTGAAAAAGTTGAAACACGAAAGTTGTAGATCTCGACATTTCGGAGTCAGGCGTGAGGGTTTGGAATTTTTGGAATTAAATCTGATTTTAGACGAATTTTAGAGTAAACTGTGGTTTACCGGAAATCAAATCTTGAAATCTTGTTGAAACATGGAGTTAACCTTTAGGGTTGAAATAAATTGAAATATTGTTTTCAAATAAATAAAACTTAAATCAGATTTTTGAAAATTAAATCCCCTTACAAACTTGATAAATTAAAATTAGGGGTGAGTGCTCTGCAGGGTGCCCCCTAACGATTCACTTCGTGCCTTAATGGACGATGGTGACCCCGCGCGCTAAACTTGAGATATGATATTGCCAAAACGGCGAGATATAGAGCCTACACTCTCGAGAATATCCACATGGGTTTCCCGAGGCTCCGGAGTGGTACTGGGTATGGCTGATACGGTTGCGGCCGCCGGGCTACCGGCTAAACTTGTTGACATCGCGATGCTATCGTGAAACTTTGAAATACCGAATCTGGGATGTAATGGGGATATTAAATTAAATTACATTAGATTAAATCATGCTTGTTGTCCAATTAAATTACTGAAATGCTTTATTTAAATTATGGCTTTTATTTTAATTCATGCGAGATGTGTTGTTAAATAAAGCTCTGAAATGAATTATGCTATTGGATAGTTGATTAGATTAAATTGAATATTATGCTATTATCATGCTTTTATTTAATTATTAAAATTAATGGCTTTTAAACCCTACGATCATGCATGTGTTAACTTAGTCAGGAAGTTGTGCTGACCAAACCATTTTTATTCTCTTTTCTTACAGAATATGTAGAGTGAACATGAGCACTTCATACATGGGAACTTATCTTTTGGGGAAAAACATTATTTTGTTTTTTTTTTTAAATTCGTACTTTAGACTATATCATGAACGGGCTTGTTTAACCCGTGTTTTGGCCATGTCGGCCCTATTTACATTTTCCGCTGCAATACTATATACTTTAATATTATTTCCGCTGCGCTATGATATTATTATTTTCGAACTATATTGTATGGGCTGTTTGAATGTTTTAAATGTTTTAAATACTGCAACACCTAGCCTTGCATCTCTTTAGTAAGCCGGAGAAACCGTGTCTTACTAGGGAGGTGTGGCGGTGACACCCCGACCTGGGTTATGAAAAACCGGGGTGTTACATATTATGTACCCCAAATAAACAAATTCAAATTGTTTTTAACTACGTAATGACTTGATCCCTTCACGGGGTATGTAGGCAACTTGAAAATTTCAATTCTGGGTTCAGTCAAACAATATTATACAATAACATATGATAACACAATAATACAATAACGTAATATAGAAATGAACGAAATGAACGAAAGAACCTTAGTTCTTAGCTCGCGAGAAGCTAAAGCGCAACTTCGAGGACGAAGTTGATTCTTAAGGAGGGTAGACTGTAATACCCGTAATTTTAATGTAATTAAATTCGAAAAATAAGAGAATTTTTAATTCCAAGAACCCGTGAAGTCGGAAATCATTTAAATAAATAAATTATTGCACGGGAGTCGAAAGACGACGAATTCAAAACTGACGAATCCAAACGCGACGGATTCAGGATTTCGAATATGGGATTAATTCAAGACGAAATAAATTTAAGATAGGAACCATAATGCAAGAATGATCCGAAAAATCGAGCCCGGGAACGTAGGAGGATAGAAACCCGAAAGAGAGGAGGAAAGGCCCGACGGATCGCACGGCCCGACCCGGATCGCAGCCCAACCAGAGCTCGCGTAGTGGCCGCGTGGTCTGGAGGGAAAATGAGTCGCGGCCGCGTGCCTCAATAGAATGTGATCAACTTGCACTTTTCGACGATTTCTTACCTTATTTTCGATCCCCGGCTTTGGTAACTCGATCACCACTCTAAGGGAAGGATTGTGGATGATTTGAGGTGATCCTAACATCCTTTTTCAGCGACACAACCCTAAATTCACTCCATTGTCTCTCATATTCTCTCCTTGCTCTTCAAACCCGAAAAACACCAAGTTCTTGCTTTCCGACCATTTTCCGGCGACCAAATCCGACCAAAGAGGTGTGTAGATCAAGGATTTCAGGCTTTGGATTGTTGGTGAGGTGTAGTGTAGGTTTCTTCATCATTTTAAAACATAACTCTCGTTCTAACTTACGAATTTTTACATGCGATTACGTTCGTGGCCAAAGAAGAGGGAGATCGTGTTGCGTAGCTCCGTTCGTGACAATCCGTAGATTCCGGACGACCCAGAGACCATCAAGAACTCATATACTATAAGTCAATACCTTTCATATCAATACGGGTGGCTTAGGGACGTTCGAAATGTTGGTTTCAAAACGAAACATTAAAATCGAACCTAAAAACTCACCTTTGCATATTTTCTGAAATCCCATGAAAAATCCTATTTCGAGAATCCGAAACGAAAAACTTCAAACTATAGATTTGTTCCTAACATCTTAATCTAGGTTGTGTCAAAATTTCACGCATTTTTATCAAGATTTGGTACCCCAAAACCCGTCTGACATTTTCTGAGTTGTTTTGAACTTTTCAAAATCCTGACAGAATACATGTCCGAACTTGATGTAGGTTTTCCTATCACTTCCGGTCCAAAATAATCTTTGATGTAAAAATAAAAGTTGTAGATAATTATCTCAAAATTATGTCTGTAAAATTTCGTGAATTTTTGTTAGTGTTTGTATATTTAAAAATCGATCTGAACAGCCTGCGTTTTGAAAGAAAAATTTTACAGATTTCTAATTTGAACTTGATGAGCAAATCTGATTTAATTCTAAATGATTTTGGATAAAATGCCTCTAATAAAACTGTTTATTTTGGTGTCCTGTAAGTACCTGTAAATTTTCATAAATTTTGGAGTCCGTTTGATAGGTCAAAAACCTGTTTAACAATCATTGCGCTATTTCTGAAATTTTGACAGATTTTGCTTTTTGAAAGATTGTAAAATTTCACTTGTTTCCTCACCTATTTTCGAAAAACTCAAAACACAAAAATTGTTCGTTAGGGTGTTTTTGATACACTGTGAAAATTTTAGATCAATCGCCTTTGAATTGAATTTTTAAACTAAAAAGCCGTAAACTGTGACAACGAATGTTTTTAAACTTGTGAGATTTGAAATTTTTAAACAAACGACCGAAACGCTCGTTATATGATTAAGCTATATTTTCGAAAATCCCATTACACTAAATTGAAATGATATCGATTACATAGGTAGTGGGTGAGTGCTCTGCAGGGTGCCCCTCTAGCCTTTCCTCTGCGTGCCTATAATGGACGAGAGAAGCTTAAGTGAAAAATTGTGCCAAAACGGCAATGTATTTTGGGCCTACACTCTCGGGAGTATCCGTACGGATTTCCCGAGGCTCCGGAGTGGTATTGGGTATGGCGGATAGGCTGCGGCCGCCGGATCACCGGCTAAATGAAAAATTATGAAATTGGCTGCGGCCGCCGGATCGCCGGCTAAATCAAATATTGTTGAGATTGTGGCGTAACGGGGAAAATTAAAAGACTTAGATTTTATTTATTTATTTATGTCGTTATTCATGCATTAAATTATGTTTTAAATACATGCCCATGCTTAATTTATTATTTATGAATTTAAATGTGTCTTTAAATTATGCAAATTAAATCCTTACTTTTAAATTAGCAAAGAAAATATTTTTATATGCATGACTAAAAGTATGATTTGATTTATTAAAATTAAACCCCTTTATTGTTATGTTAGGATTGATTTACTCAGTATTTTATATGCTGATAAGACTGTTGCTTTCCTTTTTTTTTTTCAGAGTATGGCGATAATGCATAAGCATGTACATTTGGGGGACTCTTTTGGAACATTATTTTATCGTTTTATGAGACATGCATATCGGGCCTATTTAACCCGAGTTTTGGCCGTGTCGGCCCTTTATTTTAATTTCCGTTGCATACTATTACTATTATCATGTGTGGATGACGTTACATTATTTTAATTTTAGATATTTTCGGACTTATTTTTAAAACTCTTTTCAAATACCCATAACCTTGCATCTCTTTAGTAAGCTCGAAGAATTCATGTCTTGGTAGGGAGGTGTGGCAGTGGCATCCCGGCCTGGGTTATCAAATCCAAGGTATTATAAATTGACAGGCCCAAACTAGAATATAAAACCCTGTGAGTGTTGTTTGAGCGTAGTCTCAACAACCTGCAAATAACAACCAAGGCAGACACAAACAGAGTGTGGAATAAAAATAAAGAACACCACAATTTGGTCACCCAGTTTGAGCTATAGATCTACGTCTGGGGCTCCAAGCCAGGTTTCACTAGATCACCTCCAAACAGGTCGAATACAACATCAACCCGTTCTACACATCCTTATTTTCCGGTGAACTTCCTTATCCCTCCAATGGACTAAGGAAACAAATGGGAGCCTCACAAATCTACCCAATTGCTAACTCTAATTCACTAGCAGATGTTAGAATGGTGTTTGAGATATCTAGCTACTTAGATCTAAATAAGCACAGTGGTGATAAAAACACCCAATATAAGCACGGTTTGTGTTTACAAGATATATGTCATTAAGTAAAACTTAAACACAAACTGAAATCCCCATAAGAATGCAGCAGACAACAAGAAGTATACCAGCTGAGGAATGGTTGTTTCTGCCTTCTGTCAACAACAAACTGAGGGGAATTAAATTTCCAGCTTCCCTTAGATCACCATAGCAGGGAAGGACCTTGAAATGCTCTAAATGCGGCTGGGAATTCTCTAAGAACGACAATGATGAAAACAGGTATTTATAGTTGCCTAAAGCCCATCCAAAACCCCTAAAAGGGGAAGTGGCCACGTCATTGTCCTTTCTGTACTTTCTCAGTGAAGTAATACACACGTTGTTGAAGGGTTGTCACAACAACGACATTGTCAGCGAACATCTTCATAATCTAGAAATTTCCCTAACATAAGGAAATAGATGTCAAAGCTGATGTTGTTATTTATAATGTCCTTTTTGGTGGCTTGTCTCAACATGGCCTTGTGGACTAGGTATATGTTCTTTTGGATGATATGAAAGCACGGGGTTTGATTCCACATGCAGTCACACAACATGATCATTACACACCTATGCACAGGAGGAGAATGGAAAGAAGCTGAATGATACTTAAATAGTGTGGAAGAGAAGTGCATAGAAAACTATGCTGCCATGATTAAAGGGTATTGTGCATCGAGTAAAGCAGTCGAAGGCTATAACTTTTTTCTGAGATTGTTCAATCAGGGAGTTTTGATAAACAAGAGTTCTTGTTTAAAACTTCTTAGCAGCTTGTGTTTGGAAGGTGAGCATGACAGAGTAGTAAAACTATTTGAAATTTTGCTTTCCTCAGGTGATGGCCCTAATAAGGCAATGTATGAGAAGTTTGTTGCTTCTTTTTATGATGCTAGGGATATGAAAACTGCACAATGGGTATTTGACAGCATGATTGCTAGAGGACTTTCTCCAGATTTGATCACATACACCATGATGTTGAAAGGTTATTGTCAAGTGAATTGCCTGGGGGAAGCCTTTGATATTTTCAACAGTATGAAGGAAAGGGGCATTAATCCTGACATCATAACATATACTGTCTTGCTTGATGATAAAATAAGTTTGAAAAGGGTTCGTTCCCAAAAAGATACTGAGGCAAATGAAAGAGTAAAACAAGTCGTTTCAGCTTTTTATGTAAAATTAAAGAGATGGAATTAAAACCCGACATTGTTTGCCACGCAGCCTTAGTTGATAGTCTATACAAATTCAGACAACCTTGAAGATGCCACTTCCCTTTTCAGTGATATGATTGAACAGGGTTTACTACCTGATACTGTGGCATACACAGCTCTCTTACCTGGATATTGAAAGCAGGGCAACATGGACAAAGCTTTAAATCTCATGACTGAGATGTCATCTAAGAGAATACAGCCAAATGCCCGAACCATGTCAACATTGGATCAAGGCATCATGATTGCCAATAAACTACAATTAGCATTGAATTCTTGAAAATGTACCCTGTAAGTTGAATTTTAGATTTGTGTTATCTCGTAGAGTTCTTATTCAGTTTTCTCATTATAATTTTTCTTGGTCATGTGCTAGGTGAAATTGAATTAGTATTAGTGTCGGTGGGCGGCAATGAAAGTGAAATTGAATTCAAGTGCGAGGAGAAAAGGAGAGGAGGAGCTTTGAAATGGAATAGCCCAGGTTGTCCTCCTCGACGTCGAGAGAGCTCCCACCACCGCGAACTTGGGAGGCACTTTAATTTCCCAACCTTAATTTCACTTAGGTTTCTCTTTTGCATAACTCCTCTTCTCTTACATTTTTCAAAATTAGGGGTTTCTGGCATCGATGAATGATTCTCCGACGAGGAGCAATGAGTTGAGAAATGAAAAAGGTGATTGATGAATCTTTTAACTGCTAGTGATGAACATAAACCACTAAAAGTGGATATCAATCTTTAAATTTTCTTATTGACTGATTAGAGATCTGGAAATACATTGTTTTACTAGGTCATCTCCAATGGTACACTAAAACCTAAAATGGGTTGGCATCTTCCCTCCAACAATACCCTAAAACCAAACCTATTTTAAGTTTTTTAAGTTTTATGAATAATAAATACTCAAATTTGAGTATTTACTATTCATAAATCTATATAACTTTTTGCAATTAAATTAATTGCAATTTCATCTCTCCAATTGTTGTAAATTGAATAACATATTAATTTAAAAATAGAAAATAAATTTTGTATTATTGTTTTTAATACAAATAAATTAGGATGAGAGGTATTTATCTATAATTTCCCCTTTTGTATTATGGTTAATAATTTTATAATTTGTACAATATTTTTTTATTAATTTACTTTATATCTAATTAGATTAAAGATTTTAAGTGTTTTTTTTGTTTTTAAGAATTTTATTTTGTAAATAAATTTTAAACATAACGATAACTAATTTATATTGGAATAATTAATGAATATTGAATCTGTGTGGGTTAATGTATAATTTATAAGAAACGATGGGTACGATTGAAAAGATAAATAAGTTTGTATAGGAAAGAATATATAGAGAATATTCTTTTGAGTTTGAGTTTAGTGTAAATGATTGGAGATGAGTTACTGTTTGATGTGACATTTACTGTAAAATGGGTTTGAGTATAGTGTTGGCTATTGGAGATACTCTTAGGCTGAGATAAGTCTCAGTGTAATTAGATGTATTAAGCAATCTGTGTTATGGTCTGATTGGGCTTTGCAGTATCAACCGGGTATTTTTCTCGATATGGGGGAAGGGGCGGAGATGAGACACGGGATAGGAGATGAGGCATTGATTTCAATTGGTTGACGGTGCTCTCTACAACACCTGAATGTAAGAAGTTGCATGAAATTGCTCAAAGCAGTCCAAAGCTCTGTTACTCGATGTTAGCGTGTGCCTCAGGCTTTCCGTCATGTGCTAACCTTTCTAGGTCTTTTGAAGCTCCCTCCCAATCTTCGATACTGCTTGGTCAAAATTGATAAATCACTCGAAACTTGCTTTTTTCCCATTTAAAGATTTGTGCTTTTGTTACGACTGCCAATTCGTATCTTTATTGATATAAAAAAAAACTTACAACTCCACGGAATTATTCTCCGCCCAACCTTTACCAAGTTCCCATAAATTCCCAAAAGATAATCTTCTAATCAACAGACTCACAATATATATAGACTCCATAAGAGACCTAAAACCCCAATAAAATATTTACTGAATCTTATGCATATTACTAATATTTATTGAATCTTACGCAAATCTATACTAATATTAGACTCATAATCTAATAACTCTAGTTACTATTATTAGACTCATACATTCCAATAGCTCTAATTAAACCAAAGTATGCTGGCCCTCCTTTAGCTCGTCGAGAATACACAATTGGAGCTCGGTCTTTTTTCGATGCCAGGATGCCTCTTCATTGCTATCAATTGCCTCCCTTCCGAAAGACGCCTTGTCCTCGAGGCAGAAATCTGGGAATTGTTGTTGCAAGTCGTCTCTGGCGAGCCAAGTAGCATCTTCAGTGGATAATCCTTTCTATTGGAAAAGGACTTCAGCCAGCCCATTCGGACCAATGCGTTCAGCCATGATCTCATGTATCTCAAATAATGGAATTTCACAGACCTCAATGCTATTCGGAAGGTTCTTTTCGACTGGATGATCTCCAATAACTTTTTTCAATTGTGATACATGAAAAACTGGATGAATTCGACTGTGGTGAGGAAGTTTGAGTTGATATGCCACTCTGCCAATTCGTTTTTCTACCAAGAATGGGCCATAAAATTTTGGTGATAATTTGTGTGATCGCTTCCCACCTTGGACAGAGAGTTGTCGATGATGTCGTACCTTTAAGAAGACCTTGTCGCCAACAGCAAATTCCACATCCCTGCGATGTTTGTTAGCTTGATTTACCATGCGATGTTGGGCTCTTAATAAATGGTACTTGAGAATTGTCAGCATAGCATCCCTTCCCCCTATCATCTCTGCTATTGATCCCGCTTGGCATTCTGCAGGCAAGAACCTTTGGAGGCTCGGAGGTGGTCGGCCGTATACGACTTCAAATGGTGTCAATTTGGTGGCCCCTTGTTGAGCTGTGTTATAATGGTATTCTGCCCATGGAAGACACCCAACCCGTTTCTTTGGTTGTTCAAAAGCAAAACAACGAATGTAGGTTTCTAAAACTCAATTAAAAACTTCCGTTTGGCCATCCGTTTCAGGGTGGTAAGAGGAACTGAATTTTAGTTTAGTCCCTTGCGACTGGAATAACGCTTGCCAAAAATTACTCAAGAAGAAGGGATCATGATCCGAGACAATCGACTTTGGCGCTCTATGTAATTGTACGATTTCCTGAACAAAAATATTTGCCAACTGTTTTGCGGTGACGGGTCCACGAAGAGCAATGAAGTGACCAAATTTGGACAACTTGTCGACCCAAACTACAATGGAGGTGTTACCATGTGAGCAGGGTAGGCCAAGAATAAAGTCCATCGAAATGTCTTCCCAAACTACCGAAGGAATTGGCAAGGGCTGAAGCAAACCCGCAGGAGATATTGTTTCATATTTAGATTTTTGGCACACCAGACACGCCTTGACATACTCTTGCACAATCTTATACATTCTTTGCGAATATAAACCCCCAGCCAATCGGCGGTAAGTACGATATGTGCCCGCGTGCCCCCCTTGTGGTGTGTCATGGAATTCCTTGAGCAATTTTGGAATCCAAAGGGAATTCGCTGCCAGGACTAATCTGCCATGGTAGTATAGCCTTCCTCCCAACAGCTCATACCCCGGGTGAGCGGAAGAGTTTTCCTTTAAATTTTTAATGATTGTATGTAAAGCTTGATTTTCCAATTGCTCGTGGACCAACTCCTCAAACTCTGGCGAGGTGACTGCCGAAATTGCTAGGACTTGTGGCCCTCCCTCCTCTACTAATGTTTTCTCAATATACTCTCTTCGTGACAAGGAATCTGCAGCTGAATTAATCCTACCATGTTTATATACCACGTCAAAATTGTATCCTAACAATTTTACCATCCAAGTCTATTGCGCTGGGGTTATAATATTTTGCGATAATAAATGCTTCAAACTGTAGTGATCAGTGCGAATAAAAAAATGTTGCCCAAGTAAGTACAGCCTCCAGTGTTGAACATCTAAAACTAGTGCCATCAATTCATGCTCGTATGAGGATTTAGAAAGAGTGCGACCTGACAAGGCCTTGCTAAAATAGGCCACAAGTCGTTCTGCTTGCATGAGGACCGCCCCTACTCCTACACCAGATGCGACACATTCAATAACAAATTGTTTGTGAAAGTCGGGCATTGCAGGGACGGGAGCCGTGGTTAAAGCTACCTTCGATTTGTCGAAGGTGATTTGTGTTTCTGGAGGCCATGAATACATGCTCACCTATTCTTTTTTTTTTAAAAGTTGTGTCAATGGTCTCGCGAGGATGCCATAACATTGAATGAACCTTCAATAATACCCTGTCAATCCCAAGAAGCCCCGGACCCCTCGCACAGGAGTAGGGGTAGGCCAAGCTTGCACTGTAACCACCTTACCAGGGTCTATTGATACCCCTGTTGCCGAGACCACATGTCCCAGATACTCCACCTCCAAACACACAAAAGAACATTTCTTTCTGTTTGCTGTGAAGTGATGATCTTGGAATAATTTCAACATAATCATTAATTGTTTGATATGATCATCCCAGGAACGACTGTATATGAGTATATCATCAAAAAATACTAGCACAAACTTTCACAAATACGATCGAAACAACTCATTCATTGTAGATTGAAAGGTTACTGGAGCATTCATAGGCCGAAAGGCATGATTAGGAATTCGTAATGCCCACTATGAGTGCGAAATGCAGTTTTTGGCACGTCTTCCTCTCGAACTCGGATTTGGTGGTATCCGAAACGTAAATCAATTTTAAAAAATACCACGGATCCAGCTGACTCATCTAACATTTCCTAGATCACAGGAATCAGGTACTTATCAGGCACAATTGCTTTATTTAGCTCACGGTAAATCAACATAGAATCTCCAACTTCCATCCTTCTTCTTTACTAGTAACACGGGGCTGGAGAAGGGGCTAGAACTCGGCCGAATTATACCTACCATGAGCATGTCTTTTACCAAGCATTCTATCTCATCTTTCTGCAAGTGTCCATAGCGGTAGGGTCTGACGGATATAGGACCAGTTCCCGGCTGTAACTTTATACCATGGTCATTCTCACAAACAGGATGAAGCTTCCCAGCCTCAGCGAACGCTGGTGCAAAATTCGCTAACACCTGTTGGACACTATTTTTATTGTCCTGCCCGGTCTAGGCAGTGATCAAGGATCCAGTAGTAGACATATGAAATTCTGGTTCTGCTACTAAGGCCAAGAATTTCGCCTCCGGTGTTTTAAGTAGAGTGTGTAATGCTTCTGGTGAGCTCGACAAGCTCGGATCCCCCTGGAGTGTGATAGATTTAGTGCCTTGGTTATAGGACATGGTCATTGTCTTCCCATTCACTTTAACATCCCCCAATGTCTGTAGCCATGCGATTCCTAATATGATATCCACACTTCCCAAAGGAAACACAAAGCAGTCGGCTATAATGTTAGCATCGCCAATTCCTAGTTTAAATGCTCGGAAAACTCCATTACATTGTAGTCGTCTTCCATCTCCAAAGTTACTGTGAATAGCCCAGCTTGTTGAACAGATAAGGGCAGCTTCCCCACTAACGCTTGTGAAACAAAATTATGACTTGCACCACTGTCTACTAGTATTGTGACTGTTACCCCTTCTAGAGTTCCATAAATTCACATGGTTTATGGACCGGTGAATCCTGCCAAGGAGTAAAGTGGTAAAGATGCATCTTCCCCAACCTTAGATGTGTCAGTCATCCCCATATTCAACGAACCATCATCCTCTTCTTGTAATTGTTCTAATTATGCATCCCATGAATCACCTTCGTCCATGATGAGTGTTCGGATCTGCTTTATGGGGCACTCATGGGTCGGGCTATATGGTTGTTTACAGTAATAACCCAACCCTTTGGCCCGTAGATCACTCAATTCCTGTGGGGAAAGTCGCTTGAATTGAGGTCACGTTGTAGACTGTCCAGATGGAGAAGAGCAGAATGAACTCGCTCACCCATTCCCAGAATAATCTCGATCGAACGTCTTCCCTAACAAGCTACTAGATTGGTAAGTTATCACGCTGCTACTGGGTCTTGAAAAGGTAGGGGGCTTGTAATGTCTAAGTGTCTTTCCTTGGGCTTCAAGTAGTTCAATCTCAATGCTGCGACTCACCATTATTGCCGTGTCCAAGTCACGAGGGTCCAAGGGTATCAATTTACTACGGATAGTTCGATCCAACCCACTAAAAAAGTACCCCATGATATGATCTTCTGCTAAACCTGTTGTCTGCTGGGCAAGTTGCAAGAATTTATCTAAATAAGTGTCCACATCCCGGTCTTGTTTAAGAGATGCCAATTTTTCATAGGGGCTACCGGCATAATGGTTGTCAAATCATCGTATCATCGCTTGAGTGAACTCCTGCCATGAGGAATCTGGACGCCTTGACCGGAAGTAGCGGAACCACGTGAGTGCAGCCCCTTCCATAACGACCATCGCGAGTAAGATGCGTTTGATGGGGCACACCTATAAAGGTGGTCCGTGCCCAGGGATCGTTATTGGATGCCAACACATACATACATGGTATTATAACATATCTACTAGAATGGTTACGAAAATTACCTTTCCAAAGCAGATCTGCAACAACGTCTGATGGGAAACTTGGTTCTTTTCGTCTATGTTCGTAGATCTGCAATATGCAACCATGAACAATCTCCCAAGCACACGAACGGGCGCACGTACGGATCTCCCTCTTTACCCATGAACGATTCAACACTAGGAATCTTCCAGACTGTTCCCGATCCCATACGAACACCGGATAGACGGAGATCTATCGAACGGATGGAGAGAAAATTGGATCTCCAAAAACCCTCTCTTGGCCGCCCCTCTCTCTTGTTGGAAGAGAATTATGATTGTGTTGTTATGGAGGCCAGGGTTTCTTGAAGACCTATTTATAAACTCTCCTAGTTGGTCCTTGGCCAGACTGGGGATCCACTAGAAGGTATCAGGCTCAGGCTCCTTTACAGGCTCAAATTCTTATGTTCAGCCCAAAACATAATTTGGCCTATAAAACATTAATTAATTCCACTAAATAATTAATGTTGCACTCCCGGCCTGATCCAGATTGAATCTGGGCTTCTATTAGACTCAATTTATTCCCTATGTTTAAGATATCGCACGTCCATTAATTAATTAAAACTTCTGATAATTTTAATTAATTAATCTCTTTTAATCCTTAAGTAGTACCACTCAAACTTCATCATTGTACGGAATAAATCCACCTGCAGGGTTCATACAATGATCCTTATTGAGCTCCTTAAGGGGACGTCATCAACCCGGATAACCAGGACACAGTGCCCTAGTGAGAATAAATAGACACCATGCAAATAATATTGGCGCCCAAAATACGAAGCATATTAAATCAACTAGGATTCTCACTCATGGTAAATCAAAGCGACCAAAAAAATATTCCATGTGTCAGATTTATCTCTACTAGGGTTAAGAATTAATCAGAGTCACCGAGATCTTGATTCTTCTTATGCCAGAATAGAAGAATGCATCTCAACTGTGATCCTTTCAATGCGATGCAGCGCACTACTGCAAACTAATAGTCAAGATAAACTAATTACAAGTTTCCAATACAACATAAACCAATAGTTATGTCCAAACTATCTCAGTTGTTAATACTGTTTATATCTTATAAGGAACCGACAACATGATCTTCTGTGTGACTCCTAACACATCATATTGTCTACAATATTAGATAATTGGACAGACTTGCAATTATATAGAAAACATACAAGCATCCATACAAAAGCAACAATGTAAATAACCATTTATTTCAGTCAATATGGAAATCGAATAAATACAAAAGCGCACTAAAAGTTTGCTTTACTGTATACTCTATCAATCTCCCACTTATACTAAAGCTAAACTTTTAGTATACACAAACATGTCTCCCATTTATACTTAAAGTCTAGCTAGCTGCAAGATATCGTAAACCAAGACCCTCTACATGTTTCTCGAAGATCTTTATTGCCAGAGTCTTCGTTAAAGGGTCTGCCAAGTTGTCCAACGACGCAATCTTTGTCACAGCCACGTCTCCTCGCCTTACGATGTCTCGTATGATGTGGTACTTTCTTTCTATGTGTTTACTTGCTTTATGAGCTCTAGGTTCTTTTGAGTTTGCCACTGCACCAGCGTTATCACAATAGATTATGATACGCTCAGGCATACTCTCAGAAACCCCCAAGTCATACAAGAAGCTCTTGAGCCACACAGCCTCCTTTCCTGCCTCAGAGGCCGCAACATATTCGGCTTCCATGGTAGAATCTGCGATGCATTTCTGCTTTACGCTCCTCCATGAGATTGCTCCACCTCCCAAGGTAAACACATATCCCGAGGTTGACTTCCTCTCATCTCGATCAGCTTGAAAATCTGAATCTGTGTAACCCAAAGGACTTAGATTGCTTGACTGGTAAACTAGCATTAATCTCGAGTTCTTCTCAGATACTTGAGAATATACTTCACCACAATCCAATGTCCTTGCCCAAGGTTAGACTGATATCTTGCCACCATGCCAACTGCATAGCAGATATCAGGCCTCGTGCACAGCATGGCATACATAAGGCTCCTTACTGCCGAGGCATAAGGAACCTTAGCCATATCCTCTGTCTCTTTTTGTGTCTTGGGACACATTTCTTTAGATAGAGGAACTCCATGCCTAAAAGGTAAGAATCCTTTCTTGGAGTTTTGCATGCTGAATCGAGCAATCACAGTGTCAATGTAGGCTGCTTGAGAAAGGCACAACATTCTCTTTTTCCGATCACGAATGACCTTCATTCCTAGAATGTACGATGCTTCCCCCATATCCTTCATTTGAAATTGCTCAGAAAGCCATACCTTTATGTCTGATAGTACCTTGACATTGTTTCCAATAAGAAGTATATCATCTACATATAGTACTAAGAATACCACCACGTTTCCGTTGCACCTCTTGTACACACAACTTTCATTTGGACATTGATCAAATCCATAGGACTTGATCACTTTGTCAAAACAAATGTTCCAAGACCTTGAAGCTTGTTTAAGTCCATATAAAGACTTTTTTAGCTTCCATACACGATGCTCTTGGTCTTTCTTCACATAACCTTCAGGTGCTATATATAGATGTCTTCATCCAGATTCCCGTTAAGGAAAGCTGTCTTTACATGCATTTGCCAAACTTCATAGTCCATGTGACTAGCTATGGATAAGAGTATCCGGATTGACTTTAGCATGGCTACTAGTGAGAAAGTTTCATCATAATCGATGCCCTCTTTCTGAGTGAAACCTTTTGCCACCAACCGGGCTTTGTAGGTAGTAACCTTCCCGTCAGGTCCCCTCTTTCTCCTAAAGATCCATTTGCACCCAATGGCCTTTTGTCATTGGGAAGGTCTTTAAGGTCATATACATCCATAGTATGCATGGATTCAATCTCAAAATCCATGGCATTTTTCCAAGCTTCTGCATCGACATCCTGGATCGCCTCCTTGTAGGTCCAAGGATCCGGTTCTTGTTCATCACTGGGAACTGAGTCTGAAGACTCTCCAACCAACAAGAATCGACTGGGTAAGCGGGTTACCCTCCCACTACGTCGAGGCGATTCATGTGTGGTGACATCAGTGTCAACACGTTGTGCAGTATTTTGTGGTATATCTTCTTGTACACTCGGTATGCTATTGTCTCCTCTTAGCTCATTGAGAATAATCTCACTCTTGGATTTATGGTCACTCACATAGTCTTTCTCTAGGAACCGGGCATTGGTGCTAACCACTAACTTATGATCCCTAGGACTATAAAAATAACCCCATCTCGTTCCTTTAGGGTATCCTACAAACAGCCGCACTTCCGTCCTAGGTGCCAATTTATCAGCTTCCCTGTCCAACACATGTGCTGTGCAATCCCAAATCCGAATGTGGTTCATATTGGGCTTTTGCCCGGACCACAATTCCATTGGAGTCTTTGGAACTGATTTAGAAGGCACGAAGTTCAGTATGTACGCCGTTGTTTCCAAGGCATATCCCCAAAACGAGATAGGTAGGGAGGCATAGCTCATCATCGATCTCACCATATCTAACAGAGTCCTATTCCATCTCTCAGCTACACCATTCTGCTGCGGAGTACCAGGTGCAGTCAACTGGGATCTTATCCCACTCTCTAACAAGTATTGCCTAAATTCAGCGCTAAGGTATTCGCCACCACGATCAGACCGCAGTGACTTGATACTCTTCCCTTGACGGTTCTCCACTTCTGCCTTAAATTCTTTGAACTTGTCAAAGCATTCAGACTTACGGCCCATCAAGTATATGTATCCATATCTCGAGTAATCATCAATAAAAGTGACAATATACTCGAAACCACCCCTAGCTTGAATTGACATAGGCCCATATAAGTGAGAGTGAATCAATTCTAACACATTATCGGCCCTATTACCTTGGGCCTTATAGGACCTCGAGGTCATCTTGCCTTCCAGGCAGGATTCGCAGACTGCGAATGGTTCCACTTGGAGAGAGCCCATAAAACCACTACTTACCAGTCTTTGGATCATCCTTAGATTGACATGACCAAGTCTAATGTGCCACAAATATGTTTGATTCATTTTAGAAGGTTCCTTTCTCTTTAACGATGCAGATGCATGAACTTGAGTTTTAGTTTGCTGTGCACAAGTAATAGAAAAAAGATCGTTTTCCATCGTGCCAGAACAGATAACACTGTTGTTTCTCATAATAATAAGAGAATCTTCATTTAAAACAACTGAATATCCATCCTTATAAAGTTTTGAAACTGAAATTAGATTCTTTCGAAAACTAGGCACAAATAAAACGTTCTTCAAAACTAAAACAGAATCAGAAAAAGATAAGTGCACATCTCCCACTGCAACCACTACCACTCGCGATGCATTTCCCAAGCGAATGGTAACCTAGCCCTCACTCAGCTGCCTTGTTTGCAGAAAGCCCTGCAAAGTACAACAACATGATCAGTGGCTCCAGTATCTACTACCCATGAACTGGTAGAACTAGCCGCAAAGCATGTTTCGACAACTAATACTAGAGGCGTACCATTTTTGCTCTTTAGGAGAGGACAATCAGTTTTCCAGTGTCCCGTCTTACCGCACTTGAAGCACTTTCCTTTCGGTTTCTTCACGCAACCAGAAGGCGCAACCGACTTGCTCCCACTGCTTCCAGCATTTCCACTGCTCTTTTTCTTAATGGGCTTTTTCTTCTTCCCGCCCTTAGACGAAGAAGGTCCAGCCTGTACAGAAACCAGAGCCTGTGGATTACTTCCCATAAGACCTTCTTCCGCAACCAAGTCCACTAGAAGCTCAGCTAGTGTATAGTTCCTCTTAGTGAGGATGGTATTTAGACGGAAGTTCTCATAGGACTTTGGGAGTGAGTGCAGGATAATATCGATCTTGGTGTCACCATCAATACTACCCCCGAGCAGCTCTATCTCATTCAAATTTTCCATTATCTTGAGAATATGCTCACGCACTGATCCTCCCTCTGGCATAGAAGAAGACATAATCTTCCTCATTGCCGCAAACCTCGCAGACCTGTCTGACTCACCAAAAGCTCCTTGAGACTCAACATCATCTCAGCAGCAGTAGGCATAACTTGATGCTGCTGTTGCAATACGTTGGTCATAGAGGCCAATATATAGCAACAAGCCATCTCATTTGCCTTATGCCACTTCCGATGAGCCTCCCTTTGCTCTTGGGTGGAACTATCAGTCAGGGCCGCCGGAGCAGGAGTAGTGAGCACAAATTTGTACTCTTCAGCGACAAGGACAATATCCTGATTTCATTTCCAGTCCAAGTAGTTTGGACCGGTCAATTTGTTTTGATTGAGAATAGTCGTAAGTGGATTGAACGACATGTTGACGACTGAATAAAACATTCAAACACACAAGTATAAGCAATTTATTCACATTCTCATGAAAGCATAATAACATGAAAAACCTCAAAACCATTGAAATTATGCATTCCTCGACAGCTCAATAATAGAATATGCAAGCCATGTTAGGATGGATGTTTACACATGCATTTATCAAACAGGCACCCAGCCTCTAATTTCATTATCTCATCAACTTTGGGGGGTTATGTTAAAATTCACATCTAAGACTTGACCACAATTAACCTTAAGGATAATTATGCACAATTAATACGCGACCGATGGGGTAGTCATATCGCATGTGAATAATCTCCTCTAGTTATCTTGAAATAATTTTTCTAGTAAACTTATGCATGGCACATCCGTTAGGGAGGAGACCCCATGGGTCACACGTATGCCACACACTTTACTTAAAATTAAATCATTAAATTAGAAATCTCATCTAGTAAGCTTGTGAAAGTGAACATCCGTTAGGGAGGAGACCCCATGGGCCACGCGTATGACAATCACTTTACATAGAGATCAATTGTGGAGGCACATGAATTAATTAAAATTCAATAATTTTGACTTAGTCATTTAACTTGTAGGTTTTTCCATAGCATGCATCAAGAAATAATTAAATTCCTAACATGCTCCTAATATGCAAATCACATAAGCCCTAGCATGCCACTAGAATTAAAACAACATAATTCAAGGCTACTTAAAACGTGATTTCTAGCATGTTTAAATTTAAATTTAAATTTATCTATAAATTTAAATTTAAATTTAATATCACATCAACAAAGTAAATAAAGAAAGCAGTTGTAATACCCGATAAATCCATTTAGCTTATTATTATTATTATTATTATTATTATTATTATTATTATTATTATTATTATTATTGTTATTATTATTATTATTATGAATCCTATTAATTTTATCATGTTTAAGATAATACATTGTCAAATAGCAAAATGAGTCTATTGCCGTAGGATTTGGGATTCATAGAATTAGATTTATATGTTAAGTGGAAAAAAAAGTTGGTCTTAGGAATGGTTAGTGTTTCAGCAAATAATTTGATTGGTTAGTGTTCCACGATCAAAGGAATGGGATTTGATTGTTCCAAATTATTTCTACCCATTACTGCCTAATAAACGCACACTAATAATGAGAATCATTCCTTCCTGGAGCGTTTAGTAATCATTCCTAAATCATTCCCATCATTCATATCCGATTTCGTGGCAATGTATCATCATTCCTGGAGCGTTTCTGACCATCTTTCCTACTGAAGCGTTTTTGCCTGATTATTCCTTTCAGTTACAACAAATAATGAGAATTGAAGTGGAGACTCCCACCATTGCTGCAGTTAAGGCCTTACAAGATTAATTGCACCCATTCATTTTTTTTTAACACTCAAATACTCCTCCTTAACATCCCAGTCGAGAGAGTTCTGCAAGTGTGTGAGCAGAGTAGTCCTTGGTCCAAATTCTCCAGATTTCCGAATCCCGAATTCTAGTAAGTGTATTTCGATTCTACCTCTCTTCCAGCCCCGATTGGTATCACGATTGTAAGATTTTGAACTATCCTTCCTGTGTTCAAGGTGCAGTCACTGGAGTGGAATTCCGGGATTGTGGTTTGGTTTTCCATCCGGAAAAAGGGCTATACAGTAGGTAGTTACAGTTCCTTCTATCCAATATCATATGTAAGATTGTTATTTAGGATCCAATCTAACTTTCCGATGTCACTCGACGAAGTGCCATAGGTGGTGCATCTCGTTTCTAGTTCCTATGTTACTCTCAAGGTTGTGGCTGTCGTCACTTTCAAAATCCTCCAACACCAACTATTAAGGAAGTAAGTTGATTCTTCTTACACAAAGTTTTGGTTGTCTAAGCCTTCTTTTCCCTGGCCATAATTGTGCATATCTATTAATACGTATATTTCTCTTCTCCTTACTCTATATCAAATGTTTCTGCCTAGTCCACATTTTCACCACGTCAGTATACTTCAAACCCTTACCAGTAGTTATTGAGTTAGTAACATTTTAAAATAGTTTGTCAAGATTACCATCCTGGCGAGGTATTCTAAGTGGTGTATATATATATATGTATAACTTTGTATGTATATATATGTAAACCCTGGATTTTGTAGTTAACCTACTTCTCGTCTTCATCAAAATTGTAAGATTGGTCCTCTTGAGTGAAAACTGTTTCTTTTTTACGCCATATATGTTTCCTCTTGATTTCAGCAGAAAATTAAGTATCTATTCCTAATACACAGATCTGGAATTTGCAACACAGGTTATGTGAATAGCTTGGCCTTAAATTATTAATCCTCTAGCTAAGTATCGAGTGTACTATTCAAAAGTTAAAACCTTTAAATTGTAAGTATATGTATATATTTCCATAAAAGGATTTTGAGAGTTATAGTTTAATTATATACACATGGGTTTGAGGTAAGTTTTGCAAGATTCATATATTTTAATCTCAACTGATGGATTATGTCGGATTACATATTAATGTTTCTGGATACACTAGTTGTCTCAACCGATGGATTATGTTGGATTACATATAACAAAAAAAAAAAATCATTGTGTCAAAAGATCGAGTTTGATGCCTTATTATTTTCTTGAAGGTATGTGCACTCGGTGGATCATTTTATTTGCCACCCCCTCTCGTAGCCAAAACGGCATTTGTTTAATTGTGATGTATGAGTCTATACTCCTAGATGTATCCGTATGGGTTATCTAGGGCTCCGGAGTGTGTCTGTATAGGGTCCGCTGCATTCACTTTGCGATGGATTTTATTCCCATAGATGATGGGTTGAATTCCCATAGTTGATGGGCTTTATTCCCATAGAATGATGTCCTCGATCTCTTGAGCCAATGGTAAAAGAAATTGTTATTATTATTGTTATTATTTTTATCATGAGCACTTAAATCATTAAATTCTAACTTGTGCATTTTTTAAAAAATATATATATACATAAAATAAACTTTGATGTTATATTAAAGTCATCTCGTTTGAAACCCATTACTTGGTGTAGAGAGGGTTGACTTACTCAGTATTTTTATATACTGTTAAACGTGGTTTATTCTCTTTTACAGATATTCAAGGAAATATGTGAGCACGAGCATGCATGGGGCGGGAAAAACTTTTAACAAGACATGTTGCTTCTATTTTAAATATTTGGACTTTGAACTGTTGCGTTTTGGCCATGTAGCCTGGACTTTATTTTTCCGCACTTTACTTTTCGTACTATGGATGATGCATGGATGATGGACAATATTATATTATGACTGGACTTAGTTATATAAATAAATTTTAAAACTCTAAGTATTTGTGAACAATAGAATATAGAGCTACATGACGTGATTATGTCTAAAGAATGTGACTCTGTAGCTGTATATTTTAATTGTTAATAAATTATTTAGAAGACGGTACTCTTTAGCCTTAGCATTTCTTAGTTAAGTTAGCACTTGGCGAGCTTAACTTAGAAGTGTGGCGGTTTCATCCCGGTTCTTTCAGTTTTAAAAACCCGGGGTGTTACAGCAGTAAAATAAAGCAATCCCGTGCAGCCCCAAGAACCTATCTAATAGTCTAAAATAACTATTACAACATTCAAACGGGCGCCGAACGATGCCTGGATCTGCCTCTCATGCAATGCGATCAAACTTGACCAGACGTCCAACTTTAAAGAATGGCGAAAAAAGTCTGTCTTACGTCCGAATCTGGCGCTGAGATTTTCGGTCACGGTAGCCTATAGATCTCGCCGCAACGTTTCTGAAAAGGTATCATGGGCCCAAAACGGACATCCGAGGCAAAAGTTACGGCCCAAACAGTTTCTGCCGACGAAAACCCTAGTATTTCGGCCCATTGGGCCAAAACCCTAGTTTTTCCATCAACCCTGCAGCCGCCACCACCAGCCCCGCCGTCTGCCCAGCCACCAATTCTGCCGCCGCCGCCACCGGTTCGCCGCCGGTCCGCCACCGCCGCCGCCTTTTCATGTGAAATCGCCTCTGTTTGCTCTTTTTCATGCCCATCTCCATCATTACATTACATAACATGAAAATTACATGAAATCCTATATACATTTGATCTATAAAAAATGCCTAATCTACTCACACTTATTATCTGGTGGGAAAAACGCTTACAACAAAACAATAGGGTTGCGACGGAAAACATTCAACACATGAAAATAATAAAATAAATATAAATATAAACTAAATTTATATTTATATTTATTTTTCATCCAAGAACATGCTAGAAAATACATAATCTAAATACCAACTATGTGTTCTCTGGCAGAGCCAATAATCACGAAACCATGGCTCCTATTCCAATTGATGGAACACACCTATGAAGGTGGTCCGTGCCGAGGGATCGTTATTGGATGCCAACACATACATACATGGTATTATAACATATCTACTAGAATGGTTACGAAAATTACCTTTCCAAAGCAGATTTGCAACAATGTCTGATGGGAAACTTGGTTCTTTTCGTCTATGACCGTAGATCTGCAATATGCAACCACGAACAATCTCCCAAGCACACGAACGGGTGCACGTATGGATCTCCCTCTTTGCGCATGAACGGGTTCAACACTAGGAATCTTCCAGACTGTTTCCGACCCCGTACGAACACCGGATAGACGGAGATCTATCAAACGGATGGAGAGAAAATTGGATCTCCAAAAACCCTCTCTTGGCCGCCCCTCTCTCTCTTGTTGGAAGAGAATTATGATTGTGTTGTTATGGAGGCCAGGGTTTCTAGAAGACCTATTTATAAACTCTCCTAGTTGATCCTTGGGCCAGACTGGGGATCCACTAGAATATATCAGGCTCAGGCTCCTTTACAGGCTCAAATTCTTATGTTCAGCCCAGAACATAATTTGGCCTATAAAACATTAATTAATTCCACGAAATAATTAATGTTGCACTCCCGGCCCGATTCAGATTGAATCTGGGCTTCTATTAGACTCAATTTATTCCCTATGTTTAAGATATCATACGTCCATTAATTAATTAAAACTTCTGACAATTTTAATTAATTAATCTCTTTTAATCCTTAAGTAGTACCACTCAAACTTCATCATTGTACGGAATAAAATCCACATGCAGGGTTCATACAATGATCCTTATTGAGCTCCTTAAGGGGACGTCATCAACCCGGATAACCAGGACACAGTGCCCTAGTGAGAATAAATAGACACCATGCAAATAAAATTGGCGCCCAAAATACGAAGCATATTGAATCAAATAGGATTCTCACTCATGGTAAATCAAAGCGACCAACAAATATTCCATGTGTCAGATTTATCTCTACTAGGGTTAAGAATTAATCAGAGTCGCCGAGATCTTGATTCTTATTATGCTAGAATAGAAGAATGCATCTCAACTGTGATTCTTTCAATGCGACGCAGCGCACTACTGCAAACTAATAGTCAAGATAAACTAATTACAAGTTTCCAGTACAACATAATCCAATAGTTATGTCCAAACTATCTCAGTTGTGAATACTGTTTATATCTTATAAGGAACCGACAACATGATCTTCTGTGTGACTCCAAACACACCATATTGTCTACAATATTAGATAATTGGACATACTTGCAATTATATAGAAAACATACAAGCATCCATACAAAAGCAACAATGTGAATAACCATTTATTTCAGTCAATATAGAAATCGAATAAATACAAAAGCGCACTAAAAGTTTGTTTTACTGTATACTCTATCAGCGTTGATTTCCCATAACCGCATATAATTCAAACTGTTGTTCCGCCTTTCCAATCCAGGTAGTGGGGTCTTCTCCATGAAAACCAGGTAGCGTTACTTGAGGAATGGCTACCGATGTAGCTATGTAACACCCCGGATTTGATAACCCAGGCCAGGATGCCACCGCCACACCTCCCTAGCAAGACACGGATTCTCCGAGCTTGCTAAAGAGATACAAGGCTATGGGTTTTGGAAAAAGTTTTAAAAACAAGTCCGGATTTGCTTAAAATAATAATATAACATCATCCACACATGTAATAATAATAATAAAAAAATTTGTAGCGGAAATTTAAACATAGGGCCGACATGGCCAAAGTCGGGTTAACAAGCCCGTATGCAAGTCATGTAAAATAAATAACTAAATGTCCGAAGTGATCCCCCGATGCATGATCATGCTCCGTACTCTGTAATAGAAAAATAAACAACGGGTTTATCAGTATATAAAATACTGAGTAAGTTAATCCCTAACGTAACAATAAAGGGGTTTTAAAAATTATTTAATTAATTTAAAAATTATACTTTTACCCAGGCTTAATTGAAATATTAAAAATTCATAACTTAACTTACAGCGGAAAAACAAAATTATTTATACGAGACTAGAATGCAAAATATAAAGGTATAATTAAAAGCATAATTTAAAAGCGTGATAAGTAAATACAACTTAATTAAATACATCCACAAGTCTTTTAATATTATCCCGATAACTAAGAAGAGGACACCACACAAGGGAGATCACTAACGAGGCAATCTCAATAGTCAAAGTCAGTTAGCCGGTGAACCGGCGGCCGCAGCCATATCAGTATTGACTGCCGTTTTGGCTAGCCATGTATCTCGATCGCCATTCCGGCAAGCCGTGTGTATCGATTGCCATTTTGGCAAGCCGTGTGTATCGATTGCCATTTTGGCAAGCCGTGTGTATCGATTGCCATTTTGGCAAGCCATGTGTATCGATTGCCATTTGGCAAGCCGTGTGTATCGATTGCCATTTTGGCAAGCCGTGTATATCTACTGTCAATTTGACAGGCGTGTATATCGACTGCCGTTTCGGCAGGCCATGTGCACAATCGCTGTTTTGGCTTAGTAAGGAGATCACTAACGAGGCAATCTCAGATGGTAGGGAGACCACTAACGAGACAGTCTCAAAGATAGTTGTATGAAGATCAGCTCAGCCTAGTGAACGGGATTTTTCGAAAATTTATGTTTCATCGTTTACAAGATATTCGATATCGCGATTCATAGATTGAGTTTTCTCAAGTTCGAAAAATCCAATTCGTCACAGGTTACGCCTTTTTAATTTAAAAATCCATCTCCTAACCAAAAATTCTGAAATTTACACAGTAGCTCAATGACACCCATACGAACAACTTTCATGTTTTAAGTTTCCCGAAATTAGGAAGGAAACAAGTCGAATTTCACAATCTTTTCAAAAACCCAAAATCTGTCAACTTCCCGGTAACAGCGCACTGTTTTTAAAACATGTTTTTGACCAAGTAAACGATCTCTAAAAATTATGAAATTTTACAGGCGCGTATAGGACATGGAAATGAACAAGTTTTATTAGAGGCATTTTGTCCGAAAACACTCCGGATCAGATCAGTTTCGCGCATCAAGTTAGATAAGAAAATCTGTTCAGAAACTTCATTTTAAAACGATGACTGTTCAGACCAATTTTGAAGGCCCAAACGTTAACGAAAACTCACGAAATTTTACGGACACAATATCTAAACAGTTAGCTATAACTTTTGTTTTTACGTCAAAGTTTAGTTTTGAAGGAATCCATTATAAAAACGTTTAAGAAGTCGGACAAGAAATTTTGTCAGCTTTTACGGGTTTGAAGAATAACTAAGAAAATACCAGATCGGATTTGACAGACCAAACGTCGACGAAAAATTCTGAAATTTTAACACGATATACTTTAACTCATTAGGCACAAGTTTTTAGTTTTAAGTTTCTCCGTTTGAAAGCTCGAAAAGGGCTTAAAAGTTGGATTTCAGAAAACGCGCGTAGGTGAGTTCTTGGTGACAGATTTTAGTATTTTGTTTAGATCTCTCGAAACACTCGACCAAGGGACTCCAAAATTGATACGCAAGGAGTTAACTTACATGTCTATGGATTGGTCTTTCGAAAATCCTCAGATCTACGCCTTCGAAGTGTCCAAAGATTCCCCTCTTCGCCGCAACGCTTCCGATACTACATTTTCGACACGCGATGAAGGATTCTTAGTTTTCCAACTACAAAACTCGAAATAAGAATGAATAAAGGACTGGAAACAACTTACCAACACTCCTTAAACCTTGAATTCCTTGATCTATACACCTCCTTGGTCGGATTCTTCCATTGGAAACACAAGAATTAGGGTTTTCGGAAGGGGGTTTGAAGGTGGAGGAGTAATGGAGAGAATATGGGATGGTGGAGGGGATATGATCTGAGATTATGGCCAACAATTAGCCAAATCTCGCCCCTAATACCCTTCCATTGTCTGTGATCAAGTTTCCTAAGTCGTAGCACCATTTTTGGTAAGAAATCACGCTAGATCGCGCAAAATGCGCAACCTGCCAATTCGGCGTGGTCGTGGCGCGGTGTTTAGCCAAACACCGCGCGGTGACCGCGCGGCTCCGGTTTGGACCACGGTCCGGACCGGGTCGTGCGATTCGTCGGGTCCTTTCCTCCTCTCTTTCGGACTTCTATCCTTCTACATTTTTGGGCTCGATTTTTCGGGTCATTCTCTGATTATAAATTCTTATCTTAAATTTATCTCGTTCTCGAATTAATCCCGTATTCAAAATCTTGAGTCTGTCGCGTTTGGATTCTTCGTCTTCTAATTCGTCGTTTTTTTAACTCCCGTGTAATAATTTATTTATTTAAATTGTTTCCGACTTCGCGGGTTCTTGGAATTAAAATTCTTTTCTTTCTTGAATTTAATTCCAATTCTTTTGACTCGATTCATGGAATGTCTTCGGGCTTCCTTTCCCTTTTTTATTCCATTTTGAAGTTGTAAATTTATCGGTGTTTCATTGCCGAGCAATAATTTATTGTGATAAATTATTTCCTTCTCGGAAATAAATTTATTTTATTTGTTGAGCGCTATAAAATTCCCGGGTATTACAGTCTACCCCCCTTAAGAATCAACTTCGTCCCCGAAGTTGCGCCCTCACTTTAACTCTTTGATTCAACTTTATTGTTTGGGTATTTCCATTTACCCTTCTCAAGGATAAACGTCTTCCTTAATTTTGAGAAATTAATTCCATTTCTTTGAACGTGAATTAAATTTCTCGGGTGTTACATCCTCTCCCCCTTAGGAATCAACTTCGTCCTCGAAGTTGTGTGTTAGCTTCTCGTGAGCTAGGAACTAATGTAAATTTGGTTTTTATTTCTTGTATCATATCATGTCGTTTTTATTTCTTATTTAATGACTGTACTTAGAATTGAAATTTCTAAGTTGCCTACGTACCCCGTGAAGGGATCAAGCCATTACGTAGTTCAAAACAATTTAAATTTGTTTATTTTTGACTGGATACAATTCGTCTAGTCGATCTCAAAAATAAATGCAGTTATCGATGCTTGAAAACTTCTTACGGTTGCTTGGGCCGAGTGGTCACGTCCTCTCTCCTGTTTATGTTTTCTATTCGCGTCCGGCAGTCACGCAGCTGATGACCATGTCGACCGCAACCGAAGGCATGCTCCAGGCTGAGGGCATCCTCTCACATAATGTGGTTTACCACACTTTGGACATGGTGGCGCATAGTCACCATGGTTGAAGACTATCCCCTTGTTTCGTCCATTGTCGTTTTGATGTGGTTGGTTCGAGTTTCTACGGACATGGTCCTTATTCCTCTTGTATCCTCCTTGTGATCCTTGGTTAGTCCCACCTACCGGTTTCTGTTTCAGTCCTTGAACTCGTGCAACCGCTACTGCACGATCATATACAGCTTGTAGGTTAGGGTAGTGCTCACCTGTGATCACCTCTCTAATAGATAAGTTCAGTCCATCTCGAACTTCTGTGCCTTCTCTACATCAGTTGGCACCAGCCTCGGCGCGAATCGCACCAACTCCTTGAAACGATTATAGTATTCCTGGATCGTCTTTCCTCCTTGCCTCAGTGTCAGAAATTCCTCGTACATAGCAGCCTTCGTGCTTATGGGATAAGAATTATCCCTAAGCAGATTCGTGAATTCTGACCATGTGCAGGGCTCGTCGTACTCCGCCAGTTTCCTTTGGGTGGCTTGCCACCAATCATCCGCCTCGCCTCTTAAGTAGTATGAGGCTACGCGAACCCTTTCCCCGTCGGGACACTTTACGGCGTACAACAGCTTATCGAGCGTCCGTATCCATTCCTCTAGCTGAGTCGGGTCCTCATCGCCAGCGTAGTGTGGTGGTTGGTAAGGGTTTACCAAGGCTAAGTAGTTGACTCGGGCTACCGGTGGTGGTACACCCGCTTGTGCACGTTGCACTTCAGCATTTCCCTAATACTACGAGTACTTCTTCTATCGTCCTTAAACGCTCATCCATGTTGTTGGGAATAGGAGGTGCTCAATCTCCTACGTTCGGAAGAATCTCATTGTTGTTAGGTGCGTTTGGGAGGTCAGCGTCAGTGCCGTTTGGACTTACCTTCCTCGGTTTTCTCCTAGGTGCCATTCTCTGTTATTAAGAACGCGAAGATGAGTTTCTAATCTAAGGCTCGTTAGAGTCAAGAAGATTTAAAAGATATGAATGGTGGGGAAAATGATAGACGTGGGCACGCTAAGTATTCTTGTTCAACATCTAAGACTAAAGTAAGATTAGTCTCAAGTTAGCGCTCCTAGGTAGATGTCAAGCCGAAATCTAAAACTAGGAATATTATTTAACACAGATAGTTCACATAAAAAGGGTTAGTGCAACTATGTATGTATGCATATGCTATCCCCCAATAAAAATTTAATTTATGCATTTATTTATCAATGGGTTTTAAAAATAAGTCTACTCCATAGATAGATTTTAAAAGAATAAGGGTAAAAGGTTCGGGCCACTATATTGGGCCAAAAGAAATAAATCATTTGGGCTTAAGTAAAAACAAGGGTATTGGGCCAAAATAATTGGGCCAACATAGTAATTAAATATTGGGCTAAAAATTTGGGCTCCAAAAGTGATAGTTTTAAAATAATGGTTTAAAAGTAATTACTAGTTAAAAAATAATAATAGTTTAAAATAATAATAGTAATAGCTTTAAAAATATTCCAGGCTCTGATACCACTTTGTAACACGCCGGTTTTGATAACCCAGGCCGGGATGCCATCGCCACACCTCCCTAGCAAGACACGACTTATTCGAGCTTGCTAAAGAGATGCAAGGCTATGGGGTTTCGAAAATGATTTAAAATAAGTCCGGAAAATAATTAACTTAAGATAATGTTATAACATTCATGTGCGATGATTAAATTGCAGCGGAAAATAACCATTGGCCGACATGGCCAATACGCAGTAATATCTAAAGTCTAGACTAGAATGCAACATATATAGTTTGAAAAATCCCGAGCCCCGAATGCGTGCATATGATCATGCCATGTCTTCATACTCTGTAAAAGAAAAAAATAAATGAACAACGGGTTTTATCAGTATATAAAATACTGAGTAAGTTAATCTCTAACAAAACAATTAAGGGCTTACATGTTGTTTAATTAAAAGTTAGACTTTTTATGCATATTAAAATTAATTCAAAATTTATAGGGTACTTGCAGCGGAAAGACATGATTATTATATAAGATTAGGATATGAAATTTTAAATTATACCTTTTAAGTTATGCTTTAAAATTTCATATCCTAGTCTTATATAATAATCATGTCTTTCCGCTGCAAGTAACCTATAAATTTTGAATTAATTTTTAATATGCATAAAAAGTCTAACTTTTAATTAAACAACATGTAACCCCTTAATTGTTTTGTTAGGGATTAACTTACTCAGTATTTTATATACTGATAAAACCCGTTGTTCATTTATTTTTTTTCTTTTACAGAGTATGAAGACATGGCATGATCATATGCACGCATTCAGGGGCTCGGGATTTTTTAAACTATATATGTTGCATTCTAGTCTAGACTTTAGATATTACTGCGTATTGGTCATGTCGGCCTGTGGTTATTTTCCGCTGCAATTTAATCATCGCACATGAATGTTATAACATTATCTTAAGTTAATTATTTTCCGGACTTATTTTAAATCATTTTCGAAAACCCATAGCCTTGCATCTCTTTAGCAACCTCGAATAAGTCGTGTCTTGCTAGGGAGGTGTGGCGGTGGCATCCCGGCCTGGGTTATCAAAACCGGGGTGTTACAAGCTAGGTCCGGGCGGTGTACTCCTTGCGCTTGAATGGGATCCTTGCGCCGGTCAGGTGGAATTAGAACCTGGAGGCTCGAGAACATGAGTGGACTGGTGAGGGCTCTTCTGTAAGGCTGCCATTAATTGTTGAAACAGATCCTTTAATTGAGTTTGTTGTTCGACCAGTTGAGTTTGTATAACACCAATTTGGAGCTGCACCTGTGATTGATTGATCTTAATTGCATCAACTTGCTGGCGAGTTTCCATTTGTGCTTTAGTAATAGTGGCCATGCTCTCTTCCAACGTTGAAAGGCGTTCATCAACTTCCTCCACCCGTGTTTTCACCACGGCGAATGTAGATCCGGCAGGTCGGACCGAATTGTTACGACTGACAATTCGTATCTTTATTCATATCAAAAAAAAAAAAAAAACCTTACAACGCCACGGAATTATTCTCCGCCAACCTTTATGAGGTTCCCATAAATTCCCAAAAGATGATATTCTAATCAACAGACTCACAATATATATAGACTCCATAAGAGACCTAAAAGCCCAGTAAAATATTTACTGAATCTTACGCATATTACTAATATTTACTGAATCTTACGCAAATCTATACTAATATTAGACTCATAATCTAATAACTCTAGTTACTATTATTAGACTCATACATTCCAATAGCTCTAATTAAACCAAAGTATGCTGGCCCTCCTTTAGCTCGTCGAGAATAAAAAATTGAGCTCGGTCTTCTTTTCGACGCCAGGATGCCTCTTCATTGCTATCCAGCTTTCCATGCATAATCTGTTTAGTTGTGTTTAATCACACTGGATTGAAGGTTGACGTTGATCATTTTGCGAAAAAACATTTTAGTAATGAGGGTATATGCAATACAGAACTAAGTGAAATAAGGTATTACTACTACTATATTAGGGTATATGCAATATCTAGTTCATTAATTATTTTGTTCTTGATTGCATAGAAACATTGATACAAAAGTGTTGAATAATAAACTCACCCGACAACGCATGCTCCCGCCGTCGTCAAAAAGAGCTGCCACAGTCGTCGTCAAAGTAGCCGCTATGTTTGATTGCAATTAGATTGCGGATCCGTAGTTTGTCAACAATGTTGTTTTTATATTATCACGCGTGTAATCTTTCCGGCTATAAATAACCTTGTAATGTTAGCGAAAAAATGCAGAACGAGTTTTAGAAACATACAGCTAAACTCAATTGTTCTCCCCAATTCAAAATTCCAACAGAAATTGGTATCAGGGCCTCTGAAATCTAAACTCAGAGCAAACACTTGAATATAAACGCTCAAAATTAAAAAGACTAATCTGCTCACCCGGTGTCTCCTTCGAGTGCTGCCCAGAAACCTCCGTAGGGCCGCCATCAGCTAACACCTAGCGCCGGCACACTTCCGGCGAACCAGCAACCGCCACTGCGTTGCTTCCGCTGCCCCTCCAGCAGCACCACAGCGCTGCTCCCTCCACCGAGTTGTTCCAGTCTCCACCGGTCACCGTCCATCTTCTCCAGTGGTCCCTCCGACGCAATCTCGTCCGATCCGGCCAACCCCCGATCCAGATCTGTGCGCAGGCATCCACCTAACCAACTACCGTCCTAGCTCCAACCCACAAACCCGCAGGACGGTCACTCCAAGTCACCAGATCCGACACCATCGCCGAGCCAACCGCCGCCGGCCCGATCTCCTGAGCTGTCAACCAGCACCGTAGCCGCCAACAGTAACAACGCCGGAACCCTTTCCGAGTCGCTGCCTCTCTGTCGCGCTCTTCTTACAAACTGAAGCTGCCAGAGCTCTCGAAACAGCCGCTCCTGAGTCTTCCGTTGCTGCCATCGCTCCTGCTGTGCCGATCTGTTGCTGCGTCCTCTTTCTAAAAGATAGTTCAGTGAAGTGGGAAATTGAAGAAGAGTGCGGTGGTGAATTTTAAAAAATAAAAGGGGAGTTAGTGTATTAAAAAAAAAATGAGTTACTTCGTATTAGGTGATTTAAAAACAAAAAGAGAAAGATAGTGTCAAATTTTAGTGGGGTGATTAAAAAAAAGGAGATAGTGGGTGAATAAAAAAGGAAAAAGAGAGTCGGTATAAAAAGATTAGTGGGGAGATTTTTTTTTATTTGTTTTTTTAAAAAAAAAGTGAGAGTGTGGATTAAAAATAGAAAAGGTTATTGGGGGAAAGAATTTGTTAGATTGTAGTTTCTGGAGTACAAAAGAGGAAGCTGCACAACAGAAAAGGAGATATTGTTTTCTAATGTCGTTAACCAGTTCTCTTCAATCACAGGTCCCCAAATTGACAAAAGAAAATTACAGAATGTGGAGTATCCCAAATGGAAGCCTTAGCTGGGATCCCTTGATGTCTGGGATATGTGGAAGCAGATTTTGCAGAGTTTGACATCAACAATAGAAGATGACGATCAATTGAAGGAGATAAAGAAAAAGGAGAAAAAAAGCCTTGTTTACAATATATCAGAGGCGTAGATGAAGGCCACATTTGAGTTGATTTCTACCGCAAAAACATCGAAGGACGCTTGGGAAATTTTAAAGAAAGCCACGATGGAGTAGATAAAGTGAAGAAGATCCGGCTCCAATCTTTGAGAGCCCAATTTGAAACTCTACAACAAAACAGATCAGAAGCCGTCTCAGATTACTTCTCCCGAGTAATTTCCATTGTTCATCAAATGAGACAGAATGGCGAATAGATCAATGATGTTCGTGTTGTGGAGAAGATCTTGAGGTCCTTAGACCCAAAATTCAACTTTATTGTTGTTGCCATCGAAGAATCAAAAAATCTCGAGGCAATGACAATTGAAGAATTAAAGGGCTCTTTACAAGCTCGTGAGCAACGACTCTTCAAAAGGGGAGACGAACAATCCTTGGAGCAAGCACTGCAAACGAAACTGTCGTTCAAAAGAAATAATGCAGCTAGAGGAAGTCCACAACATGGACGTTTTCAGGCACAAAGAGGAAGAGATGGGCCGAGTCAATAATTGCTCACGATCAGAATCGAAGCAATAATGGCGAAAACAATGGAGGAAATGAACGTGGCCAGAATATCAATCGAGGCCGAGGACAATTCCGAGCCCGTGGTCGCGGACAGTGGCAAAAACTGTGGAATATTTGACAAATCAGAAGTGATAATGGCCAAAATTGTCCATTATTTCCAATCCATTTCCGTGTCTGAGACGGTCATTTTGATCGTATTCCCATCTTATTTTAATAAGAAAGCAGTTGAATTCGACAGATTAATGCGAGTTTGTAAGAAAATAAGATGGGTAATGAAAAACACAAGAATATGCAATTTTAATTGTATTTGTGTTAGAAAAATCCCAAAATATGAAAAAAGGAAAAAGAAAAGATGGGCAAAAGAATAAAATAGCCCACAAAATCAAAAAGATGGGAAAAAGAATGAAAATCCCACAAACTGAATTATTGGATAAGTGTTGGAGATCAATTCGGTCTACGCAATTTGGGTCTAAAACCGAATTGCTCATTAAACCGAATTGCTGAAGAGAAAAAGGAGAAAAATTGGTTAAGTGTTGAAGGGAGATGCAAAATGCCCGATTCGGTCTAGACCGAATTGAACTATAGACCGAATTGGGCTCTGAAGAGAAGAAAAGCCAGAGCAGAAAAGAAGAGATGTAATTCGATCTATGCAATTTCGTTCTAGACCGAATTAATTGCATAGATCGAATTGCCTCAAAGCAAGGAAGCCAAACAGAAGCCATCATCAATTCAAAAAGGCCAATTTGGTCTACACATAGACCGAATTGATGAATGAATACCACAATCCAGCTAAAGATCAAGAAGGAAGACCTCATGCAATTCGAATTGCACCAATTCGGTCTAAACCGAATTGCATGAGGAGACCGAATTACATTCAAAATAGTGCATCCAATTAAAGCTGTGGAGCACGTGGGAAAGGCATGACACTGTTGATGGGCCCTGATGGGCCTAGGGTTTCGAGTAATAAGTATAAAAGCTGACCTTCCTCAACACACGAAAAATTGGATATACTTCACTTTACACAGATCGGCTTGGGAACAAAAAAGAAGAGGCATGAAGTTCTTCACCACCCTTAAGGTTAGGTAGGTAGTTTAGTTTAGTTTGTTTATTTTCATGCTTGTAGCTTAGTTTTAGTTTTAATCTTAGTTTCTTTTTGTAGAAGCTTGTTACTACCTTTAGAGTAGTCATTTCCATACATTTACATGCTTTGTAGTTAGAATAAACCCTACCTTCAAGTTAATGATGGTTTTTGGGTTATTTATTTGCTTTCAAGTGCTAATACAAGAACGATCCAGAAATGGGGTTTTATTTTCATGTTTTTGGCACTCCTTAAATGCTTCCTAGCAATAAATGTTAGAATGTTTGTTTGTTTCAACTAGGTTACATTTATTATGTTCTAGTTGACGTTACATTCTCAATAAATGCATGTTTAGTGGGTTTTTGGTATGTTTTTTTTGCCTTAGAGCTTCAAATGAGTGTTCTTAGGTTTTAGACAATTTTAGGGTCTGTTAGAATTATTTTTAATGCTTATTTTACTGTTTTTGTCCTTTACATTTTAGTTTATTGTTGCGTTAGATAATGTAAGTGTTCTTATTTTTATGCATGTAGTTCTGATTTTTTAAGTGTTTTAGGTTCTTAGACCTTTGAATTTCTTGTTTTGTAGAATTAGGGTTTGATTCATACCTATGCCTATTAAACATGTACCAATGATATTTTCCTTAAAATGCTCACTAGTGTGGCTGTGAGGTGACACTGATGTGAAATGAAGGATTTGGTAAATATCATCCATCATAAACCGCACAGTGGAAACCAAACTTGTACTTGTGAGCACAAAAATACACTTTTGTAAAAAAAAAATGGCATGCAATTCGATTTGAGGCAATTCGGTCTAAACCGAATTGCCCATGAAGAATGGAAGTGCATGGTAAAAAAATGTTTGTTAAATTCCTTATATGAAAATCTGTATGCAATTCGGTCTAGGCAATTCAGTTTAAACCGAATTGCCCTTTCGGTTTAAACCGAGTTGCCCTTGAGACCGAATTACATAGCAAAAGATTGTTCTCATATGGTGCACAAGCAATTCGGTCTATGCAATTCGGTTTAGACCGAATTGCTCCCATAGACCGAATTGATCTTGTATACCATATTGTATGCATTCCATCCCCCCATGCCTTAGTTTATTTTCTTTGTCTTACCAATTCGAATTGCCAATTCGTTTAGGACCGAATTGACCTGGCAATTCGAATTACCCTCATTTTGGGTAAATGCTTGTCCAAATTTGAGTAAGGGAAATGACTTCATCAATTCGAATTTTCCAATTCGGTTTAGACCAAATTGCTTCGACATTCGAATTAGATGATGGTTTCATATCTTTGCAATGATTAATTGGGTAAGATAGTACTTCATCCTTCATGCATCCTCAATTCGGTCTATTTTGCACCTTACCATAGTAGACCGAATTGATTTCTTCCTTCTATTTTAAAACTTCAAAAAATATTTAATTTCTTGATTTGTGTAAGGTGTGCATGGGTGTATTGGGCGTAGGCCCATTACATCTAATTTTATCCACTTACACCTCTCAACCATTAGTGTCTTAATTATGTGTGAATAACACTCACACAGTAACCACAAATATTTTGTTAATTTCATCTTTTCTGTTTATTGTGTGTATGAATGGGTAATAAAAATATCACAGATCAATGTTGGCAAAAAGGTCCCTTCACACCGGATAACGATTAGCTCGTCTCTCTGTGTATTAATTATTACTCGTTATTTTGCATGGTCTGATTAGTGGTTGGTCGGAAGCTACGGCAAAAAGGCTCCTTCACGGGGATAACAATTAGCCACTCAGCCAACTTCTAATTAGATACAGTTTCTCTCTTCTTTATCTTAATTTCAAACCTGAATTTCAAGCTACAGTATTGTTTAGATAGTGTCGATCAACATGTTGTATAGCATTACTGTAGTAAGAAAACGTGCGGTTTTTCCTCGCTCATGGATAGTAGGACTCTTGATGGTAGCGATCACTGTCATTAAGGTTTCTCAGTGTCTAAAAATCATTCCACCTGGAATAATTGGGAACGATGCAGATGTTTGCAGTCCGGATAACCTCAGTTATTTATGGCACTCTTTTAGCAATTCTTCTTTTCTCATGGCTAATCCATCTTTGTGTATCAAATTCTGTCTAACCCCACCATATATTTTGGGGTATTTTATTTTACTTCTCATATACATGTATGCATGATATTATTATGTAGATATTGTGGTCATTAATATTTTGGAGATCCTTCTCCTTGGAACATAGAAGTCTTGATCTTAATCAGATGCTGCATAATAAATTTCCACAAAAATCACTTTATAAAATCGGATCTGAGTAAGGGATAAATTCGACAGTTATGACTAACTCATTTCTACTGGGGGTTGATTTTGAGAACTTAGAAGCAGAGTCGGCAATTAGGTCTCTCCTAGACTGAAGGATCTGTATTTTAATTGAGAGTTTAGTACCATGTTTAGGGAATATTTTCAACATCATATTTGTTTCTCAAAATTGTTGTATGTTTGGAATTTGGAAATCTTCTATTAAGTATTGCATGGATCAGTGTCCACTTGGATTTCGGATAAGAAGTGATAAATAATACTAGAGTAGAGCAACATATAGGCCTTAGTTATTTTCTAAGGTAGGGCTTGAGTATTCATTTCAACTACTATCTTCTTCCGCCAAAGCCTAGAATTGATCTTCTTGAGTGAGTACATT